>OU015491.1:47544203-47974203 GCA_907164885.2 Dolomedes plantarius | reverse complement strand
TCGCACACCTCTAGTACGCATTGCCGGTACTTTAAACAGCCAGCGCTACATCTCCGAGGTGTTGGAGCCAGTTGTCCTTCCTTACCTTCAGGGCTTGCCCACAGCCATATTTCAACAGGATAATGCGCAACCACACGTGGCACGCATTGTCCAACGGTTCTTCGTCAATCGCCATATTGAATTGCTTCCCTGGCCGCCTCGCTCTCCGGATCTTTCGCCGATAGAAAACATGTGGTCCATGGGTGCTTTACGATTGACCTAGATTCCATCCCCAGCTGCCACAACAGATCAACTTTGGCAACGTGTGGAAGCTGCTTGGTCTTCTATACCCCCCAAGAACTCATCCAAAGTCTCTTTGAATCAATTCCGAGGCGTGTGGCAGCGGTGATCTCCAACAATGGCGGCTACTCTGGCTACTGATTTTGGCAGGAACCACACTTCACAGAAGTCTATAAATTTAATCATTTGATACTTGGTCAACATGTTATCTACAAAATACATTTTGTTGTGATATCTCTTGTCTTTCTTGGTGTTGCAATTTGGGTGGCCAGCAGTGTATATATATATATTATATATATATATATACACATTTCAAGTAATATACATATATATATATATATATATATATATATCAGACACATTTTTATTTTTTAAATCCTTTTATTTTTAGGGTGGATGGATAGCGAGTTTTTTTAGGAAATTTTTGCTATAAAATATGACGTAGTAGTACAATTATGAAAGCTTTAGGGAAAGAAATGACAGCCTTGACTGGTCAGCGTGTTACTTTATGTACGATTCGTGACTTTTGTTCTACATGGGAATGTGAGAAATTCAGCCAGATAAAGTATTTTTAACGTTGAGAATGAAAAATGATCTTAAAACGGAAAAATTGGAACGTAAAAATAGTTTGAACGAACATGCATCAAGGTAAAATAAGTCTAATAAAAGACGTAGTTTAGAGATAAGAGGAGAAGTATATATAACTATACAGGGGATATTTCAATTTGATATTTATGACTGCCATTGTATTATATATAATATATATATAAAATAAATGCATATAAATATATATGTATATATTTAATATAATATATATATATATATATATATATATATATATATATATATATATATGTGTGCGGCCAATGTACGAAGTCTGGCCATTTTGCGAAATGGCTGGCAACTTCTCGCATTGGCCAAGTCACTTGGTCAAAGCCCGAAATAATCGAGAATTCACGACTACTTCGGGCTTTGGCCGGCTAATGCGCGATGTGCGGCAATCAATGGCGAGTTTGTGAATTGTTAAAAAAAATTGTCCATTAGTCTGGGGGTTGCAGTAACAGATACTCCAATTTAATCGTGCTTCAACAATTTGCCCTTTTCGCAAGGTCTGGAAGGTTTTATATATTACGCCATTCCCAGCAAAAAGCACTATGCATTTAGCTTCATTTCTGCTACCTGGCAGTAAAATAATACATACATTATATTACATAAAAAATTCCGGTGGCCAGACTTGTATTTTAAGGAATACGAAGCACATTCATAAACACCACTAATATTGATAGGTGTTTCTATTATTTTGATAACCACCTGTGTATGTATATATATATATATATATATATATATATATACAGTGGTACCTCCGAAAAGCGGACAGTCACGGGACTAAAAGTTTTGTGCGTTATTAGGAGGTGCCCGCTATTGGGGAGTGCAATCTTTGTATAAAAAAGTTTTTGCACTTCTGTTTGACATTTGATTGAAAATTACGGATGCAATTTTAATAAAAAAGGAAAAATTAATTAAGTATAAAATAATAACTATTTACTACTTTACCTTTTAATTTTGGGTTAATCCTTCTATTTTGCATTAGATAATTCCAAAATACAATATATAGGAGCTAAATTATATTAATTACCACTGAAAATATCTGTTAACAAAGTTTGATTTCTCTTTTTAACACAGCAAACCGGTTTTTCGAAGTAAATCTACATAGGATTTAGCTTTGCTAGGCCCTCCGAATCTTCATTGGTCAGAAAGAACTGTTTCAATTGTTCGCTGTATTTCAGTGCTTCCGTGCTTCATCTTTGCTTTTGCAGTCTTCCATTGGCGATTCCTCATCTTCATCCTCAGAAAGAGCCAGTGTTTCAGTAGTGTCCCGATGAATGAATTTGGAAACATGCAGGTTTTCTTCCTCAATGGATAAACCGTCGTCGATCTTGACATACTCTTCAACACTGAAATTTGAATCCAAATTGGCTTCTAGATCCGCAAGTTCTTTTTCGCTTTTTTCAGTAGTGCTGTCAGTTGCCACTTCGCTTGTACTCAAAAATCCCGCCTTCATAAAACATTTTAGAACGCACCCAGATTCCACCTTTTGAATGTCTGACGTAGTTCAGGAAATCCAAAACAGATACCGATTTTGCCAACTCTTCTCTGGATTTGGGAGATAATCTGTGAAAGCACATGTCTCAAAAGCAGCTTTCTGTATCGTACTTTAAAGTTGCGGATGATTCTCTCATCAAGTGGCTCTAGCATCGAAGTTGTGTTAGGAGGCAAGAAAACAAAATTAACAGTTTTGAGCTTTAAATCATCAGGATGGGAAGTAGCGTTGTCCATGAACATAATGATTTTTTCCTTTTGTTTTTTCCTTTTGTTGTCTAACTCAACCAACCAATTGCTCATTATCTCAGTGGTCATCTACGCTTTCTTATTTGACTTCCACGAAATACTAAATTTTCGCACATCAATGTTCTTGAAACATGTAGGCTTCTTAGCTTTTCCAATAACAACTGAAGTTTCGAAGTCTCCCAGCATATTGCAACACTGCAAAAGAGTGAGCCGCTCTTTTGAAATTTTCCCGACACTACACACTCTTTTTCACCTTAAAAACATGAGGTGTTGTTCGTTGCAAAGACGCATAAGTATATATTTTTAGCTTGCTTGTTAGAATAATTTTGAAATGTTTACCAAAATAATTGAAAGTTTTTCAAAAATACCTGTCCGATATTCGGAGTGTCCGCTATCCAGAGGGAATAACATGGATTGTCCTATATAAAAGGACTGGGACTCGTAAAAATGTCCGTTAATTAGAGGTCTCTGCTGTTCGGGAGTGTCCGTTAAGGGAGGTACCACTGTAAATATATATATATATAACTTTAATGGTTGTTAAGAATTTAGCGTTATTATACACGACGACTTATCCTATTTACAGATACATGTAAAACGTTACATAGTATAAGTATTTGCTGCTTAAGTCATTTTACCCTTGGCGGAGAAATTTAAAAACTATCGTCTGGTTTTGCTTTTTATTCCGTGCGACTTCCATCAAAATTTTTCAAACGCAGTCCAGAGAAATATTTTTTTTAAAGCACAAAAAGAGCATTATTTTCTTACAGATAGAAAATGTTGCATTTTTGAAGTGAAGGGTAGAATATCAAGCCTTGTATACACCTCGGAGCAAAGAAGTATTTCTTACTAAAAATCCGTGATTGTGCAGAATCTGAGTTCTTTTTACGCACAAAATAGTAATAATTACAAGATAAAAAGAACTTTTTATATACCATGTTTTTAAATTTTCTGTTGAAACATATAAACTTGACAATTCTATGTATAAATAAATACATTTAAAAAATTTTTTTGATGAATTATCCCATCAACTTGAAAGAAAATGGAGTTAATTGGAAGTTAACTTGGGTTTAACTTTTCGTTCCTGTCCCGACCGATAGATGGGTGCACCAGTCTACAAAACAAAATTAACTGAAAAAGAATTCAATTCTGCTTAAAGATGGCTAAAAGTATTAAAATAATGCATTGTCATTGTGTTCTGAGCTATTCTAAAAGTTTCAAATGTCTAGCTAGTCGGGAAGTTAGTTAAAAATCGATTGCAAGTTTTGTACTGGACAAACACATACACAAACAAGAAAACGAGTTAATAAAAACATGGTAAAAATGCCTCTATATTTTTGTGCCATGATTTGTGCCACCTAGGAAAATTTCTTATTTAGTGTTATAACTATATGTATTATGTATCATTTAATATTTGTATTATAACTTTATGTATAACAAGGAATAAAACAAAGTCGCAATGTCTGAGGTCTTAATAAGGTAACTCCCGTAACAGATGACGTATATCATATATTAAGCAATTAATATATGATCTTTATATTAAATGAGCCATTCCCAAGCCTCATTCAAGTCCACATTTTAAAATTTATGAAATTTTAGTCTCAACATTCTCAATTATTTCGGGCTTTGGCCAAGTGACTATAGAAGTAGCCAGCCATTTCTCTCATTGGCCGACTTAAGAATTTCGCCGTAACTAACACACACACATTTATATATATATATATATATATATATATATATATATATATATATATATATATATATATATATATATATATATATATATATATATATATATACCGGGTGCGTCATAAATTCGTGCAAAGTTCAAAAATTCGTAATACAAGAAGTATTGCTCGGGAAATTTTTGTGTTTGCGCCAATAGGATCAGAGGGGCATTAGATTTTTTTCCATGTAGAAAAAAAATGTTTCCAAAAGTAACCAAAAGAGGGCGCTCACACTGAGACGTTTTATGCAAATAAGGCAAACACAAACAGATAATCAAACAGATCACACAATAACATGAGAAAGTGCATTTATTTTAAATTAACAGGTGTTCACCATTACCACCAGCACAAGGTAAATAGGCAAGTGAGGCGAATGACCTCGCCCATTAAAGCGGAGTGTAGCATGTCGTCATCGATGGCAGCGACTGTCTGTCGAATGGCATTTTTCAGTTCCACCAAAGTGGTTGGGGAGCCCCGGTACACACGAGACTTTAAGTATCCTCACAACCAAAAATCTACCGGGGTCAAGTCTGGTGATCGTGAGGGCCACTGAACCTTATAACCGCGACTTATCGCTCGGTCTTCAGTGAAAGATTCCAACAGGAACGTCTTGACATCACGTGAAATGAGGAGCGGGCACCATCCTGCATGAAGGTGACAACAGGTAACGCATGTCTTTCCTGCAATGGGGGCTTAATGTGGTTATGAAACAGCATAAGATAACGTGCTGCAGTGGCTGTACAGATTTTTCTGCCGGATACAGGACAAGGCTCTTCAAAAAAGAAAGGGCTCAGAATAAAAGACGCGGTGAAACCCCACCAAACACTCACATAAGGATTGCTGGGGAAAAACAGCATTGCAGGGGATGTCTTAGGTACTCACGAGGGTTTGACGTCGCCCAGATACGATTGTTTTGCGTATTAACGTCACCATGCATTTGAAAAATGGGATTCATCCGTACACATGACGTTCAGCAACCCTTGTGGGATCGTTCTTTTTGTGCCAGATCCCATGTAGCAAAGTTTTGTCTTGTATCAGTATCTGCCGGGTAATAACTGGTGAAGTGCCTGGATTTTGTACGGATACAGATTCAACATTCCGTGCAGAATACGTCGAATCGACGGTTCCGGAATCCCCGGTTTTCTCCCAGCATCACGAGCACTGCTACTTCCCGTTGATGTCTCGGCTGCCAAATCTTCCATGACACTTTGTACAACATGGACGCGATCCACGCTCAAGGATGGTAGGCACTTTGTGGACGATCCTCCAAGCTCCCCGTTTCCTTAAAACGTCGTACTAAATTCAGTATCCCATTCAATGAAATGGGGTCTTTTGCGCATTCAGTGCGAAACTTTCGCAATGCGACAGTTGCAGATTCACCATTCTTGTAGAAAAGTTTAACCACCAACGCTCGATCTGGTAAAGAAAGCATGCTGCCGGCCTCGAATGACGGATCCATTTCCAGCCAGGTGTTTTACTGATAGCTTGATTTACATAAAACGTCTCATTATGACGTGTGAGCGCCCTCTTTCGGTTACTTTTGGATTTTTTTTTTTTTTTTTTTTTACATGGAAAAAAAATCTAATGTCCCTCTGATCCTATTGGTGCAAACAGAAAATTTTTCTGAGCATTACTTTTTTTATTACGAATTTTTGAACTTTGCGTGAATTTATGACGCACTCGGTAACTTCTCCTAAATTTCAGCATTTACAATATTTTTTCACACATGATAAGGATTAACACCACTAAATGACAAAATTTTTTGTTCTTCGAATAGTAAGTAACTTTTTTCAGAAGCCAATCGATCAATTCCATACTCGAATGTAAATCATTGCACTAATGCAATTGAAACGCAGAAGCAAGTACTTGATGAAAACGGTAAATCCTTTAGGGTTGTTTCATCACAAAAAAGGTAAAATAAATGATTCATTTACAGTCTAACTGCTTCTAAAGTAAGTACTTGGGAATTATTAAACAATTATTTAAAGTTTTTTCCGCAGTAAAAAAAATAGTTTAATGACTGAATTGGATGTTATTACTTTTTTTGCACTTCCCAAATCGGTTAAGTGACGCAAAAATTGTAATAATAATAATAACGATTACTACAAGAATGTTCTATCCTGTAGATTTTACGCGTCGTCAGATAAAAGCTAAATCCTTCGATAATACTTTCTACATTCATTATATGAATTTATATTTTCAGAGGAATTTTAAAACACGATGTATATTATTTTATCCCTCTTCTCCACCTTTTTGTTTTATGGTCTTAACCGATCTGGTAAATGAGCGGCTTGTATATTAAAGACGCCATTAAATTTTAATTTATGACAAAATTTAGCGAAAGAAAATTACTCAAAAAATATTTGGTTCGAGTTTTTTTAAACACGTCAAGGTGTTATTGATAAAATTCATCATTTTTTTATCCTCCTCCGCTTAAAGTCATTCCTATAATACTTATTATATTAGAAACTTTGCCTAACATAAATAAAGAAGAAGTGCATACTGTTAAAATGATAACTATAGCTCTTTAGTGCCAATAATAGTAATTGTATTGCCTCTCAGATGCAGACTCCAGAGTATGCCAACCGATTTTCTAATATAAAAGCAGATAATTTTTTATATTACATATTGACCAAGGAAACTGAAAGAACCTTAATACGTTAAACTTTCTCAAACATTTTCCTTTCTGCAACCAAGAAACTACGGAAAAAAATCTTAACAATTTTTTTTTTCAATTATATTAGTATTTTCGTAAAATTTTCAGAAAAATTGATAATATTTTCTTGATTGTCAGAGGAAATGTAGTTCTTGCTGAATAAATATATACGCATATTTTCAAAGTTTCTTTATTTTAAAAGAAAATATAGTCCAGTTTAATAAATATTTATACATTGATTCAAGCCAAATTGATAAAACTTCAAACGATGAGAGCTGTAAGATATTTATTTAAAAGCGATCTAAGAACAGAAACTAAAGAACGGCAGTATAGCATTTTCCTACGTTTACCTTTGTATGCCTAAACTACAAATGACATATTTGTTAATATTTCGAATGCAATGATTTTTTTATAAAAAAAAATAATGTGTTCAGTTTTGTTTATACATGAACATTCTTGTTGCATATACATGAACATTCAAGTCGCAATACATTATCTAGTGTTAGATAAAAGCAAATAACTAATTGGTACCAACAATAAAAATAAAACTCATGAATCCGCTTCTAAAATTTAAATTTTTAAAATAATTCTGAATTGTCGGTTTGGACCGATACGGTCATCTTTTGCTACACGAGAGTTAATGAGACCGAGACCTACTGCTTAAAGCCGATTCAGAACAGCTACAAACATCCATACCAAATTGGGCCTCGAACCCACGGACTCTGGTATCAGATGCCAGCTCCCTAGCAATTTGGTCCTAGCCAGGCATCCGAAATTTCGGATTAAACATGTGCCCGATTCAGCATAAACTGTAAATATTTTTTGTTTTCAAAGGAGTGCATGTTAGAGTAATAGCCCGTTTAAACTGCTTCCATTAGCGTCAGTGTTATTCGTATTGACATATTTTAAACCAATCACAGACCTTATCAGTTTCGTGTCTCATTTGTAATTGGTTAAATGTATTTCAATACGAATAACGCTGACACTGACAGACGCAGTGTGAACAGGCCCTTCATTGTAGTGAAGATGTAAGTTTTAACTCTGTGGAGAAACATGTCTTATTAAAAGAGATTATCAAAATAATGGATACGCTGCTTGCTGCGACATACGCTAATCACGAGCACAACGTCATCGATGCCCAGAGTATGTAATACTATGAAATATGAGTATGAGCTATCACACAGTAGTCGTACAGTCGATGTGTAATTATCTGTTTTGAATTAATGTGCAAATTATCCGATCTGCAAATGAGATTTACAGTTGGCGTGATACTTCCGGGAGCTTCTGTAACCGAAAAGACAGATATTGTCGGTGTATCAGGAGGCACTGTATCAGAGATTATGTCACGGATACAGTAGTGAAAGAGGTGTCTCAAAATGCGATAAGTTTCAATGTTATACGTAGATGTCAAAGAAGGCAAGACGGAATTAGGCAGGACGAAAACTTAAGACTACAGTGCAGCAAATAACTGCAGAGGTGAATACCAATTATTATGATCATGTTTCAGTAATAAGAGTTTGTCGGGAGTTTCATATATCTGGTGCTTATGATCATGTTGCAATCTAGATAACATTTATCACTTACACCAATGCAAGAAAACGTGTTAGAGTGTGCCACGAACATAAAATCTGTCAACATGTCATCAGATGAAGATGAATAGAGTTTCACATTATATTCTGCCACTGGTAGCGTACACGTGTGGCGAACTCATAATATGGCATACCATTTCAACAGCATGGCGGTAGCTCTCTTATGCACTGGTGTGCTATATCTTCGCATTCCCCAAGGTCCTTAATGGTTCTTTAATATCTTATGACATCGAAATTTTACGAAATCATTCAGATGGACCACTTGCAACGTATGGTGTAAGCGTAATTCTCCAACAGGGTTTCCAAGACAATAAAGCACCCATGCATCGTGCGAGATGCGTTGACAAGTGTTTTGAAGTGCTTGAGAATGATGGAATTGCCCGAGTTGAAACATTTGTAGAAACATTTGGAAAGAAAAGTTCTAAAATAAAAACAGGTTCATCACGTTTATCCTCTGGTATTATTGGAACAGTTGAGACACGTGTTACAGACTTAATGGTACAAAATTGCAGTATCTTATGAACAGGACTCATATCACTCTATCCCATTACAAATTCGCGCAGTTTTGCACGCGAAAAGGGGGCTTACAGATCAGTAATAAATAGTTCTGCAGGAACGTTCGGTGTTTCCATTATTCTGACAACCCCCGTATAATATTATTTGTAAATGCTAAATAAGTCACGTATAGAAAATAATGAACGATAATATTTTCGATATTGCCTACAGAAAAAAAGAGAATTCAAATAAATCATCAAGACATGAAATTCTCACGTATAGGGTTCCATCTAAAGAGAACATTTTGATGCTAAGTCTTTCGCTTCTGATGCAATATAGCATCAAGTATTATAGTGACTCCCGGACAAAGCTTAGTCTATGAATTTGCAGAAGGGGAGAAATAATTTGAGAAAAACTGATGGGCAAATGTCAACAGAAGGGTAACTAGCGGTACGATTTAGCATTTACAAATTTATATTAGCATTTATATTTAAAAAATACATACAGGACATGGAAATCCCTGTGGTAAAATAAATTATAATCTTAACAGGTCAGAACCTTTGTTTTCTGAATACGTATATTTTATCTGTACCCTAAACTTGCTAAAATGCTATGTCTCTTCAGTTTTTTAATCAAATGACAATTATGAATCTGAGCCAAGAATATAGCCCTGGAAATGAAGATTTCAAAGAATACGAACACTAATATATACTAGGACTTCTGTTGTCTAACTATGTGATGCCAAACGAGCTAAAGCACTCATGCTGAAACAGGCATCATCAGGTCTGGGCGTAGAATTTTTTTAGTTCTTTGCCAAAGGAAACTCAGACGGTACCCTGTAGCGTCGTTTACACGTTATCGATAGGGCCAGGGATAAAACTTTGAATAACGTGGATTAACAAAAAAAAGGTATTTAAAATAATTGCTGCATAACACAATGTGGAAATACACTAAAAAAAAAGCTTCTCGCCATTGTTTGAGGGAATTTCATGTTCATTACTTCAAATTTATCAGCTATCCGATCTTATATTAAACGATTCTATTTTCCTCTAAGACTACAATGAAACATTTCAATATTTATTCGAGTTAAATTTTTATTTCCCATCTTGACTAAAATAATATATTTTTTTTAAATTTAAAATTGCTGTCCTTAAGATAATCTGTTTTCATGGCTTTCCGTAATTACCTTAAATGCTCTGTTAAAATTTTATTGTTTCGTATTATCGGTGCTAATTTCATGCGCTAATTCGAGTTATCCTAAGTTAAATACGATTTCATATTTGTAAGAAACAGTAATTGTTAGTCCTTAAGTATAAGTTGCTTGCAGAGCTAGGTGAATCCCTTATTCCTTGTTGCAACTTCAAATATACGATCTCTAGATGGCGCTGCAACGCGCTCTCTCCCTATGTAAGTACTTTTGATTTGGTAGAGCAGAGTAAGCGAGACTGGGATGAGTTATGGAGCTCCACTTTTTGAATCCCAGAATATAAGATTATAAGATTTATTGACCGTTTTGTGATGTCCGTAGCATAGAAAAAAAAAGTAATTTAGTGTAGACTTCTTCATTTACAACCCTGAATCGGACAGTAGAAATGCCACATTCCTTTTATTTATTTATTTTTTTAAAAATTCTTTATTCTCTGCTATCTTTTCATCTTCAGTTCTGAGCGAGGACGTCCCTGTTATACTATTATTTACATCTAATAAGGCAGATCATCTGCCTCCAAAAAAATGCTTAGTTTGGGAAAAAAATAATATTTTTCATTTCCTCCCTTGAAATTAATTATAGGAAGGAAATACAGTCTGAAATCAGTAATTATCTTATTTAGCATTAATTTCAATTGAAAAAAAAGACAATCGTATGAAAGACATATTACTGTATTTAATTTCCGCCGTTTAGAGCAAAGAAAAGACGCTACGAGTTTTCAAAAAGTTTATCAGCTATCGGTGGTTCTCGCAGGTTAATTCAAATGGCTAATTCAACTATAGGAAACAATTCTCAACAAGACGAACATTTCATAAAAGCTAAAACATTTATTGAAAAATAACAAAAGAAATCGAACTGAAGTCGAAACAGCTACGTCAAATTAAATATTACATTCCGTCGAACTGTTAAGGTCAATGTCAAGTGTTGTGTTGTAGGCGTTCTTCTTATATAAGCGTGGATAATTCTGGCGAAGGAATGCGCCACCTAGATTTCACTACGAGAAGTAACATCTGCAACAACAGGGGAATCATGAACAAATTCCCGATAATCAGAAATAATTTTCTGAAACCATCACCGATCTAAATCCTAAAATAAGAAAATTTAATTCTCAATTTATAAAATTTAAATTTTAAGTATTTTTAAAAAAAAAGTCTCTTACACAGTTTAATTATTGATAAATTTGTTACGTGGCTAAATATAACTGAGTATTCGACGAAATGTTCTCTGGTAAATGAATTTTGAACGTCATTAAAACCTTGCAATCATATTTTGCATTAAATAAAAATGAGTCTGTTTGGTTTTTAAATTTATAAATTCCAGAGATTTAAAATAGGTGAATAAATGGAGAGTCCCGCAATGGCCATTTCGCGTGACTTTACGCAGATTTTACCAATCACGAAATTCTTTCCAGAGAAGGAAGTGTCTGGCTAAAAGGGTAGAGATTAAGTTTCGGAACTTTATCACCAGCTTCGAATTTCGGAAAAGCTCTGGAGGGTGGGGTGGGGTATTCGAGCATAAAATAAAATGTGTTTAATTTTCTATTTTCTTACATAGCGCTAACGGAGACAAGGTTTTAGCATTACTCGTCTGTTCAATTCCACTGCATCTATAAATTGTGTTAAGAAACTTCTCGCACAGTGCACGAAAAAAGAAAATTTTGATTACGGGAGTGATTCAAGGTCCGTAGATGTCTCGCATATTCCCGTAACAGTCGCAAACTGATTTTGCCTGTTAATAAAAGCTTTTGGCTTAGTTCATTCTCAATTTTGGTCTCGAAACATGGGGTTAATTTTAAGCTTAGTGGTCATCTTTTGCAAAACGGGATCTATATTGATCGAAACCGACAGCTGCAAGTCTGTTCCGAGAGGATTCGAACCCACACACTTGCGCTCCTCCAACCAGAATTAACATGAATGCACGCGAGGAAATTGTAAATTTAATAAAATCTTGTTGAATTTAATGCTTATATCTACAAATTAAATACCGTAGATGCTAAAAAGGGCATAAATATCTCGAAAAAGTGGGTTTATTATTTTGATGAAAATATTAGTCTGTTTTAAATTATTTTTAAACAAATGAGGTCTTGTTTGCAGGAGAAATGTCTGTAGTCTTAGATTGTAAAAAGATCAAAATTCTACGATCATTTTTTGAATACGGGATTAAATTTTTAATGCAACTACATTCCGCCATGATACGGCTAATTTTCTTCCATGAACTAGATTGTGTTGCATCGTCCTTGGGAAGTCACATGACTGTATTTATTGTCCATGAAGAAATTAGCATTTGTTCCATCTTTCGAAAGTGGTTTTACCGCTTTTTACCATGGGATGGTTAAGTTTCTCTTTATCGATTGGTGTAATCTGGACATGTTGTTGTTTCTTACCCGACAGGCACTTTGTCTATTACGACATCCTTCCACCCACACTGCGAATTCCCAATAATCAGAACTTCTGTTGGCTTCTTTATTATGGGAGCACCGCATGGGTGAACCAACATATCTAATCTCAACATGGTCCTCAGGCAAGCGGGAAACGAACCCACAACCAGGTGGTATAGGAATTCAGGAAACTCCCGTGGGACAAACCACTGAGCCACCCGGGACGTAAGGAGATGCTGTTTTGTGAAGTACAGTAAAAGATCATTTATCCGGATAATCCGGGTAATATGGGTATAAAGCAAAACAAAATCCTTAAATAAGCAGACTTACCGTTTATTGCGATAAAAAACTATGTTTTGTAACAAAATAACATAGTATTGTTTACAAGACATTAAAAAATATATAAATAACACAGGCCAACGAGGAAAAAAACTTTATGAATAAATTTGCCTTATTCTTGCGGTTTTTAGTGTGCTGAAACCGAATATGACAATAAAAAAACCGTATCGCCCACTATTTTTTCACATGTCAACTCTCAATATTTAAAGAAATGACATTTTAAGCGAATTCAACGCCTTAAGCTAACCGCCAGCAATGTGGCTTTACCACATTCCCATGTTTCTTATGTGAATAGGACTGTAGGGCAAAGGATCAACATTGATCCTGAAAAATCTGGCCTGCAAGAAAATCTTTAAAGCCTGGAGAGAAGAACATTCTCCGCTAGAATCTCGTGGACCCGATAAACATTTTGCTACCACCTCTACACATCAAATTAGACCTAATGAAACAGTTTGTGAAAGCCTTACCCAAATATGGAGAATGTTTCATGTATCTCTGCGAGAAGTTTTCTCGTCTATCAGAAGCAAAATTGGAAGAAGGCGTGTTTGTTGGGCCTGACATTCGAAAAATGATGTTCGATCCCAATTTTGAATCAAAAATAACTTTAAGGGGACTCATGACTCTTAAGTCGAGGAAATAAGGCATATTTTCATACATTTTGACTCTTTGTAACTATTTCAATTTACTCCCAATTTTCCGAAATTTTATGTATATGATAAAGTGATATATTTATTTTAATAAACAAATTTTCAACTCTCAAAATAATTTAAATTTTTTTTTAAATGCTTTAGATATACCTTGTTTTTTAAGCATTTTTATTGTATGCTGGATTGCGCGCAGAACAATGAAATTAATTTTACACTTAAATGTATAATTCCTGTTTTATATTTAAAATAAATAATTCAAGATACAATTGAACATAAAACATTGAACATAAAAATGTTTTTTCAATTATTTTAAAACTGCTCAAAATATACTTAAAATTTTCTTAAATTTTTTCATTAATTTACCCCTGAAAAAATAACAAAATGTGCAGTGATTGCAATAATTCTCGTTCAGACGCAATAAAATAACATGATTATGCAGTGATAAAAATTTCATGGAATTATGTTTTATAGTTTTTGAGATATCAGTTTCGGAATGATGCAAAATTACATTTTGAGAAAAATGAGTTTAAAATTTTTCTTACCATAAACTTGATCAGTAATTAAATATTTAGAATATTAATATCTCCGGAACTAAGCGGAATATTTTCATGCAGTTTGCATTATTTTGTTCAGAAATGATCAGGTTTTAACATATATTTTTTTCAAAAAATCGAATGTCTTAAAGATTTAAGGGTAGTGAGTCTCCTTAAAAGAGAGGAAGGTTTGGGTATCATTCAAGCAGATTGTGGCCAAGTTCTTGGGCAACAAAAAGGACCCACATTATATTTCTATTGTAGAAAAGTTCAAAAAGTGAGGCTGTTTGATGAGCCTCGAGATTCACTTTTTGAACAGTCACCTCGATTTTTTTCCCAGGTAATTTGGGTGATGTCATTGAGGAGCAAGGTGAGCGGTTTCATCAAGATATTAAATTTATGGAAAGACGGTATCAGGGCCGCTCAATCCCATCAATACCAATATGTTGGGAGACAACTGTTGGTCACTTCACCGAGAAGTTGAACAAGCGATTCACAGGTGAAAAAGCAGGAGCTTTAAGGAGAAGAGGGAAAGAAAAATATAAGCCAATGCACACATAAAACCTATGCAGTAAAAAGGTATTTTTTATGTTTATACTTGAATACAAGTTTATTCATATGGTAACATTAATTTATTTTTATTTTCTGTGGTATGTTCGGCTAATTTTCTAGTTTCCGACGAAGTCACATTGTGACGAAACTGTGGGTGATAGAAAAAAACTGAGGTCATATACGGATTCAGCACCAAAAATTACATAAGAATTAGGTATTAGCGTTAAAAAAGTTTTCAAAAAGTCATTTTTCGATGACCTGTGTAATTTTTCTGGGTCAGTACTCGTCAATGCCCTGTGACACTCTAGTAAAGATTTCTCAAACTCAACAAAAAGCATTTTATTACCACAATTTATTGTACAATCTATGCAGGAACTGTACATTAAATCAAACTAAAAAAGGAATATTTGGCGTACTTATAGTTACGTTCTGGCTATCATAGTTATAAATTATTATCTAATGTGAACATTAAATTAATAAAAGTCTACAAATCTGACCTGGGTTATCCGGAGATCCGGATAAATGAAGGCCGGATAAACGAGAATTTACCGTATTTAGTTCTTTCTGGCCTTCATATTACTGATCCCCTAAATCAGGGGTGTCAAACTCAAAGGCTAACTTAGGCCAAACAAACAAGGTTTAACTATAGGTGAGCCGCAAAAAAAAATCAATATTAATAGAAACGTAGGTTTATTTACCTAATTACAGTATATTCAGCATAAATATACGCATTTTGTTTAATAATAGCAAAAAAGAGTATAATTAAAAAACATTTAGCGAATACTTCCTATCTTATTATAATTCTGCGTCGGTTATTTTATTATATATTATTATGTGCCAATATATTGTCCGGGCCGCAAGTTTGACACCCCTGCCCTAAATGGTTTGTTTTGTAAATGAATTCGATTTTATAAGCGAAGCAAATTCGGTGCGCCTCAGACACTCATTTACGTTTATTCTGTAGGCCTCTGCGTGCATCAACCTGGGTGCTATCATTCTAGATTTCTCTAACCCATGTACTTTGGTTTTCCCTTGAAGTCAAGTGTAGTTGGTGGCTAACGCCATACATTTGTTATTTTTTAATCAAGCATAAACTTTTAGTAATAGTATCAACAATCTGACATATCGTGACATCACTGGATTGATCCAGTTGTCACGACGGTGAGTTCAAAGTGTCCAGACATGGGAGGTTCGATTTCCGATATCGGTAGGTAATTATTAGAAGCTAAAATGAAAGAGCTATTTAAGCCAATTTTTCAGTAGTATGATATATTATTTTATGACCTCGAAATAATCATTATAAATTTTCACCATCCATATCCTCGAACTGCAGTGCACCTACGCTTATAAATTACTTTGTAAAAAAAAAGTTTTTTTTAAATTTTCCCCCTGAAGAAGCTTTATTGAAATAAATGCGTTCGATGACTCGCTTGGTTTTAATTTTTCATGTGAAGCACAGATAGAAGCCAAAACCTGCCATGTGAATGACACCGAAAAAATATACATAATAATTATGTGAATGCGCAAAATGCCATGATAACGATTATATTTTGTTGTCAAAATGTTTGCACGGAAACATTACTTTTAACTTTGATCACAGATAATTTATTTCCATTATGTTCGCGATGTCTTTCAAAAGCATTAATTATCTATGGCAAAGATAACTTCAGGTGATAAAATTCTGGACATAAATTACAGTGTCTCAACTTCAATAAACAATGATCGATACTTGCGCTTTCTTGAAAGTTAATGCAAACCAGATTTCAAATTAGGTAATTTAACCATCTAGAATGTCTGCATATCCCAACAACTTTCAAAATAGAAACTTATTTTTAAATAAAGGTTGATTACAGCTACTTCTCTAATTGTTAACCAAGTACTAGCTAATTACTAACATGAAACGATAACTAGATTTCTCATTAAGCCTTGTTAGCAGTAAGTAAGTCTGTTAAAATGTATAATAATTTGTAGACGGTTAAAGCATGATTTATATATTTACTATGCTACAAAATATTTTTTATTTTTCTATAGCATTCTTAATTTTTATGCTATAATAAGCAATTAAACAAATATTATACTATACAGCACAAATGCCTCTTTATATTTAAAGAAAATGTGTAACAGGATTTGTGCATTTACATAAGAGAAAGTTTATTATTAGTTACTAGTAATTCTTACACCTGTTTTAAGCATTATAAAACAGGTCTAAGAATGTCACTACTGACTTTAATAATTTATCGTAAAATATTCTGTCTTGAACCGTGCTTGTACAAACAGGATTTAAAACAAAACTCTTTTAACAACAAAGGTAAAATACTTCATCTAAATAACTCTGTACCAAAATTATTTAACTAAATTCTATTACCTTATTCTAACGACTTTATTCTATTCGGCCAACTTTTAGGTTATCAGTCAATATACAGGGTGTTTCAAAAAGAATCACCCGATTTGAAATGAGTATATTATGAAAAATATTGAACATATAAACTTACAATTAATTTTAAATTACATGGATAATCATAAAGTTTTTTTACAAACCAAATTAAAGGTGGCCAATATGCCTGCCTTTGAATGTACGACATATGTCTATACGGTAGGCAAATTCGTCCCAAACTTTCGCGAGCATGTCTGTATACACTGCTTCCACGGCTGTTATACGTACATAGACAACCCATGTCTTGGAATTGTTTATACCATCGCCTAATGCTCTGAGAGGTAGGAACTTCAATCTACCAGGGTTTTGTCGACGAAAATCACGCTGAACAGTTGTTACGAACTCACACTTCGCAAATCGTAGAACACAAATTGATTTCTTTTGTGCAGTCGCCATGTTTACAAACACTGAAGTGGCGGGCGAAGGAAGAGCGTTAGCTCTACTTGTCGGCAACTGCGTGAAACTCGAGATTTCCCTCTTTCTGTCTATACATTATCCGATCCAAACGAATTAAAAGATTAATAGTTATGATTTTTTAAATAGGATGATTTTTTTTAAACATCCTGTATATTTTATAACACCGAAAATCATGGAATGTTGAAAACTTCAAATTCTTAAATTGGCAAAATTTTTAACTTCAAATTCTTAATTTGGTCTATGTATTTGACCAACTTAGGTTTGGTCAAATACATAGACAAAACATAATCCTTACGTGGAAATAACATCTACCTAACCTAACAACCATAGCCCCAGAATTACTTTGCTTAGTAAAAATCGCAAAGAGTTGTTATTTACCTTTCCTATAAATATCGAACTTTTGTTGCAAATGGAAGCTCTTTAATTTCATCCTATTCCACGCCACTGGGATAGTTAAAGCAAAATGAAGTAAACACAGATTGGCAGCTATTGCTTTTTAATCATTTTTTTTCTAAGGTGCAAAAATGCTGTTGAGCTGAATTTTCTTCCTACGGTGAAATATTACTTTATGAAAAAAACCGACAGCTGCTTTGTAATTTCTTCATTTAATTGTAGAAATGGGTTCACTTTTAAACAAAAATTTCATACATATCGAGAACGTTTCATTTTTCTGTCTTTTTCATCTGATGTGTTTTCCGAAATTAAATACTGGAATCTTTTGAACATCGTGAACATTTTATCATTATATTTTTTTGTATATGTAAAGATTAAATATGTAACTTACATATTGTTCTGTTTAGATGAAGGTTTTAACGAAATTACCCTTCGCTTTTCCATAATTTTAATTAAAGAAAGCAATAATATTAACACATAAGGCATGCTTTAAATAAATGCTTGTGTGTGACATTATTTTTGATTTTATTTCTCTAAAGAAACTTTAATGATGAAAATTCCTCGAAGACTTTCTCACACTTTCTGTTTTACTTTTCATTTAGATGATGCTATTTCAATAAAAGGAATTCAATTACTGTTAGTTTAAACGAAAATATCGGGGTTTTTTTTCTTTTGATTAAAACTAATTGAAAATTTTCTACAGCAATTGCTTACTGTTTCACTTTCTTTTAGTTTAAGTTTGCGCATTTAGTTTATGTGTACGTGAACCCTACTGTGAGAATAAAATTCAGATTAGTTTGCAATCCAAATGTATAAATATTGATCCCGGCACTCAAGTTAAAAATAGTATTTTGTAGTTTTTGGTTAAAAATGACGGAAAATTTAAATCCTGTGACCTCTAATTCCCTCGTTTGTTTCAATGATTAGTTTATATTTTCTTGTTCATTGATGAAGACATTTGAATAAAATGAATTAAGGTTCATGTACATCTGAAAGCCTTATTTGAATGGTGAAATCAACTCCACATTTTAAAAAAATGGAGTTAGCCTCACTTTCATGTTCATACAAGTCATTTCTATCTTATTTTAAAACTGGTACACCTCCAGCTTATTTCTGCTGCCAACAGAAGGCATTAAAAATCAGACTTCAGCAGTCATTTCTTAGCACTCATTAGACATTAGACATGTTTTAGATGCTATTGTTAATGAAATGACGCACAATAATTTGTGTATAGTAAAAAGGTTTTATTTGGGGCTGTTTTTATAAGGAAAAGAACGACGAATCGGGGGAAATTTTCCTATTGGAACATAAAATTGCATGTATTATTTTTGCATTTTAAAATTTCTTTTAGTTTTTGGTCATTTTGAAGATAACTGTCATATGTATCATGTGTCAGAAGGAAATTAAAATAGTAACATTAGGATTTTGTGCAGAGTGATAGGCGTTTTAGCTAAATTTCATTAAAAATTACTTCAAATTTACTAATTTATAAAAAAAAGTATGCTATTTACAGGTACGTTTTTAATTCATTTTTTTAATTTTTAAGTGCTATTTTATCATAAAAGACCAAAAAATCCTTTAAATTTTTTTTAATTGACTCCGAACGTAGGCAGTCACCTTAAGGCTCTGTATCTCAAAATGAAGAAAGTGGATTTAGCCCACTATTCAAATAAGACCTTCATCTAATGACGATAATGTTTCAAAAAACATTAATTATGTTATTATTTCTCTTTACTGTTTTATTTTTAAATATTTCTTTCCACAAGTCGCAACTTACTAAGCATGATCGAGAGAATTATTGGGTAGTACGATGCAATAACAAACTTATATTTTTAAAAACGTAGTGATCGATTGTTAATTCCAAAAAAATTAACAGTTATTCATATTGAAGTTTTGGAACAGCGTCGAAATAAACAGGAATCTCTGGTAATTTATTTTCATAATGCAAACTGTCACTTCCCTGTTTATTTCCTCTGATTTGCCAAGACAGAAAGTGTCAAAACTGAAAATGCGAAATTATTAATGAGACTGCCTATCTTTTCCCACTTGCGCTTGGAGGTGAATACATTACATACTTACATGATTGTACGTATAATGTTATTCATTATAACTTAGAGCTCAACGTCTTGAACATGTGTTAAATAATCAAGTAAATATTTAGAGAGCTACGTGACCTCTTTCATTAATTATGTTTGAGGATTTCGAAAGTGTTGTCGATAAGAAAAATATTACTTTAAATTTATCGGATACAACAGTCTTAAAGTTCGGATGTAGTTTATGACGCCTCCTGTTAGCGGTGTTTTTAAGGGGACAGTGGACCTTCAAACCTAATTTTTTTTGTTTTGAATGGATTTGCTTGAAATTTGAATATGTGATTGGTACCATAGATATGTAAAAGTGGTTAAAATTTAAAGATGAAATATTAATAATTTATGAATTATGAATTATGAATTATATCAAAAATTGTCCTAATTAAAAATGTTCCATGCGCATTTTCTTTTGCATATAATGCGACAATTTTTATTTACATGATACCTTATAGAACTAACAATGAAACTTATTGCCTATTTTAAGCATTCATAAAAATATAAAGAGAAAAAATAATAATAGTAAAAACACCCATTTTATTACCCAAAATACTTATAAATCGACTTTTCAAGTACAAAATTTAGAAATTCTGAGCTACGAAGCATAATTTTTTTTCAATAAAATTTATTTGATATACAGTTAAGTATATGAAACTTAAATTTCAAAGCAATACGATAATTAGAAATGCGCCTGGAGCAGTTTGAATATTCGTATGATATGAAAATTTTTATTTTGAGAAAAACACATTTAAAGTTATTGCTTTTAGTAACCACATAATATCTAAATTAAATACAAATGCCTATAACTAGGAAAGTAATCACAGAAATTAAAAATTCTTTTTTGCAACACATTCCTACTCGTCCGTAGTTTCACAATTCAATAAAATACAAAAATCTAATTTTTGGACAAATTTCACAATTTTGAAAGTCCACTGTCCCCTTAAGATCGATAGTGATCCACATCTGGATATTGTTGGACACGTAACCCGAAATGTCCCAGCCCAGTGTAATGGAATCAAAATATCAATTACATCATTTTACATAACTTCATACACTTAAATAGTCATTTCTGACTGTTAATGTAATGACTTTAATAGTCATTTCTTACTGTTAATGAAATGGCGCACAATAATTTGTGTATAATAAATAGTTTTTTATTTGGGGCTGTTTTTATAAGGAAAGGAATGACGAATCGGGGGAAATTTTCATGTTGGAACATAAAATTGGAACATTATTTCACATCGGGTATCACGAAAAGTAATTTCTGACTAACGTTAAGTATAAATATTTCATCTTAGTATTGATGTGAGGTTTGAACGAGGAGAGATCTCTTTTTGCCATGTTTTTACTAACTCGCTTTCTTGTTTGTTTGTTTGTGTGTTTGTGTGTTTGTCCAGTACAAATCTTGCAATCGATTTTTAACTAACTTCCCGACTAGTTAGACATTTGAAACTTTTAGAATAGCTCAGAACACGAAGATAATGCATTATTTTGATACTTTTAGCATTATTTTAATCTTTAAGCAGATTTAATTCATTTTCAGTTAATTTTGTTTTGTAGAATAGTGCAGACATCTATAGGCCGGGACGGGAACGAAAAGTTAAACGCAAAAATTTTTAAAAAGTATTAATTCATAGAATTGTCCAGTTTATATGATTCAATAGAAAATTTAAAAACATGGTATATAAAAAGTTCTTTTTATCTTGTAATTATATGCTACAAATTATCTATTTAGCTTTAATTTACAATTTTACATGAATGAGTTTATAAGTTAAGGAAAATGCTTCATTCCAGGAAAGCAGCACTAACTGCAAAATGCGTTTTTACGAAGCTTTATTTTCAAGAAAGGATGAAAGGGAAATTGTTTCAGTACTTCCAAAAATGGTATTTCAAATAAACTGTTGTCTCAAAAAAATTTTAACACACAGAAGTCACTTTTCTAAATAATGAGGAACGGCTAATATCAATTCTTGAATTGCAAATATCTTGAGTGGATTAATGCAGCTATTTAAACGGTTTCTTAAATTAAGCTTAATCCAATAATGAAATCATCTTCATGACTTAAAGATAATGAGTTCCCAAAAGACTCCTGAGTGGTTTAGTGTTCATTTTGGTTTTGCTCTCTTATGTTTTATATTGGGGAGATTTAGAGATTTTGCGTACTTAATATTTGTAATGTGTGTGAACGACTATTTTGAAATATGGTATTCATTTTTCAAATCTACGTGAAGCTTATAATTCTTACGATTTTTTTAAAAGATATTTTTAAGCAGGAAAAGCTTTGTAACTTTTTTTTGCATATGAAGCTTAGCTTCTCGAGGCTTAATATGGGCTTAAAAGCTTTGTCAAAGTTCTGATAGAATATTTTCATGACATATGCAGCATAAACACAAATGGATCATGTGTTATCAAAAACCATAGCAACAATTTAAAATAGTTTTAAAATTTATGGGATATTCTAATTGCATTTATTTTAAAATTTTGTAATTACATTTTTCTAAGGTCTCCTTTATGTATACCTAATTATTATTAAACAATAACTCAAATTATATATTGAAATATGGTATTCATTTTACAAAGTGACTATTTTGAAATATGGTATTCATTTTTCAAATCTACGTGAAGCTTATAATTCTTACGATCCTTTTAAAAGATATTTTTAAGCAGGAAAAGCTTTGTAACTTATGGGAAATTTATGGGATATTCTAATTGCATTTATTTTAAAATTTTGCAATTACATTTTTCTAAGGTCTCCTTTATGTATACCTAATTATTATTAAACAATAACTCAAATTTATTTCGATTTTTCAGTTTTATTTCAATTTCTTTATGCGTTTCTTTCAATTTTTATACATTTTCTTTCAATTTTTTTTGGGAAATTTCAATAGATATTAACTATCCATGATTGTATATATACTAAAAGTTATATGTATTCGAAACCAATAAAAACAAAACGCGGTTTTTAATTATTTTCTTCTGTGGTATAACAATATAATTTAAATGAAATCCTATTCAAACAATAAATCTAACGACAGAATTTGATGGTTTTGAAATAGTTTATGTTAGATTTCTTTGTTCAAAGAAAATTAATTTAGTACTTTTTCCTCTCTCATTTGAGTCAGAATGACCGCTGAAATAATGTATATTACATTTTTTGAGACTGAGTGAAACAAATAAATTTCTGGAAATCAAGATTCAAGATTAAATTTTTAAAAGCATCATACAATAGCACAGTATGGCGATCCCTTTTTTTTGTATGTATTTTCTTTTCGGATTATATGTCTTAATGCATTATGAATATAAATTATTAAGAAAGAAGAGCATTTTTTTCATTTTTTAGCATCCCCATTATGGGAGGGCCTTCGACAATTAGTACTAATTTTTCAGAAGAAAATAAAAGAGATTTGTTCTGCAGTCAGTTCCATAATAGGACGGAAAGAAAAAAAAGTGTGACTTTTGACCCATGGCTGGACCTTGTCAAACTAGGTCTCAACTATGGGCAGGGGAATGCTGTCCGGTTTACAATGGCCCTACAAGGGTCGGAGTCCGTTTTTAGCTAGATGCCATCTCAATTTTGACCTAGTGACCATAGGGGCGACATTTCGTGGGTTCCTATCTTCTCCAACCCACTGATATCATTGAAGGACTTTCCGATCTACAAATTTAAAATGCCCATATCCGACCTAAACACGAAGGTATTTAAGGGCATTTAAGGTATTTAAGGGCATCGGGATTCGAACTGAGCATTCCCAGACCGAAGCCCAACGCGTCAACACTGTGGCATCACGACAAGGCTGGTTACTCTCTGAGGCATTTTTAAATTTTTACTACTATTGATCCATACCAAAGAAAGACAGAGTTCTAATTAAAACGAAAGCCAAATTTTTAAAACAAAACATAACAAGATTTATATACGAAAAGAATTAAACATTAAACACTTTCGACCCAATTCACTCAATTTTACGTGCAGATTCACAAATACACGCTTCAGGGCCCATTCTCAGCCCAAAAACACAGGAGCCTAGGAAAAACACGTCTACACTGTGCAGAATCTATGAAGCGTCTCTCCCAATGTCTGGATTTTTCAGAAGGGGTGCAGGAGCCGCCAGATTATCGGCTGACAGTTCTACTTGAGACGCCGAACTTTATTACATTTCGAAAGTTGACATTCGTTAAGTTGACAGCTTTAGTGGTTTGTCTTGTGAGGGAAACGGTCTTTAATTCCCCCACGGGTTCCGAAACTGGTGGAACCGAACAACACATTCCTTGAAAACACGCAGCTGTGTTTTCCAAGAGCTTGTGGGGTTTCGGAAAAAATAACCTCTATTTCCAGTACGCTACAACACTAAGCTACCTTGGGGCCTGAAAACAAATTTAGAAAAAGCGTTTGGTTAACTTCCTACATTTCTGTAAACTAATTTTTGGTATACTTACCATCAACATTGTCTGAAAATATGTAGAAATTCACGCCCTCTTTCGATGGAAAGGCAAGTGAAGTTCTGGATCATTTTATAAAAAGGCAATGAACTGACACAAAAGAGCTTACTACAAACCGAAATAACGTTGGCTTTTCGTTTGATTCTTTGTATTTTGCTTTTTTATTTGAGTTCTGTAGGTTGCATAAAAACAATCTGATTGCTCAATGCCTTTCCTTGAATCTTTCATCCTACATTTCAATTTCATATTAGAATGCGAATAATACAAATATCTGGACATATATTCCTCGACTTACGACCGAGATAGGGACAGAGTCATTGGTCGTAAGTTGATTTGGTCGTAAGTCGAGTTTCCAACAATTTCTTTTGTATATGTATGTACAAATATTTTTTACTTTCATACATACATACGTAATTTAAAATACATTGTACTTTATATAGAAAGCATAAATTATTCTTCACCATCACTACTTATTATGTTAGTACAATCCAATGGCTCAGAATTTGCGACAGAAGGTACGTTGGAAGATTTTTTTTAACAAAGTTGTCCAGGTAGTTTCTAATAGTCATGTAATACATATAGGTATGTACTGTACATTCAAAGAACAATAGTTTTGAGAAAAAGAGATTGCGAATGCAGCGCGGGCACACACAAAAATAAATAAATTTTAGTGAAAACGACTTTTGCTGAACAGGTTCCTAATTAAACGGTAGATCATTTCTAAAATTCGTGATACGGAAAATAAGCCTACCATACCTGTGAACAATCCTTTACACAATGATTCTTGTTGACGCCAATGGCTATGTTGGCAATCGCCAAATGCGCCTTTGAAATAATACAAATATAGGTATCATAGTTTTTAATTCTTATGTTGGCATCGTAAACTAAAAGATATTAGAATTTGTTTTAAAATCGTTTGTTGTATAAAAAAGTTTGTTTCGTTCGCACATCGTATAGTCGATGTTTCATGTATTGATTTTGTTCATACATTAGTAATTCGTTTAAGTAAATAAAACTATTAATTCGTGTGTCGTATGGTCGACAATGGTTTTAATATAATTAGTATACAGTCCATTCGAATACTACAAATTTAGGACCAGTGCAACGTATGACATTTTGGCTCATATAATTCTGAAACAATAAAGATAGAAGTTAGGAATTAAAGTCATCAGCAGGTCATCGTGTCTCACCTGCTGAAGCTACTAAAAATATTTATTGTGCACTTAATATAAAGATAATTATATATATATATATATATATATATATATATATTATATATATATATATATATATATATATATATATATATATATATTTATATATATATATATATATATATATATATATATATATATATATATTTATATATATATATATATATATATATATTTATATATATATATATATATATATATATATATATATATATATATATATATATATATATTTATATATATATATATATATATATATATATATATATATATTTATATATATATATATATATATATATATATATATATATATATATATATATATATATATATATATATATATATATATATATTTATATATATATATATATATATATATATATATATATATATATATATATATATATATATATATATATATATATATACACTCTGTCACAAAAAAATATATGCACCCAGAAGGAAACGAGCTACTATCACGACACTTAACATGTGTGTAGTGATTGAGGAGATAAGCAAATGATTACAAATTCAGAAGAACAGACCGTTTTATTGAGAAGATATGGCAGGAAAAAGGGTACAAATCAGTAAGTAGTAAATCCACCTCTGGTAGCTAAACAAGCCGAAACACGGCGTGGCATTGAATCAATGAGGTCACCTATGACCTCCTGCGATCAAGCCATAATCTTTGCAACTGGGAAGTTAATTCACCAATATTCAGGGACGGCTGCAGTTGCCTTCCAAGCACGTCCCATACGTGCTCTAGTGGCGAGAGGTCTGGGCACCTGACAGGCCATGGGAGTACGTCATATCCTTGAAGACATTGTTGGGAGAGTCGCGCAGTATGTGGACGAGCGTTGTCTTGCTGAAAAATGACACTTGTGCTACTTGATAGCATAGGTAGTACAACTAGCGTTAAAAGCTCGTCCACGTAACTGCGTGCCGTCAAAGTGCGTTGACGGACGACTAGAGGTAATCGTGTGTCCCAACAAATCGCTCCCCACACTGACACACCTTGTGTATTCGCCGTATGCCTCTCGACAAGAAATGCCGGATCGGACCGGTGGCCTGGCCGCCTCCACACCGTATGCGCTGGTTATCAGCATTGAGACTGAATCGGGATTCATCGCTGAAGATCACACGCCTCCAGTCGGTCACACTCCAGCTTACCCGAGGTCAGCGAAAATCCAATCGACGCTACCTATAATGTGGGGTCAGTGGTAGGCGTCTTAACGTCGGTTCCTTATACCTGCGTCGGCCAGTCGTCTCTGAATGGTTCCCCTTGATACCACTGGATGTCTGGAAGGTGGTAAATGGAATCGGACCGATTCTAGCTACGTTGTTGGTGCGGACGTGGCCGCTCTTATGATTGCGCGATCCTCGCGCGCATTTGTGTTCCTTCGACACCCTGACCCTCCGCGACGGTAGACTATTCCTTCCGTGATCCTTGTTGTCAACACCGAGCGACTACCATATTGCTCCGACCGAAGTGGCGGCCGATACATCTGTTCAACCAACCTGCTTCTCTGAGGCCTACTATACGCCCCCTCTCAAACTCCAAGAATTGTTCGTACTCTCTCCGGTTACGTCTCAGAGGCATCTCTAGTCACAATACCGTCCATCGAAGTCGACAGATTTGTTTGAATAACCCTATGGCACGAGCAATCAGTCTTTTAAACTCTCCCAGCTGCGCATCTCATATGCGCATAGCGCGCTTACTCTTGTCTCATTGGTGTCAAAATTTTAATCATTTGCATATCTCTTACCAGACAACATTCCTGCCAAGTTTCGTGATAGTAGCTCGATTTTTTCTGGGTGCATATATTTTTTTGTGACAGAGTGTATATACATACATACATATATATATATATATATATATATATATATATATATATATATATATATATATATATTATATATATATATTATATATATATATATATATTATATATTATATATATTTATATAAATATATATATATAGATAGATAGGAATGAAAGTATGATTATACACGGATAAAGACGCATAATTTAGTTCTTTGAAAGAAAATTGGAGCTACGTTGAGAAGTTTATTTCATAACCCAAACGCACACGCTGTGTAAACATATATTTTTACTTAACTCTCAGTTCGTGAGCATGTTTGAAAAGATATCCTCGAAAGAAAAATATATGTTTAAGGTATTCATAAAGAGAGATACCAAACTGCCGCGAGGCGCACAACTTCTGGGAGAGATTTTTCAGCGGGTGAATTTTGAAAAGAAATACAAAAATTTCGTTTTTCCGGGAAATGAAATCTCTCTGCTCTTTTTCCAGTTTTGGCGTTTGCAAAATCCTGTTGGGCTTCGACACGTGTAGAATGTGAAATAACCAGATAGGTTTTTCGACTTACAGTGTGGCCAGGGGGTGGTGAGAAAACAGAGAAAATTATCAAATGTCGTATCTACACATGCCTCATATATATGTCTGCATGCAGCATACCATTATATTATTTTATAATTTAAACTTTACGAACCCAGCTCATAATACGATAGTCGCTGTGGAAGTTTTAAATAAGGAGCGCTTATTTCAGAATTCATTTGAATTAATTCATTGAAAAAATTTACCTTGAGTTGTCTGTTAGGGGATAGCTAAATAAATAATTTCTGTATTGGTTAAGGGTGTCTTTCCTTTTACTTTACTGTTGATTTCGTTCATTAAAAATTTCGCATTTTATTTTATGAAATATATTTATTTAAAATATATCTGTATAACATTTAATAATTACTTTGTATTTTCTGTCCCGATTTCCTCTATTGAAATAAATATTTATAAATAATATTATCCAATTGAAAACATTTGCAAAATTTTTTAACATATTTTTTATTCTATAAAAAAAGAAAACAAGGTTCGAACTCAGACCTTTAAATTTCAAAACATATACTCAAAAATAAATCTACCATGGTTATGAGAGGATTCAATATTTTTGTCCTTTTAATCCAAACAGCGATCAGTGGCGACGGTAAGTTAAAAGAAAAGTCGAAATCATACCGGTAGTTTCATTAAAAGTGTATTCAATGACCGTGAGAACTCCCCAATGGAACAATTCGATGTGGATCAGATGACTGTGTCATGCATGTAATGTTAAGGTGTACATTCCTAGTGTAAAACATTCGAGAAGTAAAGGTGTAGAAAACTGTGATGCATTATGTTATTCTTCGCCACTAGTAAAGTAATATTCGTTTTGAGGGAAATTTTCTCACGTGCCCCATACAACTTCAATATTGGACTTTTGATGTGTACATACAGACATCTATACTCGTATAAATGTATATATATGTATATATATATATATATATATATATATATATATATATATATATATGTGTGTGAGGAAATAATTGGGAAAAGAATAAGTAACTTAAATTTAAAGGGGGCTTCAGGATAGATTAATTTCGGGGCGAACGCCATTAGTTTAATACAGCATACAACGAGCGTGGGTGTTAATTAAGGGGGAAATTTCCCCGTTTCATTGTATAACCTTGACTCGCGTCTGTGTTCGAGCGAACAAATCTATTTTTAGAGCAGGCACGGGCTGCGAGGAGTGAAACTATTACATAATATGGAAGCGTCCCGAATATTCTGTAGACATCACAGGGCATGCGCGAAAGTTTGGAGCTTAAGTTTAACAAAGGATTATTGCAGAGCGTTTTGGGATTTCGGTTTGGGCGGAGCGCTTCACGAGGTAAGAGATCGAAACAAAGGCACGGATTGAATCGGGTTAATTAATAGTTATTGAATAAAGGATTTAGATGTAAACTAATTGTCTTTAATTCCACAGGCCTATGATGTTACTGACTGCCTATATTTAAGAGTAAGTAGTAGGGGAACGAGTAAGAGGGAGTACGAGAATTTAAGCTCGTCAAAAGTCGCATGGGATTAGGAATCTTCGAGGAAAAAATTAAATTACCCCCATAGCCGTTTAAACATAAAGTTAGAATTAAATTTGTTAAATTTATCCAGGTTCCGATCTCTCATCTCGTGACGGCGTGATTCGTTGGCGGAAAATGAATTTTAACTTATGTTTTGAAACTAGATTGTGTTCGAGTATTTTTCAAGCTGAGAATTATGCCAGCGTCGGCGAGTGCAACCGTTTTCCAGTTCCGGAGTGCGTGCTACAATGATACGGCAAAAATTTCGTCGACCAGTTCTGATGCGGGAGTTGCGACATAAATATAGTGATTTCTTCCTGAATAATTTGGCGGTGTCCAGTTGTTCCTGGCAGATTGCTGTTTTAGCGTTGTATAAAGATGATGTTCACCGATTTCGATTTCGGGATTCGCCAAGGTGGATGTAGTGCGCTGTCTTCACGACGCTTTTTTTTTCTGCCCCTGGTGATGAGGGTAGATTTGTTTCCTGCAGTGTGTTACGAAAGTTTTCATCGCGGACGTCACTACAGAGTTCCAGGTTCCGTGCCTTTTTGTTTTTCGGGATACAAATTACATCGCCATGGACGTCGGCCATCACAAACAGAGAAGATTGTCCAGCTCTATTCCGGAGATCAGACAAGTAAAGTACATTTCGACAAAAAAAAAATTTCTTTAGCTAGTTCAAAGAATAATATTTTTTAAAAAAATGTGTAAAGAAAATTAAAAGTATGATTGTTAAAAATATGTGTTAAATTAGAAAAATGTGTAAAGTAAAAATTTATAAGGTAAACAAACAAAAAAAATGATGTAAATATAAATCTTGGTTTTTGATTTTTGAAATGACATGTTCTGTTGTAACAGTGACGTGTTTGAGATGTGGTTTCAGAGTAATTAACATAAAATATGGGTTTAAAAAATGTGTTTTGATGATTATAATTAACATTTTTAGAGTTTTGAGCTGATTGAAGTGTTTTACATTGTGAATTTATTGAAATATTTGAAGTTAGTGAATATTGTTATAATTTAAGCCTATAAAATTTATTGATGTTTCCCACCCCTGTTTACTGAAGAATGGGTTCACTTTAGTATAATTTGGAGGTTTGGGCATTTAACTTTTCTGACACTTCCCATTGGTTTGTTAAACAGTTTAATTTTCAGGGGAGTTTAGACTGCTGAATAAAATTTGATATTTATGTGTACTGCTTTGCTGGTTTTGAAAAGAATTTTGAGTAGGTAAGATTTTATAATGTTTACAGAAAAATTAACCAAAATTTTAAAATTGAAATGCTTGAAAATTATTTGGTGATGAAATTAAAAATGTTTATCCATCTTTTTCCTTGGGGAGGGGGGGGGAAGCAAAGTATAAGATATGAAGTTAAGGAGTAATTTTTAAAATTATTAACATAGAAATTTTCTCGCTTAGAGATCCATCTCCTTTTTGATTTTTTGTTTTTTGAAGCGCCTAACGAACTTGACTTCGCATTCTGCGATTATATCTATATATAAAAAAAACTATGATGTTAATGTTAAATTTGTATCCTCTAAGTAAGTGAGTGACAATTTGATTTCAGTGATTATTTATTAAGAATTTTGAAAGATTTCGCCTAAAATTTTGTGTAATCGAGAAGAATTTAAAAATTTTTGCAACTAATTCTGGTCTCCTGGTTTGACGATGGTTGTTTTGCTTCTTGTAAATATTCTTTGTGTTTTATATGTTGATTCTCATAAAGTGTTATTTTGGTTTACAGTTGTTTCACAGGTTAAAACTAAGTGTATTTCATTGTACTGAGTAAAAATTTTGATATTGTGATTTTGTTTTAAATAAGGCATGGAAATTAAGAATAGTATTTTATTGATATAAAGTAAAGGACTATGATGTCTTCATTTTGTTAAGGACAGAATTGTGTTGATATTGAAAAATGTGAGTTTTAACATATTTTGTCAATAAAATAAAATGATGCAATGTTTGACCAGGCATGAGCATTCTCACATGTCTTCTCTTCATTTTGGTCAAGGTTTCAGATGGTCACCGAGTGATTAGAAAACGCATATAAAAACGAGAAAGAAATGATCTGAATTTTGTGATAAAACTCCATGGCCTATGCTATATAATTGCTTTTATGTAATAATTAATGTGCATTTTTAAGTGACAATTTAGGTGATATTTTCTACATTTACTCATTTTTAAGTGTTGTGTATTTTGATAAAAGTTTGATAATAGTGTTTTTCTTAGTATTTTGTACAATTTTGATATTTTGATATTTGATATGTTGTCAAATCAAGGATGTCTCAAATGGAGACTTATGTAATATGTAAACTACACCTTGATTCAATCCGGCTAGGTGCAAATAGGAAAAACTTTACGTTAAAGAAAATTTCAGTTGTAATCATTGGATTTTGATTTTAATTAATGGGATTTTTACTTTAATTTTTGTTGTGTGGGGAGACGTCCCTACTCGGCATTTTTTCTACTTGGTTATAAGATTGTTGAATTTAATTTTAGAGTTTTTGTCTTCTGGAGACTTGCCGCAGAGGGAGTCGCGACTCTTTGCATGCGTGCCTTCAGGGGGACGGGGGGGGGAGTTGTGAGGAAATAATTGGAAAAAGAATAAGTAACTTAAATTTAAAGGGGACTTCAGGATAGATTAATTTCGTGGCGAATGCCATTAGTTTAATACATCATAGAACGAGCGCGGGTGATTTTAAGAGGGAAATTTCTCCGTTTCATTATATAACCTTAACTCGCGTCTGTGGTCGAGCGAACGAATCTATTTTTAGAGCATGCACGGGCTGCGAGGAGTGAAACTATTACATAATATGGAAGTGTCCCGAATATTATATAGACATCACAGGGCATGCGCGAAAGTTTTGCGCTTAAGTTTAACAAAAGATTATTGCGTCTGTGGTCGAGTGAACGAATCTATTTTTAGAGCAGGCACGGGCTGCGAGGAGTGAAACTATTACATAATATGGAAGTGTCCCGAATATTCTATAGACATCACAGGGCATGCGCGAAAGTTTTGTGCTTAAGTTTAACAAAGGATTATTGCAGAGCGTTTTTGGATTTCGGTTTGGGCGGAGCGCTTCACGAGGTGAGAGATCGAAACAATGGCACGGATTGAATCGGGTTAATAGTTATTGAATAAAAGATTTAGATGTAAACTAATTGTCTTTAATTCCACAGGCCTACGATGTTACTGACTGCATATATTTAAGAGTAAGTAGTAGGGGAAAGAGTAAGAGGGAGTACGAGAATTTAAGCTCGTCAAATATATATATGTATGTGTGTGTATGTGTGTGTGTGTGTATGTGTGTGTGTGTATGCGTGTGTGTATGTATGTGTGTGTGTATGTGTGTGTGTGTGTGTGTGTGTGTGTATGTGTGTGTGTGTGTGTGTGTGTATGTGTGTGTGTGTGTGTGTGTGTGCGTGCGTGCGTGCGACATATATATTTCTATGTGTTTTTCGTTAAAACAAACATACGTGATGTTCCTTAAAATTATCTATAATGTTCTTAAATTGATTGAAGTCATTAGTGACCGAATCATCAAATCTTCAAGAGAAGAACACAGTTTTCATGCATAAAATATATTTATTAGACACTTCTTCCTTCGTTCACCGTTTTCTTTTAATACTAGCCAGAGCACAGAGGTCTTGCCTACTCGTCCCGTGTTAGCTAATGAAAGTATATGAAACTCTGTAATTATACATCCTTCACTAGTTTTCCAATCCGAAATTCTTATATATCGTAATAGCCCTAAAAACAACAAGCAGTCAATTCTCTTACGACACTTTTGCAATGTAGCGTAATGAAGTATGAGGTCATTTTTCCCAAGACCTCACAGGGTGCACGACACACAGCTGTGTGTTTATCGAGGTAGTTTTTGCAAGTTCCCACTGTTTTTGAACACGTGGGGGATTAAAAAACGATTCCAACAAATGCCGCGAGAGTTTTGGCTTGAAAGACGTTTGGTTTGCTTGTAAGCCCATACATATGGGGTTTACAAGCAAACGTCTCCCCCCATAGTCGTAAAGCTGTCTTTTCCCAGCGATAGCTCTATGAGATTTTGAATGGAATGTAATAAAGTTTCGGCGTTAAGAAGAGCTGTCAGCCGATAATCTGCCGGCCCTCCCGGTTTGGTGAGAAAACGATTTCTAAGAAGACGGGCCCCGGAATTTCAAGCCGAGGGGGAGAGACTTGGTGGTTTTGAAGAGATGGGCCTGTAACATCCAGCCCAGAGATACGTTTTTTTAGGAGCTCCTGATTTTGGACCGAGCTGGGTCCTGGAGCGTGTATTGTAAATCTGCACGTAAATTAATTGAATATGCTGCAATGGTTTAATGTTAATATTTTTTGTAAGTAAATTTGTTAAGTATTGTTTTTAAAATTGACCTTCGCATTTTAATTAGGACTCTGTCTTTCTCAGTTATGGATCCAATAGAAGTAATTTTTAGCAACGCCTCAGAGAATCGCCTTACCTACTTATCGTTACGCCACAGCAACCTAAGGGAGTTCGCCTAAAGGTAAATATAAAAATTATGAACACGCGTAAGTGCATTAAGAAAACTAATTGTTTATAAGTCACACTATGTATTTATATATTTGCAGTGAAAATTCTCTATGGCGGCCAATAATGGTTGAAAAACAGTTAGCACTATGAAGTGTGATCGTCGAAAAGAGGTTTTTGCCATAACACTGGCTCTAAGGAGTCTTTAATCGGTTTTGAGCAATATATGGCCGTTTACAGCGCTGGCTGTCTAGAGAAGTTTCACTATATATATATATATATATATATATATATATATATATATATATATATATATAGTATATATATATAATATATATATATATATATATATATATATATATTATATATATGTATGTATTTATATATATATATATATATATATATATATATATATATATATATATGTATGTATTTATATATATATATATATATATATATATATATATATATATATATATATATATATATATATATATATATATATATATATATATTTATATATATATAATATATATATATATATAATATATATATATATATATATATATATATATATATATATATATGTATGTATATATATATATATAAATTTTCCGTTAGATTGAGTTTCTTTTATTTTACAAATCGCAGTGTGAAATATGAAAATTTCTTTGAGTACCGATATTCTTTCCTCTGACATAAAAGAGCAGGGAAATCTTTCGCGAGAGATCTCGGTCATGGATAACTTTATCAGTCGCATTTCTTCATTCTAGAGGTTCAAAAACGTGGGGGTAGAATTACGATGGTCTGTTGCATCCCAGTATCCTTCAGCACCTTCAGTGACACTTAGTATTCATAAAAGCTAATGAAATAATTTAAACACTTTCCGGGGATGTTGCATTAAGTGATAAAGTTTGTTTTCTTCATGTTATTCACATTAGCTCAACTTCTAACTGTAACAACAACAACAAAAAATGGCGAATCCTGCAGTTAGGTATGCAAATTTAACAAAAAAAATTCAATAGAATAAAACAGGGTAAAGTGGCCCATAACAGTTTAGCGTACTGGAAATGGTCTTATTTTTTTTCCTGAGACCCCACAACTGCTGAAACACAGCTGCGTGTTTTTCAAAGAATGTTTTGTTCGGTTCCACCAGTTCGGAACACTTGGGGGGATTAAAAGCCGTTTCCCTCACAGACAAGCCACTAAAGCTGTCAACTTAATGTTTCGGAACGTAATAAAGTTCGGCGTCTCCAGAAGAACTGTCAGCCGTTAATCTGGCGGCTCCTCCACCCCTTCTGAAAATCCAGACATTGAGAGGAGACGCTTCATAGATTCCGCACAGTGTAGACGTGTTTTTGCTAGGCTCCTGTGTAGTTGGGCCGAGAATGGGCCCTGGAGCGTGTATTTGTGAATCTGCACGTAAATGTAGTGATTACATTGGAAGTGTTAATGTTTAATTCTTTTGTTAATAAATTGTTAAGTTTGTTTTAAAAATTTGGCCTTCGTTTGTTAATTAGAACTCTGTCTTTCTTTGGTATGGATCAATAGTTGTGAAATGTCTTCAAATGCCTCAGAGAGAACAGCCTTACTACTTGCCGTGACGCCACAACAGTATCCAATGACCACGTTAAATTCGTAGACCCGAAAATCCATCCAAGAAGTCAGAGGGAGGGGCGAAAGTTATTTCTTTTTCCGTTCGAGTAAAATGCAGTTTGAAAATGATGAAATTTACATATGAAAATTTTCCGCATACAACTTAGTTTTTTTATTTTGCCAGAGTAAAATGTAGTTATAAAAAGGTAGGATATGATGAAAATAGCCTTCCAGGTGTCGCTCCTGGGGTTGCTCGGTCAAAATTGAGTTGGAACCGGGGCTAATGTTGACTCACTTGTATGGTACTTCCAGTTAAGAAGTAATCAACAATTTCCGTTGTATATTGCGCGAACGTCACCTCCGCATTAAGAAGGAAATATATTCAATGGCATATTAAATTCATACCAGTTTAGCCTCTAATATTATTCGTTTCTTTCCTAAATGTATGCTAAATAAAAGCTTTTTTATGCTTGTTTTCATCATCTGACTCCATCTACTTCGACTTCTAACTGTTAAATAACTGGCCATTCATACACCCAATATGTCAATTGAAAATATGGAAAAAAAATTAGTTTACATCTGTGGCAACCCAACTCGCAGACAGCTCCGATGTCGCGTTCTGCGCATCTGGTTCACGCAGGAGTGGGGATTGCCGCGGACATTGGAACACCGAACTTCACTTCACTCTCCGTACTAGTGTGGTAGGCACGCGTCTTCGCTCCGAATTCACCGCGATGAATTACGAGCCGGGTTTCGTAACGATTATTGTAAATTTATGTCATGTGTCAAGTTTTAAATAAAAGAACATGTTAATAAGTTCTAATTGCTGCTTATACCTTCTGATGTCCGTAATATGGGAATAATAGTTCCCATACATTTGAGTGCACGATATGTTCTTCGTGTGCTAAAACCGCTAAAAATGAAGAATCCGATATGAAAAAATAAGTTAATTTCATACTTATAATTTAAAATCTTTCAAGTTTTGATTTGCATAAAAAAGAACTCTTTGTGTAACGTTGTGTAACTATTTCTTTGTTCATGAGTTGTTGCAGCTTGAAAATTGACTTTATTTCATCCTAAATTTTAATTTGGCAAATGACAGAACACAAATAAACCTTGTGCGCATGTTTAAAAATGCAGAATTGGGTACATTTTTATGGAAGGAAAACAAATTATTGCATGTTTAATCGTTTGTCAGTAATTATTCAAAAAAAGGTAAAATTTTTCACTGGATTTCATGAAAACAAATTTGTAAGAAAAAAATAAATGTTTTATTCAAGTAATACTGTCTTTAACTATATATGAATATTTGCAATTAGTTTTTTTTTTTCAAGATTTAATGACTCCATTCAAATATTATCGGTTCTCCGTTTCTTTCATTTATTTTTTCCCTTTTTTGAATTTTTTTCCCACTTTCTTAGAGCAGCGTATCAAATTTAGAGTAATAAGTACTGAAAGTTAAATATATACGAATGCGTTTGCAAGAAAAATATTTAAATAAAAGATGGAAAACAAGTTATTGCAGCAGAAAGATTTCTGTATTAGGGTACGCCAGGGACTAAAGGAAAAGAATTTAAAAGATGATTACCGGAAGGAAAATATCCATTGTCTTGAGGTGTTTTTTTTTCATTTCGTTTACATAAGAAATTTGTTTGCTTATGCCTGTATCTATACTTATTCAAGGAGATTTTGGAGATCAAACCAAAAGCATGGAAAATTTCTCTTTTCAGGATTTTTTGGCATTCATCCAAAATCTTGCCGCGTCATAAGTGAAACTCAAAAACTTTTCCCCTTTGAATTGTTTAAGTAAGTGTTGAGGATTCTATAAATTCATGTTCATTTCCCGTCATTAAGATTTACAGAAGCTCCCATCAAAAAAAATTTCAGAAGTAAGCCCTACGGTATTCTATATATAATAGCCGTTGTCTCTGTATAACACTTCCGGGCTGTACTCATCTTTCAATTGAAGCCCTCGGTAAACAAACAGCCGGTTAGGCTTAATTTCAATTTCAGATGTGGATCAGAATTTTTTCTTACCTAAAAACTAATATCTTCTCCATCAAATCACGTTTGTTCAGCCTATTTTTCTATAAAACATTCAGAACTACAAAAAATTGGATGCTTTTAGCTGTATATTTAACAGTTTTTAAAAATGTGTTTACTTTTGCGATGAATTCTGAAAGTAAACAAACTTGAATGTGAATGAATCAAGTAGCTCAAGTATTCATATCGCGTAGTGAGCTGTAAAAAACTGGATAGCAGTCTATTACTCCAATCGCATGAAAAACTAAATAAATAAAAAATAATGAAAGGGTATGCTTTTACAAGGTGTGGATTAAATGCAATATTGTTAGATGATTCGGGATATTTTTTAACTTTCGTATACTTTTTCCATTATGACGTCATTATTAGTATTATGACGCCAAAATGACGGGTTGGGTGGCAGTCTACTACTCCAATCGCATGAAAAACTAAATAAATAAAAATTAAGGGAAGGGTTTGCTTTTACAAGGTGCAATATTGCATCCCCGAATTATCTAACAATAAATGCAATATTGTTAGATAATTCGGGATATTTTTTAACTTTCATACACTTTTTCCATTATTACGTCATTATTAGTATTATGACGTCAAAATGAAGGGTTACCTTCTACTATTAAATGTTTAGCTATGTAAGTGATGCGATACTGTCTAGACTTGGCATCAAAATTTGGAGCTGACACTATGAATCAGTTAGTGCGGTACAATAAAAGCTTTGGACCTTTTAATAAAAGCTTTTTTTTCTATACAAGATTTTGGATGTGTTAATTTCTCCGTACACATTGGGATTGTGGAAGCATTAGACCTTCAGATTTGACGCTACGTTCACAGGAGCCACTGTTAGCCACGCATTTAGATTTTCTTTTAGCTTTTTCTGTCTTTCTGAGCCTTTTGCTGTGATAAAGGTTCATTCAGAACCTGTATTTAGTAACTGGATCTGCGATAACCGCGAGCGCACAACCTAAAAGCGGTCGAGAGACAGTCAAGAGACCATAGCTCAAATCAAGAGACCATAGCTCATCCCAATACAAAGTAGCTCTGTTTTTCCATCTGTCAGTAGTAAAACTATTGTCCTTTAAGAAGGTGCACGTCAATCCTAAGTGGGGTCAATTCTAAGGGGGGTCAATCCTAAGGGGGGTCAATTCTAAGGGGGGTCAATCCTAAGGGGGTAAAAATGTTAATCCTAAGGGGGGTGGAATTCTCGAACTGTCAACTGGATTCCTCCCACCACAAGAGTCTGCAAGAAGAGGAAAAGGGAAATACAATTTTTTGTCTTAGTAAATAGCAGCCTTAACGGATATCTGTAAACGTACATTTTAACGTATACCTTAAACGTACATCTGTAACTACCATCGAAACGTTACATGACACAGTTAACATTCCCAATACTAACTTTTACCTTATCCTTTAATGCTACCATATTTTTATCGCAATAATTTTTCAACCGGTGTTAATATTATAGTGTATATATAAAATGAAATATTATAGATATAATATTAACTATATTTATTTATATATATATATATATATATATATATATATATATATATATATATATATATATATATATATATATATATATATATATATATATATATATATATATATATATATATAAAGTGATCAATTTTTTCAGTTTTTAAAAAGGCCATTTCATCTCTCAAAGCTTACAGATATTACTTAATTACTTTCTGATTTAAAGTACCTTTGAACTAGATAGAAATTACTCTAAATTCTTTGCTCTCTCGAAACACTGCATTTACTTTTGCTCGACACGATATTTGGGGAATACGCCGATGTCCCAGAGCATTCCAGATCTATCACTTAGGCGCGTAACCGGCCCGCGATCGTTAAACTTTATTCGACCGAGGTTGGAACAAGTCCGCGATTAGTCCATCTTTAAAAATGAAAGTCACGCAAACTAGCCATCAGCTCGAACACTTTCCTCGTTCTCCTTCGAACGAATTAAATACGGGAAGCTGTCCCATTAAAATTTTAAAAGGCCGTCTGGTCAGAACTAATGCGCGTTTAAAGAGAGTAATTACTCGTCGTTTATTCGATTTCGGTAAAAGGGAAGAGACCCCAGAAATGCGCGAGTTAAAGCTTTTACTGTATTAGGAAAAACAGATTTGCTGCATTTATCTTTGCGCAATTCACCACCAATAAGAATGTTGATTGGAAACAAATGCACCCAACTATCGCGTCAGTGTGATACTTGTTTTTACTTCAGAATGGAGAATAGGGAATACGAGAGGGGGCATCCGCAAAATTACTAAATTAAAAGTAGTTTCATTTCCCCCTAATACCGACATTTTTGCTCTGTTACAAAGTATGTCAAGCATTTCTATGCATGTAAATTTTATGTATATTCTCTGAGGTTTTGATATAAACATTTCCGTCTACTATTTTCACCTTGAACAGTTTCCAATGCAAGATTGTTTCTTTTAGCTAGGTGTTCAAAGAATCTATGTTTGACCCCCCTCAAACACTTTATATACATATATATATATATATATATATATATATATATATATATATATATATATCACCATCATCATCATCATCATTTTCCCGTATGTGTCGTTTATTTCACCCAGTCCTGAAAATCCTATTGCTCTGTTATGTTCCCGCATCTATTGTTTTCCTGAATTTACCGTTCAGTTAAATCGGTCCCTTGTAAAGCGATAATTCGAGATTCTACTGTTTATATATATATATATATATATATATATATATATATATATATATATATATATATATATATATATATATATATATAATATATATATATTCCTGCGACGCAAAACTGAGTCAATACCTCTTCTAATACCGAGTTTATTTTCTATGAAAACGGAAAAGCTATGCACTGTATTGGTTTATTTGTAACATTACGGTTCGTCAGATATCAGTAAAAATATAATACTTAAACATGTTTCTTAAATGTCAGACTATGGACTGGATTATAGCCCTTTTGATAAATTTTCAAACTTTTGTTCATAATTTAAATAAGACGATGGGTGAGTTTCACTTCAAGCTCCACTTCTGACATCTGTCAGGTAAAAAGGAGATCTGCATTTTATGACAGCATTGTTTCATAGTAGTAGGCAAAATTATTTTGTAATAGCGGAATATCCAAAAGCTCATAAATGGTCGAGTAGTTTTACAAATTTATGATGTCTTACTTCTGAATAGTTTTCATGCCATAAATTCACATTGCTCGTTTAGTTTAGCTTGGAATGCCTTACATCTAGCAATGCGATACGGAGGTTGTCAAAATCTAGCAATCTAAATTTTGACAACCTAGAAAAGGTCGGCTTTCGATCAGTCCGAGCCTCCCCCCTTCACTTACTAGAGCCACATTACTTTGTAAAACATCAGGCAAAGTTCTGACGCTCTTCAACTCTTTTGCAAAGCTCCCCCCCCCCTTATCAAACTTGATCACTGGACCATCTGTTCGCCTGATTAATGTGCTAATTTTTACATCTGTATTTTTCAACATTACCAATTTGTTCACAGTTAATGGAAACTTTCCAGGGTAAAAGGATGACGATCATTACGAGAGGAAAATGCTCGTTATGAGAGAAATATATATCTCATGTTTATTATGAAAATAAAATGCACTATAAGTATGTAAGCTATACACAAGATTCGATTCACAAGAATCGAACTTTTGAGTGAATGAATTAAAGAAGCTGCTTGGGATATGCTAATTTCGGCATACGCGCTTAGTATAAATACCATGCAGCGTCATTAATAAAAAAAAGGTTGTTAAGGTTGAAAAGGTGTTATCCTGCGCTAGTGCTTAGCAGGCCCAAAGTTTACGTGGCAGTACTGCTGGTTTGACTTACTGTTTGTGAGTACTGAAAATATATTGATCTTGAAAGCTGTATTTATATAGTCCGTACAAGTAGTACGTATGCTTATTGCTGTAAAAGCCAATTATATATGTGCAACGAATTCAATAAACATTGTTTCATGTATAAACTGTGTATAAAATTCAAATAGAGTGCCACTTCAAATTATATACACCCAAGTCTGGGTAGAAGTGAGATAATTTCTCTATAAGTAGTTGGAAATACATGTAATGAAAGGTAGATGCATTTGTGTTAAAAAGCTTTCTTCTGTGGTTAAACTAGAAAATACCTCATGCTCATTAAGTTCGTTTCGGCCATTTGTTGTTTAATTACTCATATCTTTCCAATGAATTATCACATCAGGAAACAAAGAGTAAATAGTTCCATTAAAATCAACTTAAATAAGTTCATTAATTTTTAATTAAGTTTAATATTTTATTTTAATATCTTCTGTGTCGAAATTCCCATGAAATACCCATGATTAATTAAATTAGTATTTGTTTATAGCCAAGCTTTTGGCGCAGCCCTGTTAGGGAGTACCATTCTTTCTCCTTCTCAATGTTATTAAGTCGCATTATTTTTTTTGTGGACCTCGGCTATGAATATATCTTATCATCCACAATTAATTAGATTTAAAGACAAGATCATATGTCCTTTTTTTCTCAATACAATGAAAAGCTGTTTTGAAAGAACTTCATGCGCTAGAAACATTATGTTTAACTTTCCAACGACAGACAAAATTAACAAATACATTTTTTTTATGAAATTCAATTCGCGTTGTGCAGTTATAAAAGCATAAAAAAGTCCTTTATAAGGATGAAATAGTTCTTTCAAAATATTGACTCGGCCAGATGCTTATTTGAAAAAAAAATTGAAAAACTTTCATTTTGGAATCGTTTCAAAAAATGCAATAAAAAAACCTTTTTCATCCATCCGTATTATTAATGTAGTTTCATTGAAACAAATGTAAACAATGTATTATGCTCTTTAATGTTTTTATATATATATATATATATATTACAAAAGCTTGTAATAACTATGCTTTGCAGATGGAAAATCTGGCATCAGATGACAAAAGGAAATTTTTCACTGAAAAGGAACATTCATCTTTGCAGTGAAAAAAACTGCTATTAGTATACAGAACTTCAAATAGCTGGTGAAAAAAAATAATAACGTGAATTTTTCTGGCAACAGCAAGTTTGGAGCTGTAAAACAAATGCTGAAAATCTCATTAAAGAATATATTTACTGTAATCTGATAAACTATTCGATCTTTTTCCTTTCATAGAGGGAATATGTATTGAAAATAAATTCAACAAAAGAATCTGATCGTTTTTCTGTCTCTCTAGCTAATACTATATGATATTGTTTATAAAAGTTACATAGCTCTTCCCTTTCATTATCATAGGTTCATTAATTTGGATTTATTTGTAAGCATGGAGTAAACTGCAATCTGTAAAACACAGGATTCTTACATTTATAAATATTACGAAAATGCTTTTAAAAATATAAATACTTAGGGTTATAAGAAGAAACTGCTTTGTATTAGAAAAATATTTTTCTTATAAGAGGGAAATATCAGTTGAAAAAAATTCATTTAGTTATAGAAGGAAATGTTTTTAAAGCAGGTAGAGGCATTTTGTTCAAAGACATTCTACATGATGGTCTGAGTACATTCTACTCCTGTCACGTATAAAGTCAGTTATAAGTATTAGAAGAAAAACAATCTTAATTTTGTTTGTATATTTTTCATAGTAAAGTGTTAGGTAAAACATCAGTCGGTCAAGAAATTTTCTGCTCAATATATACCATTGAGTAAATCTCAAAATTTCATCTCATATATATATATATATATATATATGCAACGTTACATTGTTATTCCATTTCAGGTGACAGCATGTAAAGCCCTCTGTACGAAAATTTGACTCGGAGAGAGCAACAACAAGTTTCGTTACCATCTCCAATTTCAAAGAGAGTTAGAAGGTAAAGCCTTAATTATTCCATAAACCTTTTAGGATGAAGAACACTTAAGAAAACTATTTCGTCTTTAATGCACTATAAACGGGTACCGTAATATTGTAGTGGCTTTGATTTAGCTAAATTAAGATTCATTTAGTAGTATATTGCGGAATAGAATTCAAAATACGAAAGCTCCTGTTATCGCTCGAACTGTTCAGGTTGATAAAGGTACATTTTAATAGATACATAACAGTTCAAAACGAAACTAAGCCATTTATCTCTTGTTGGGACATGTCTAAATATGGTGGAAAAACTGAGCAGCATTGAAAAATAAATTACTAAATCATACAGGCCAACATCTGGTATCAGGTACCTCGAAAAACGTTAAATGTGATAAACATAATTCAAGAAAGGAATGCTCATATCACCAAGACAGTTTGTTAGAACACCGACCCTGTTCTCTTATCTTCCAAAGGGCAAGAGATCAGGGTTTGATCCCCAGCCTAGATAAATGTTCATTTTAGTCTTAAAAGTTGTAATTGGGTTGTTTTATATTTCTACAGCTCATTAAAATAGTGTTTTCTGTGTACTCTGTATTTTAACTCAAACTTCATACATTTACTTATTTAAAAATTTAGTAACCACGTGTGAGGTGTGACTACCAGTTACTTTAATCCTTTAAGGCGACAATGGACCATGAAAAACTTTTTTATTATTTATTGACCAATTTCTATGAAATATGGTATACTTATACAGTGTTATTTAGAGATGGAAATTCTAAATTTAAAAAAAAATCAGAATGTAATTAATTAAGATATTAATTAAAATCAGTTTGTTAATTACTCTATTTTAAAATGTTCCATGCACATTAATTTTTGTCTCAGATATCTAATTTTCTCTCTTAAGCTAGCTTTATATAGTTATAATAAAAGTTAGTAGCGATTTTTATTTTACAGTCATTTTTATAAAAACTAGAAAAGAAATCGATAAAAATGGGTCATTTTATGCAAAATTTTTTATTGTAAAAATTTTACGTTTTAAAATAGTATAATGAGTTGATTACTAAGTTTTATTCTAACATATATAAATAATCATTTTATGAAAGTTTATGAAAATTCAAGAACAATTATGACGCATGGAACATTTTGAACTTACCGAAACGACAATAAAACTTGTTTTGAGAATATGGCATTTAAAGTTTTAATTTGACTAACATTACCATTGTTTACATTTGAAAAAATTACTTATAACTCGGTTAATAATGATCGGATCAACATACTTTTTTTAAATTTGAAGCTGATGAATTGCAGAATAATTTTCTGAAAGAAAAAAAACCTTTTGGGGACATATTTTTGTCAATCTGAAAGTCCATTGTCGCCTTAAAACATAGACAAATAGTGATCCAATCTAGACATTCTATGCAATCCAGTCAAAGAAAAAACTCAATTCAACTGTACATTTTTTACTGTGCTTAATCAGTCCAGTGCAACTTTACAAATAAGAGCTCAGTTTGCATCACACGCCGCAATCACAAAAAAATTTCTTTTTCTTGGGAGCGTTTCTCTGTTGTGAAGCATACTGCTTCATACGAGATCGATTTTGCTGGTGTTATTTCAAAGTCTTAAAGCACTTATCTCTTATTTTACAGACTTATCCTTTCTTTCCAACGAGATCGTCGCGGGACGTGTTCCCAAGACCTCGATGTTATATTCTCTATATCGTCATTCCTTTCTACGTCCTTATATCGACAAATTCAATTTCACCACCTGTTGAACTTTTTTCCTCCGCGTTCTCTTTCGGGTCCGGCTCCAACTCTGCTTTCTTGGACGTAGAGAATCGTCGAGCGTGAACTATCTGCAAGTGCTGCCTTATGTATTTTTCATGAGGTGCCAGAACGGATGCCTTCTGGAGACAGTCCTCCGCTTCTTTCATGAGGCCCTGTTCCACGAATACGACGCAAAGGTTGTGCACGGCCTGTATATTCGTCGGCTCCTGCAGTAGGATGGCCTCGTAGCACTGAAAAGGAAACGAAATGAGTTGGACAATTTGTGGCATCGCAGAGAGCTCGAAATGACTTGTAAGAGTCAATTTCAGATAAACTTGTAAGTAGGAATCAAATTAATAAAATACTCACGGGTCTGATGTAAATCTATCATGTATAATCACGAGGAGAAAAGTTTAGGGAAAGTGGGGTTTAGGACGTAAAGTTCTCAAGAAAAGCACTTTTTAACTTTTGGCTTAAAACATATTAACCCTTTGAGGGGCGCTGTTTGCACAGTGCAAACGCTTAAATCTCTTCCTTCTTTCACTTGCATTCAATATATTCTAGTTAAATGAGCAGAAAAATGACTAGTGCTGCCATCTGTTATCAATTTAAAGAAGTAAAATAATTTTACAACCTTCAATTGGAAAAAGTTTCAAGATTTTTTAGGCTAAAAATATCGAGAAAAAATTCTGCACTGTGAAAACATTGTAGGTTGTTGCCCGTGAAAGGGTTAAAGAGCTCTCAGAATCAAATAACAATAACAGCATGTTTTCGCGATGATTAAATTGCTAGGTACAACATTTTTTATGTTGTATTGTCAATACATATCCCGGTGTACATTTGGACTTTAAGACTTTTCTCCTGGGAATGGAATGTTTCGTGATTTACCATCTTTAGAAGGATTAATCTAAAGTTCCTTTCAAAGCCTGTTCGTGAAATTGTGTACGATGTTCCTTTGCTCTACTTTCAACAGATAGTCTCTCGAATATCTGGTTTAGAGTAAAAAGTTTGAAAATGTCATCCCTGAAGCAAAAATTACTCTGAAAAAAAAAATGACTTTTTTCCCTTCAAAGTGGTTAAATGTTTTATAAACTAAATTTAGATAAATCTTGACGACAAATTATTCTGAAGGATTTTCAATTTTGAGAAATTATTTATTCATAAGATGTATTAAAAAAATTGTTTTGAATTTATATTTCTTGAAATAATTTATTCAAATTGTTCAAGTGTTTTTATTTTCATAATGATCTTTATGCTGAGACATATGTGAATGAAAAATCATTACAAATAACTTGTAAATAATAAAATACTTGCAAATCACTTGTAAATAATAAAGTTTTGTGTTCTGGACCCTTTTAAAAATTATATGTCAAAACATATATCGCTCACTCCTTTCAACAATGTCATAACTCAAAAAACATGATTTTTCAGGAGAGCGATTTTAAAGTTTAAAAGTAGATTGAAATGTATTAAAAATAAATATTAATTCTGCTCTCTAACGGCTAAATATTGAGCGTTGAGATACGACGATTTTGCAGGGATATACTACTCTTTTAGGGCATTCTGAAAACAGGCATAACTAAAAATATGACGTTGTTGAAAGGTGTGAGCGATATGACAACGTGCTCCGAAGGATGTTTAATAAACGGTAGAAATGGCAGTACCGCATTTCTACTACATTTTCCCATTTAGCAGGGAATGGACTTTTTGAATGATATCAAATGTTTAGGGAGAATTTCGAGTGAATTAATATTTTTATCCTTAGATTTTTCATGATACTTATTCCTATGGGGCTCATATTCAAAAGATTGGGGTTTAAAACAAACTCAAGGGGAATCGAAATTACGATACATCAAATGATTAGGCAGTTTAATGACAACGAAATTTTTGCCGTAGCCCTTAGAAAAGAACAATTATATATATAATAGCCGTTGTCTCTGTATAACACTTCCGGGCTGTACTCATCTTTCAATTGAAGCCCTCAGTAAACAAACAGCCGGGTAGGCTTAATTTCAATTTCACATGTGGATCAGAATTTTTTCTTACCTAAAAACTAATATCTTCTCCATCAAATCACGTTTGTTCAGCCTATTTTTCAATAAAACATTCAGAACTAAAAAAATTGGATGCTTTTAGCTGTATATTTAACAGTTTTTAAAAATCTGTTTACTTTTGCGATGAATTCTGAAAGAAACAAACTTGAATGTGAATGAATCAAGTAGCTCAAGTATTCATATCGCGTAGTGAGCTGTAAAAAACTGGATGGCAGTCTACTACTCCAATTGCAAGAAAAACTAAATAAATAAAAAATAATGAAAGGGTTTGCTTTTACAAGGTGTGGATTAAATGCAATATTTTAGATAATTCGGGATATTTTTTAACTTTTATATACTTTTTCCATTATTACGTCATTATTAGTATTATGACGTCAAAATGACGGGTTACCTTCTAGTTATTAATAAAGCTAAATAAGTATGGATAGCTTCAAAAATTAAAATAGTTGTATTATATTATCAATACGCATAGAAACAGAAATTGTTATCGCTTATATATCAAATGTAGCTCGAAATGTATTTTTAAGCACCATATTACTGGAACGAATATGTTTACAAATAAAACTTTGATTACTGTAATTGATTTTTTTTCAAATACAAAGTTTTATACAAACATTTAAGAACGCTTAGAATATGATGCATAACTGTATTGTCATGCATTTCAAAGAATGAACTAAGTATAGTTTACATGGCGAAATCCACTAACCACAAATTACTTCACAAAAAAAGTCTTAACTCACTCCTTTCGCCGCATCCAGGTTCCTCAGAGTATTGATGTAGATGTCCCCGAGTAGGATTAAACCCTTTACGTGGTCAGGATGGTTCTGAAAGTAACGAATAAGAAATGTAAAAGAAAATGTAAAACCGAAGAGAGGGAAGTCTTCAGTTTCATATTTCAACCTTAAAGAGAGATAAGATATACTTTCTTGTAGATCAGAATTTTAAATTGCTTATAGTAAAACACGTTTTTTTTCCTTTGTGAAATATCCTCAGAGATGTTCACAAAGGAAAAATTTTGTCTCCCAAATGACCGATTCCTCCAAAAGTATTAAGGAGGTTCAGCTGCAGTTTTCAGGAATAATAAGAGTTTTATATTCATGTCGAGTATAAGGTGTTTAGGAAGGCAATAAAGATTGTTTGTATATATTTTTGCGGTACTTTCCTGTGTTTTTTAAAAAATTATAAAATAAGCAATATTATTTTATATTGTTCTCAGCTTTCTTACATTTTGGTTTCTTTAGATGCGCCATTGTTATTTGATACTGGGGAAATACAAGATGGCTAGCAGGACAAAAGAAAGTATCCTCCTCTTTTAGACGTTTGCTACACACGTGTTTATATTAAAACTTAGACTGCAGCCGGACGATGGCTGAATGGCTAGGTCGCTGGCTATCGGTCCTAGAGTCTGTGGGTTCGAGACCCACTCCTGGCATGGCCGTTTGTAGACATTCGAAATCGGCCTTTTTCTGATTTTATCGAGAAAAAAATTTTAGTCAAGAATACGATAAAAATAATAAGGATAGCAATAATAATAACTGCATTCGGTGGAAAATTGAGGAAATTAGATAAGATTATGATTAGTAAAATTAGATTTCAATGTTAAGTTAATTGTAAAACCTCAGAGCAAGTTTAGTCAAACATTCGTAATGGATGAGAACCAAGTCTCCAAACCAAACTAAACTGCTGACAGTCAACCTATTCCTGTCACGTTTCAGTTTTATTCATGTATTTTACTATTTTACTTTATACTTTCAGTTTGTCCTAATATTTAATAATATTTTGACTTGTGATAATGCTAGGTCACATACAGAAAATTTTGTACAACAATATCTTGCTAAACATTCGATTACAGTGATAAATCACTCACCCTATTCTCCCGACTTATCGCCAGCTAATTTTTTTCTGTTTCCGAAGCTTAAGATGGCCATGAAAGGACAGAGATTTGAAAATGTCTCGGATATTAAATCAAATGTTACGCATATTTTGCGAACGGTTACTTCCAACGCCTGTAAACAGTGTTTCGATGACTTGAAGAAACGTTGGAAAAATTGTATAGACTCCTTTGGCAATTATTTTGAAGGAGATAAATTTATTTGAAGGTGAGTAATAGCTTTCTGATTAATAAAAAATTGTCCGGTTACTTTATAGGCGCACCTTTATTTTCTAGATTTCACGTTTGTATCACCAAACCAAAAAAAATTTCAAGTAGTCTCTTCTAACGAAACTACCACGGGTTATTAACGTAGGATTACTTATCGTTGCTTACCTCTTCTGTATGTGTTATGTATATATATATATGTACACACACACACACACACATATATATATATGAGGCGCTGAAAGGCAAAGTGGTGTAAGTCAGTAAGTCAAGTGGTGTAAGTCAAAAGAGTTTAACTGCCAAAACTACAAAAAATTCCACCATAAATTGAAAAAATTAAAATTCATAACAATTATTACAATATTGCAAATAATAACTATTTACAATTCCACCATAAATTGAACATGGAGATTGCATATTTGACCCCAAATGAAAAAAGTTGAAAATGTGACTTACACCACTTTGCCTTTCAACGCCTCATATGTCAAAATTTTGACGCATTTTGATACTTTTCTGTTTATCTGTTTACTGCTTGTCTACTTACCCAAGCGATACAGACTGGGTCTGGTGCGCTGCGAAAGTTATAACTCGCGACGACGGACGGTTTTAGCGTCTGAAATTTTGCTTTCCAGAGGACCCTTATGGAGGTACGTAATCCTACGGTAAAATATATATATTTTTGGTCTGAAAAATATCTTGCATCTCGTCCTAATCAAATGCTCTGCTGTTCTATGCGACACAACCGTGTTCTATGAAACTACAGAATGAATTCCGTTGCATTCTTTAAGCACCAACAAGATTTTTTTATTATTATTATTATTATTATTCAAAATCTTCCCCCAACATATCTGGGAGCGCAATACAAGCATTATTCCTTGTCCTTCAAGTCTTATTCCCAAGCTACAGGACAGAAAGAAAAGTTTTTATCGAAAAAAAATATTTTTTTTACAAACAAAAATTACCTCTCTCAGCTGCTGAAGAAACGGAAGAGCCTCCAAGGGTCTGCGAGCTTCGGACAAAAGAAGTGCCAAGTTGAACAGGGCACTTCGGAAATCTGGCCGTAGCTGATAAAATGGAAAAATATATGTATACTTTTATTTCAGGATTGCAGTCACAAGTATATTTTGTAACTTACAAAATGTGTTTCAAAACCACAGATTTATATTTTAGGAAATTCTTTTGTCGTTAATCATAATAAAATTTAAGCTAAAACTCATGCAATCGTACGTAGATGAAATAAGAATGAATGACCAGATAAGTTTATTACCTAAGTTTTAACATGGAAAATTTAAAGAAACTTCCATACACTGAAATAGATATTATCTATATATATAAAACAGTTCCGTAACTGACTCATTCATTCATTCATTCATTCATTCATTCACTGACTGACTGACATACAACGCACAGACCAAACCGCTGGACCTAAAGGGCTGAAATTTTGCATGGCGATTCTTCTAATAGTGTAGGGGTGCACTAAGAAAGATTTTTCTAAAATTCTTCTTAGATTTTTTTAAATTAAATTTTTAAGCTGTTTTTTAAACTTTTATTACTTTTGCGTTTAAAATAATACATTGAGGGTTATAAAATTTATATCACGAGAAAGATCATAAAAAATCCTTTAAAATGACATCTTTTTCGAATCTTTACCTCTATTTTCTGATTTTTGGGGAATTTTTAAAGATTCATTTTTAGAATTTAATTTATTAAATGCCGATCACGTGATTTCTTTTTCTGGTACTTTAAATAAAATTATCGTCACGTGCGTAACAACTAAATAGACAAAAAAAAATTTTCTTGCTAATGCGGCAGACGATTGGACATTATTTTGTCTTTAAAAATATCCCTTACGATTTATTTATAAATATATTTTTTTTCTACATCAATTGTATACATTGATCGTCATATTTACTATAAATATATATATATATATATATATATATATATATATATATATATATATATTGGCATCAATTGCATACACTGACCGTTGTATTTAATTTGAATGTACTCCGTAGCGAAGCGCGGGTTTTCAGCTAGTTACCATATAAGTATACAAGCTTGTATTAGTTACAAAACATACTAAACATTTTATAATTTAAGGGGTCTGGTACCTTTTAAAAGCTAAGGGACTCGAGAATCATATCTATATTTTCAATCATGAGTAGTTATGAAAATCATTTATTCAGAAATATGAAATTTTACTGTGAGTTAAGCACTCTATAATCTTTATAAACATGGCTCCCAATTTTATCTATCTGGAGAATTTTTTTTTTAATTTCAACCACTTTTTTTTCTCAAATTTCAACCATTGTTTTTTTCATTATGCCATGCACGCATGATATCACCAGAACAGTTGGCTAGCATACGATGAATTTTTTTACACATGCAATATAAACATTTATAATTAAACGACCAACTATTATGTCATTCCTATTTTAAAATTTTAATTACAGTTATATTTATCAAAAGAAATTAAATTAATTTTTTTTAAAGAAATAACTTTTTTTCCGATGAAGAACTAAGAATTTTGATATCAAAGTTGGTCATTTTAAACATATATTATATAACTTAATTTTAAAACTAGAAAAATGAGTATATTCTGTAATTTATAGTTGTAAGTCTGCGCGCAATGACATACCATTGAAAAAAAAGGCTGAAATTTTTTTTTAAAAATTTTAATTTCTCTTCAAGCTATAAAAAATTGAGAGCCATATTTATAAAAAGATAGAGTCTTTAACTCAGAGTAAAATTTTTATATTTCTGAATAAATGACTTTTATAACTACTCATGATCGAAAATAGGAATATGTTTGTCGAGTCTCTTAGCTTTTAAAAGGTACCACACCCCTTAAATATAAATTAATTACATGAAAATCATTGAGTAAATTTTCGAGTTATTCAGCTGTAAAACATGTAAATTTTATACTATAACTTTTCATTCTAAATAAAACATTTCATTTATTTTCTTATCCATACTCTTAAGGAAGAATTATAAGAATTAAAGCACTTAATCAGCTTTTCTTTTAATCTTGAATCATCTCCATTGGTCGAATTAACCACTATGCATTATGTTCTAAATTTTCAATTTACGTTGCTAAGTTGCTTGAAAGCAGACAAAAAAGCTTCAAATGTATATTTTTAAAAAAAGATTTATGAAGAGTGCTATAGACGGAGTGTAAAACATATATAAAAAATGCTTAATATAGATATTAAAATATCTGTGTGCAGCATTAAAATAATTTTTCAGGGGTTTTAAACTTGAGAGATATATTATACAATAAATTAGTTTTTTAACCTAACAGAATAAACAGGATTGAGAAGAAATTGTGTAGGTATGCAAATTATAGTTGTAGACTATCTGAATACCCGTGTTTCGCTACGGAGTATATTTAAATTAAATACAATGTTCTATGTATGCAATTAATGCCAAATATATATATATATATATTTATATAATAAATACGACGGTCAATGTATGCAATTAATGCAAAAAAAAATATATATATATATTTATAGGAAAATCGTACCGGATATTTTTATAGACAAAACAATGTAGAAGAAAATATCCAAATTAAACACAACGGTAAATGTATGCAATTAATTTTTATGTTTCGTATCCACAAAAAATACTGATTTGAACTAAATTCTTAAAAAACTTTCATCTCAATTAGTCTAGTGGTTAAATTTTATCTTTTACCGTATTTCAATATTTTTTTGTCAATATATTTCGTTGTTATGCACGTGACACAAAATTAATCTGATGTATCACAAAAAGAAAAGAAACCACGTGATCAGCATTTAATAAATTAAATTCAAAAAAATTATCTTTAAAAATTCACCAATCAGAAAATGGAGGTAAAGATTCGAAAAATATTTTATTTTAAAGGAATTTTTATGATCTTTCTCGTGATATAAATTTTATAACCCTGATATTATTATTTTAAATGCAAACTTAAAAAAGGCTACAAAAACAGATTAAATATTTAATTTAAAAAATATCTAAGAATATTTTTTCAAAAAACTTTCTTAGTTCATCCCAACACTATAAGAAGAATCATCATGCAAAATTTCAGCCCTTTAGGTCCAGCGCTTTGGTCTGTGCGTTATCTGTGAGTCAGTCACTGAACTGTTTTTCATATATAGATTATCAAAATTTGCATTTGCCTCTGGTTCCTGTAAACATTTGTCTAAACCTAACATCAACCTAATCATTTATAATTTTGGTATCATAAAATTACCTAAGTTTACATTTAAACCTGAAGTTTCATTAAAAATCCAACTATTTGTGATTTTGGCTTTTATAACTAATGCGAAGCCACAGAAGTCCCAAATGCCTCTTTTCGTGATATCCACTATTCTCTGGAGAAAGCGCAAATCCCCTTCAAACGTGAGAGCAGTTATAAGGTTTTAAATTTTACTCCGATCGAAAAAAATAATATTTTAGAATTTAGGAAATATATGTGACAAATGAAAAGAAAAATATGAATTTCTCACCTCTATATCGGCAGCGTTTCCAAGATATTCGGCATTATTTGCGGATGATGACGAAATTGATTTTTCGAGCATGGCAAAAAAAAGTTATTTTTTCATTATTTTCGTTATGTCATCGAAAGCTTCTGAAATAAGAGTGGACCCTGGACGTTGGGGACCCCATTTTTGATTAGACTGCATTTCGGATATTTCGGCTTAAAATATTTACAGAATTTATGACTCACGTACGTCCCCAGTGTCCAAAAGCTGCTAGAGACGAAATTCGGACAACATTGTAAATACGTATGAAAACATTATCAAATGCGAATTGATTTTTAATAACACTCAGCAATTAATATGGTATTTAATGCGTATTTTAATAAATATTATATATAACTTTTACGAAGTTTTACTCAATAATCATATATCGAAAAAAATTTAAAAAATAATTTAATTTGCCTCACGTGTTTGCCTCACGTGTTTTTGCCTCACGATTACCAAGTATGATTTCAACAGAATACTAGGATTTAAAATTCCCTGGATATAAATTAAAAAACTTTAATGATAGAAAACATTAAGCCGTTATGCAATGAGCTAAGACGGGGAAGATATCTCACACAAAATCTTTTACTATCCCACTATATTTTATCAGAGATAGGAGGTCAGTATTAAAAAGCATCTACCAGAGGGAGGGAATTTAGGGCATTTTAAAGAAAGGACTGAAAGTCTCAAAAGCCTCTCATGAGAAGCAGCAAAAATCGTCAAACCAGTTGGAACGAATTGGAAGTAGTAGCTCTCTTGTCATCTCTCTGAAGTTGCTCTATTGCTCCTTCATATCTAAAGATCTTCCTTTCTTTGGCAAACTATCCGTCCTCTCCTTTTTCGCCATTGGGCAAACCGAAATTTGCGCAACCGCCTACGGATATTGATTTTGCCAGTTTTTTTTGGCCTTTTAAATACTCGGTCACTTACAGTCTATAAAGTTTACCTTCTGCATCATATATAATTTGAAGACGCACCTTCGGACCCTTTTCTTGACTGACTGGCTTCTTTTTATGTCTGTGGACCTCTAAGTACCTGAATTTTACATATCCTCTTACTACTGCCTTTGTTTGCTTTTGCATCCGCGAGCCACTTCGTATATATTATATCTCTCACATATCATCCCCTACAAATGTCTTCTTTAATGATGAACTCAGTTTCGCCGCCGAATATACAAGCCCTTTAATTGGAGAATTCAGAAAATATTGTTTGAGAAATATTCCACAGTTATCGTACTCTAATTTTCAGACGATATCTTTAGGAGAATGACAATAGTAGACATTATAGGGAGTTAAAATGCCAGGTTTCTACACTTCGCCACCATAATTCAAATAAATGAAAGCTGGTCTCTGTAGGAGTTTCAGAACGGAATGTTAGGATCGGGTTTGATCCCCAACACAGACAGAGAGTCGTTACGAAGGACCGTTTTAAAGAACGATAATAAAACGTTAAGAAATCATGTGACAAAATTTAGATGATCGGGAAAAAAATTAAAAGGGGGAAAAATGAGAGAAATAGCATTCAGAATTCCGATTTCTTCTAAACTCGGATCGGCTGCTCCATAATAAAGTAGTAAACAAAACTCGGACCGGCTGCTCCATAATAAAGTAGTAAACAAAACTCGGACCGGGTGCTCCATAATAAAGTAGCCAGCTAAACTCGAACCGAGTGCTCCATAATAAAGTAGTCAACTTAACTCGGATAGGTTGCTCCATCATAAAGTAGTCAACTAAACTTGGACCGGCTGCTCCATAATAAAGTAGTAAACAAAACTCGGACCGGGTGCTCCATAATAAAGTAGTCAACTAAACTCGAACCGGGTGCTCCATAATAAAGTAGTCAACTTAACTCGGACCGGCTGCTCCATAATAAAGTAGTCAAGCAAACTCGGACCGGTTGCTCCATAATAAAGTAGTCAAGTAAACTCGGACCGGATGCTCCATAATAAAGTAGTCAACTAAACTCGGATCGGTTGATCGATCATAAAGTAGTCAACTAAACTCGGACCAGCTGCTCCATAATAAAGTAGTAAACAAAACTCGGACCGGGTGCTCCATAATAAAGTAGTCGATTAAACTCAGACCAGGGACTCCATAATAAAGTAGTCAACTAAAATTGGACCGGCTGCTCCATAATAAAGTAGTAAACAAAACTCGGACCGGGTGTTCCATAATAAAGTAGTCAACTTAACTCGGACCGGCTGCTCCATAATAAAGTAGACAACTAAACTCGGACCGAGTGCTCCATAATAAAGTAGTCAACTAAACTCGGATCGGTTTCTCCATCATAAAGTAGTCAACTAAACTCGGACCGGCTGATCAATAATAAAGTAGTAAACAAAACTCGGACCGGGTGCTCCATAATAAAGTAGCCAACTAAACTTGTGATGTATATGAGCAAAATGTCCTCAGAGTTATGGTAGTGAGCAAGTGTTTAACCATAGGAACAAAAAAAGCCCATTTTAACTAATAAACTTTTATGAAAAAATAAAGAAACTGGATATATATGAAGATTATCGAATTGTAAAACAAATTTTTGATTATAATTTCAAATTTTGCCTTACTTAATCCAAACATACATGTTGTTCCGCCAAGAACTTTTCTTATAGGCAAAACAAAAAAAAATTGCCGAGATTTTGGTCTTATAACATATAACATTTTGTCATTCTAACGAACAATCTTCCCCGAATTCCCTCTTATAAATTTATGCAGTTTAAGTGATGTATAAGAAATTTAATGCTTGATGAGATAGCTAGATTTTCAGGTGTTCTAGTTTCAGCTCCTTATTGATTACTGTGAAATGTGAGAAACTTAAATGAATCAAATAATTTCAAAATGGTATAAAAAGGCAGCATTCAAAATTTATATTCAATACGATCTTTCCCTAGAACACATTTGCCCCTTTTTTTTTAAAGTTAGAACGCCGCAAAAAGTTAGTTTTCTACAAAATGGAATAAATTGCATTTTGCATATTGAATAATACGTCGTGATGGTATTCGGTGAATCGAAAATTGATTCAACGCATTACGTCGGAAATATTGGACATTTTTATTCCGAAAAATCTGCTATGCAGTAATGCAATCGGCATGTTCCGGACGGAAGGGAAAACACACACACGTAAGAGAAATTGATTTTATTGTCAATTTACCAATTTCATTTCGTTGCGTTTAAACTTTTTTTTTTATCTCGGTTCTTTCAGTTTCGAAACTAATACGATATGTAAAACTCGGCGTGGTTCACAGCAAAAATATTTAATTCGTCGAAATGCGGTAATACTGAAGGGAATTAAAATATTCAAATGGCGTAGCTTCAACGCTCATTTTCGAGTAGTTATTTTTATTAATATTTTTATCTGAGGCATATTAAATCAGGAAGGTTAAATAAATAGAAACTGTAAATCCCCGTACATCGTCCAGGCTTTGCTCTTTGTGCAAGAATCGTGTTTATCAATAGTCTTTAATAATGCATATTGATGTTCCAGAAAGATGGTTGCATTTGTAAAATAAAATGTTAACACAAATGATTTTGATTTATTTGTTTATCATTCTTGGAATGCAAATGAAGACTTAAGTTAAAGGGAGATAAACAAATGTAAAATACAAGCTATAAAGAAACGCTGCTTGAGATTTTAAATGGGCGCCGAGGTGTTATTGATTAAATTCATTACTTTTTCTTTAACTGTTAAACGTCTCCAAGGCATTGCTATATTACTTGTTCGTTTTTTTTTCTTCTTCTGTCAAACGTCTCTAAGACATTATTTCATTTTGTGTTTTATGGGAAATTTTTCCGAATTTCAAAAGGCAGAAATGCAGATCTGTTAAAGTAATAACAGCAACGCTTTGGGCCCGAGGTAGCCTTTTTGTAGCGCGTCGGCTTTTGCTTCAGAGGGTGCTTGGATCGAGTCCCGGCAAGCACCGTTAAATACCTTCATGTCTGGGACGGATATGGGCACGTTAAATCCGTAGACCGTAAAGTCCTACTATGAGGTCAGTGGGTGGGTGTCGCCCCTGAGGGCGGACTCCTACTCTTGTGGTGCTGCTATAAACTGGAACCGCACTACACAGCCCGATTCCTATATGTACCTGGTCTGGAACTTATAACATTGGGAACTTATAACATCGGGAACAATAAGAACACAATAGCACCTTAATGCCAATAAATTATAATAGTATAATAAATAATTAAAATAATAAGAATAATTGAATCGGTCATTTTGAAAAGCAGTCATCGCCATATTTTTTTTTAATTTTTCATGAGAAGCAAAAACTATAGCTCGCCTTCATGCATTCTTAGTTAGATTAAATTTAGTATTTATTATGTTTATAAGGCATTAATTCTGATGCAAAAAAATAATTTGTTAATATTTTTGGAAACTTAGGGGGTGGGAAGGCAGAAATGTTGGAGATGAGTTTTTGAAAAAAAAAGATGACTCCTTTTAAAAATTACCTATTCAACCGATTGCAAACTAATTATTTAGAGTCATTATTGCTTCAATTACTTAAATGCATATGGCTTAAAGCTCTTTTTTCGGATTCGTGGGATTAATTAGTAAAAGCGGTGAAGAATTAAGTTAGTTTTAGCGTCAATAATGCTTCAGTGATTTTAATGTCTGTCTTTATTGAAACTACAAGAAGTTTCTTATTTGATTCCGGAATCATTAAGATATTTTTATTACCTTAAACAAACTTACAATTAATGCCTTCTTTATTTCGACACTTTTTTGAAGATTATTGCAACCATATAGATAAGTGGAGTTTTTTTCCGTCGGAAGAGAAAATTGTTTCCAGGTTCTTTCTAGGATACGATGAACTGACTAGCTGAAAATTTTAGTTTCTGAGGTTGGCTGATTCAGAGTTCTGTTTAATTAAAGAATAAATGTTCTCTTTAGCTGCACATTTAAGGAACTAAATAGAGTTTTAGAACAAACAATGAAGATATTCTGAAATTCCAGAGGTTGCGATGAAAACCAATTTTAAACCACTACTTCTCTATACCTGTTATTGTGGACACAGAGCCTCGAATACATTTGTAATAAAAAGAGAACTTTAATACTTTTTTAAAAAATTATAATAGTTTTATAAAATCTGCAATACAATTATTTGAGAGAATATACATCAGGAAATTTCAGTATGCTGTCTATTTAATAAAATGACTATTGACTACTACGTTGTTGGTAACCATTAATTAAGTTACTAACATCTTAAAACAAATTAATGAGGATATATCTTACAAGCATGCACTAGAGAGAAATGGGGGTGGGTGCATGAAGTAACATTACGGAAAAGTAAAGAGGATAACTTTATACCGTATCTATGACCACTTGACCACCCAAAAAGAAAGCCTTCCATGACATGTCAAGGAAAAATTCGACATGATCACTCTTTGTCGACAAAGTTATATTTAAAACAATTCCTAGGTAAAATCAAATTAAAAATTAATTGAGAGCTGGATCCAGTCAAACCTCGTTATCACGTTATTTTTGAAGGCTCTAAAAAGGGACATCATAAGGAAAAAATCCTAAACACAGTAATAATAATAGAAGGATTTAAGAAGTTGCGATTAAATGCTCCTAAATAGTAAGTATATACTATCATTTATGTATTCCACTACTAAAATAAGAGTAAGGACGACGCTAGAGTTACGGTGATTTCGTAAGCTGTTCAACTAAGGTCGAAACATCGTTTGCGGTGAGCTCTGAATGCAAGCTCCTGTTTTTCTCCGTGTAACAAATCCCCCGTATATTCCAGATACTTTGATCTCGGCTAATATCATCTTTATGAAGGTTTTATTCGGCTCTCAGTGCTTTGGTAAGGACTGTGATTTGAGACCGGGTATTCACTTATTCGGTGAATCATATTCCTAGTTCAGCAAGTGACTCTGATAAAGTAAAGTTAGCATAGTATTAAAAACTTGCAAATGCTATCTATTATCATAAAATTAAAAATTTTACCAGTCTATACGTTTGATCCTGCTACAGTTCTAAACCCTTAGCCGATCTGGATTATATTTTGATTAGGTAAGGGACTTTAAAAAGACACTCGAGGAAAATGTATAGAACACCATGAAACGTGCATATCCCCTCACAATTTATCGCTTGACCCTATGTCTTTGCCAAATGTATCGTTGTCTTGCCAATCATGTTTTTAGCATCACATTCTGATCGCTGAATAACGAATTTCTGACAGCAGCCACCAGGTGACTCCGTTTCTGAAGTATCTCCGTTCTATTACACTGAAGCTGAAGTTTCATATATTTTTTCTTTTTTTTTTGTATTCTAGCGAACTCATTTTTCAAATGCCTCAGAACGAGAACTTAAATGTTAGTAGCCTATCTAAAACCTCTTACAAGGGGATCTTTAAAATCGCAAACACCTGCGAGCTTTTGTCAGAAATTCGTTAGTTATCAGAATGTAATACTGGGAAAACATTTAAGTGATAAGATGATGATTTAGAGGGGTGAAAGCAATATGTCAAGGAGAAAATTGGTGTGGGAGTAAGGAGATTCCTCTATCTACAGAAGATGAGATTTTCGGAAAGTACCTCAAACTAATCAAAATGTGATGCATATTGGTCTTAGAGATTGTCACATGAACACACCGATAGACCGTTAAAATTCTAAATGTATGTATGTAGATCATAGTTACGAATGCATAGTGTTCCTCTCTTTGATAGTTTTGCTCTATAGGAGGCATTTCCTAATATCGATTCTAATTATCTATCCAATATGAATGCTTGAATGATAGAGAACTATGAAAAGCGAGGACACACATTGACTAGCATGTGGGTGTTTCTGATGCAGTCTTCTGTTTTCCAAAGTAGAAGTTCTTATGTGAATGCTTAAAGGAGATATCAGTTTCTGAGAGGAGTTTTAGACATGCAAGGCCGATTACTTAGTTATTCCTCAGTTCCCATTTAAGTCGTACTTAGAATTGTTGTATACAAGTTTAAGGGCTCTCGTCTAGATACTGTTTTGAAGAATTCAAAGCCCTCTATTTTAACACAAATAGAATAATCATTGTTTTTAACTGCTTTTATTATTTTAATTTAACATGGATGTCAGTTATACAAACTATACAATGACTTTTCTCGAGTGGTTACGACAAAACATGTGTATACTTTCTCTGTGGGAGAAGAAACTAAAATACCGTGAATCGCATAGAATAAGTAATAGAATTATAAATAAACAACAATGAAATGTAAGCAAAATAGGGAAGAAAAATAACAAACATTATGAATTTGCAAGTTATACAGGGTGTTCCAAAATTCGACCATCAAATTCAGATGGGTGATAGTACCCATCCAGACGAGCAATAATCACATAGGAACGTATGACTGGAAACGCAAACCTAACGCTGGAGGGCGCTGTTTACTTAATCGGGCCATACCTATTACCAACCCCACTGGATGGCCGGAAATATCGCATTTTTATGGAGGAGGTAGAAAACTCAAAAACAAAACAGAATCACACAGGAATGTATGACCGGAAACGCAAACCTGACCAGCTAGAGGATAAACAAAGATGCAGAAATCCACCCATTGTTGGCTTTTCATTTCTGCATCTTTGTTCCTTTGTTAAACAAAGATGCAGAAATCAGGAAAAGCAAAGATGCAGAAATGAAAAGCCAACCATGTTTGGATTTCTGAATCTTTGTTTATCCCCCTTTGTTGCACAAAGATGCAGAAATGAAAAGCCAACCATGGGTGGATTTCTGAATCTTTGTTTATCCCCCTTTGTTGCACAAAGATGCAGAAATGAAAAGCCAACCATGGGTGGATTTCTGAATCTTTGTTTATCCCCCTTTGTTGAACAAAGATGCAGAAATGAGGATAAGCAAATATGCAGAAATGAGGATAAGCAAAGATGCAGAAATGAAAAGCCAACCATGGGTGGATTTCTGAATCTTTGTTTATCCCCCTTTGTTGAACAAAGATGCAGAAATGAGGATAAGCAAATATGCAGAAATGAGGATAAGCAAAGATGCAGAAATGAAAAGCCAACCATGGGTGGATTTCTGAATCTTTGTTTATCCCCCTTTGTTGCACAAAGATGCAGAAATGAAAAGCCAACCATGGGTGGATTTCTGAATCTTTGTTTATCCCCCTTTGTTGAACAAAGATGCAGAAATGAGGATAAGCAAATATGCAGAAATGAGGATAAGCAAAGATGCAGAAATGAGGATAAGCAAAGATGCAGAAATGAGGATAAGCAAAGATGCAGAAATGAAAAGCCAACCATGGGTGGATTTCTGAATCTTTGTTTATCCCCCTTTGTTGAACAAAGATGCAGGAATGAGGATAAGCAAAGATGCAGAAATGAGGATAAACAAAGATGCAGAAATGAAAAGCCAACAATGGGTGGATTTCTGCATCTTTGTTTATCCTCTAGCTGGTCAGGTTTGCATTTCCGGTCATACATTCCTGTGTGATTCTGTTTTGTTTTTGAGTTTTCTACCTCCTCCAGAAAAATGAGATATTTTCGGCCATCCAGTGGGGTTGGTAAGAGGTATGGTCCGATTAAGTAAACAGCACCCTCCAGCGTCAGGTTTGCATTTCCGGTCATACATTCCTATGTGATTATTGCTCGTCTGGATGGGTACTATCACCCCTCTGAATTTGTCGGTCGAATTTTGGAACACCCTGTATATCACTATAAATTAACCGCGCCGCCCAGATTGTATAGTGGTTAGCGTTCTGAGTCACCACGTAGTGGGCTTGGGTTCAAACCCCAAATAAAACTTGGTGTTTCCTTGCAACTTCCCCTCATAGAGAACAATACTGGGCTCACCTATATGGTACTGCCATAATAAAATATCCAGAAAAACTTCTTCATGGGACAATGTCAAAAGAAGTACCTACCAGCAGAGATCTTCCGCATTGAAAAATAAATAAATTAATTAACTGCATTATGCTATCATTTAATTTTTATATTATCACAAATACGGATGTTATAGACACAAGAGGAAGATGGAAATATGAGACGACGTGAAGGATAATAAATGCTAATTTGGAGATGAATATTTTTTAAGGGGTCTACCTTTTAAGGGGGTCCAGAACACAAAATTGTTCGAATTTTCTTAAAAATATTTATTGCATAAAAAATTTCTGTGTTCTTTTACGCTTAAAAGGGCGTTTAAATAAAGTTTCTATCTTAATTAGAACAGGAGAAATGATTATTATTTTTTTATTTTTTTTGCAACATTCTAATAGTAGCCAATCGTTGTTTAAACCTGTAAGTGCGTTTTTCTGCATGATGGGTTTTTTCCCCATTTCTCGTCTTTAAATTGTTATAAGTCATGATTTTGATTAAGATGATTTTGTTATAAGTCATGATTTTGACCTTGATTTTGATTCAGCAAATTTAAAAAAAACATTTACTTTTGAAAACATGATTTTTTAAAAAATTAGTTACATAATTTTATTTGTAATTTTTCATCTAAATATTTTTATTTTTTAATTAATATTTTAAAAAATGGTGAATCAAAATTAAAACTTATATATTTCTGTTTAATTAAATGAAACAATTTTGAAATTCGACAAATAATATTTCGAGTTATAACGATTTTAAATGACCCCACTTTTATTAAAATTTTTAAATTTTAAAATTTTTTGAAAACATTTTGAGAAGTTTTATGATGTGATTTTGTTTACAAATTATATGGTTAACCATCACAAAAAAATTCAAAATTTTAACTCAATAAATAAAAAAAAAATTAAAATGTGTCTCGGACCCCTTTAAAAGCTAGGAGACGCGACAAACATACCCCTATTTTCAATCATTACTAATTATTAAAATCATTTATTCAGCAAAATGAAAATTTTACTCGGAGTTAAACACTATCTTTTTTACAAATATGGCTCTCAATTTTTTATAGCTTGAAGAGAAATGTTTCAGTTCTTTAAAATTTCAACCATTGGTTTTTTCATCGTTATGCAATTACGCACAAGATATCACCAGAACAGTAGACTAGAATAGCATGAAATTTTGCACACATGCAATATAAATAAGTATAATTAAAATGACCAACTATTATGACAGTCCTATCATTAAAATCTTAATTACAGTTAAATTTATCAAATTGTTTTTGAAATTTAAAAAAAATGAAAAAGCATTTTTTTCTAGGAAGAACTAAATATTTGGATTTCAAAGTTGGTCATAATCAAGATATATTATATAACTTAATTTAAAAATTAAAAAATGTGTAAATTCATTAATATACAAATGCAAGTCTGCGCTCAGTGACATAACATTGAAAAAAACAATTGTTGAAAATTTATAAAAATTAAAAACAAAATAGAGCCATATTTATAAAGAAGAAAGAGTATTGAGCTCACAGTAAAATATTCATGTTTCTGAATAAATGGTTTTATAACTACTGATGACGGAAAATACGGATATATTTGTCGAGTTTCTTAGCTTTTAAAAGGTACCAGTTTCCTTAGTGAAATTTACTTTTAATAGTCAACCAGACGTTATTTCTCCAACAGCTAACCTAACTTTCCGCCGAAAGGAAACACAGTTCTACAGAGAGGTTATTCGAATTTCATGCCGAATACTCAGAATCCCGATCCGTAGTATCATATTTCTAGTCGAATAGTTTAACAGAAAATCCGTCGTTAGATCTGCGTCTTTCTATTCATTTATAAACGCAAGAAATAAAATGTTCCTTCATAAAAATATTGATTGCGCTGATGAAAGAAATATTTTCGGGACATATCTTGTCATTCATATCTTTTTCAGAACCAGAAAAATGAAGTATTGATAGTTTACTTTGGAATTCAGTTTTCTCAAAGGCAATCTGGATACTTGAGGGGGAAAAAATGAAAGATCTCAGCGAAATTCATCACCGGTGCAAACTTTTATATTCGGATTTCTTTTTGTAATATCACCAAAACATTATTATTATTTACAGTGCACAGCATATTGAATACTTTTCGATTCTAAAATCCTCATCATAATTTAAAAGGCGTACTCAGAATTTATTGTTTCTAGTGAGAAGATAAAATGAAAATAATTTAAAAGTATTAGTTTAAAATACGTTTTTTCAACAAGCATTATGAGCATAATATTGAAAAAACTCATTATTATGTACATAAATTACGAACTAACAAAATCAGAAATAGTCTTAAACAACAGGGCGTCTGACTTGCAAAACTGATAAATAATTTTGAAACTTAAGTTATTAAAGAATTTTCAATTTGTTTCTCACATAATCAGAAATATAAAAATAACCTATATCTATATAAAATTACTTTTAAAAATTACTTTCAAAGAAGGGATACATATTCAGACATTATGCTTGAGTAGCATAAAATCTTAAAGTGTCACTCTAATTTATGATCACAAAGAATTCAAACTAATCTCAGGATTGCATCGGAGTAGGTTATTTCGGGAAATAATTTATTAAATATTTCAGTCTATCCCCAGAATTCGGAATTTACCAATCTTATCTGATAATTCCTTATCATATTGAAAAATATAGTTTCCCTTTGCTAAACAGAGCATTTGATAACAACAGTTCAAAAGTTTTTCTTTCTTTTTCCACAGATTAATGTTCTGGGACTGTATGTGTCGTCATATTAGGGTCACATGGACACTTGCAGCCACATAACCGAATCAAAGCTGTTTTACTCAAAATAAAATAATTTTGTCCTAAAGAGGAAAAAAATCCTCTTTCGGCGAACAAATAGCAGTAATGAAATTTCATAAAAATCTGACCTGTTCCATCAAACTTTTTCTAACAAACTTTATAAGATATATATATAAATATATATATATATATATATATATATATTTCAACTATTATTTTTTTCATCGTGATATTATTGAGCACATGATATCACCAGAACAGTAGACTAGAACAGCGCCATTGACTTGCTATTCTAATATATATATATATATATATAAGAAACCTATGAGAGTTTCTACAAATGCTCGTTCGCGGCGTACGTATGCGAAATTTGTTTATGACGTGGATGAAACGTCATCAGAATGCTAGTATAAGTAAGGTGTTTCAGAGAGATACACCTTACTTATACCTTACTTATTAAAAAAATCCGAATATAAAAGTTTGCACCGGTGATCAATTTCGCTGAGATCTTTCATTTTTCCAGCTCAAGTATCCAGATTGCCTTTGAGAAAACTGAATTCCAAAGTAAACTATCAATACTTAATTTTTCTGGTTCTGAAAAAGATATGAATGACAAGATATGTACCGAAAATATTTCTGTCATCATCGCAATCAATATTTTTATGAAGGAACATTTTATTTATTACGTTTATATAGAATGAAACGTTATCAGAATGCTAGTAAAAGTGGTTTGTGCTAGTATAAGTACGCTGCATTTCACGATAAACGCAGTAGAATGTGAAAAACACCTGTTCTTTCACCATTAGAAAAGGGTCTTATGTTGGGGTTCGTTTAGCAGGAGCCATGATTGTGAAGACAGCAGAACTCACTGGATTCTCAAAATCAGCCATTTCGAAGATGTTCCACAGTTGGAAGCAGAACGCAGTCCTTGTCCAAAATACGTAACTGTGATTCGAAAACAATCAACCATGACCGTGATCGGAGTCGTCTCCGACGGATTATACGTCAGAAAAGGGACTATACTATACTTCAACTGACAAAAATCTTCAACCGAGGTTCGTCCCAACCGATCTCAGTGAGAACCATACGCAGAGATTTGCAGAGGATGCGATTACGTAGTCGGATACCTATGTGGAAACCTCTCATTTCTGCCCGGAATGCCAGAATTCGTTTGCAGTGGTGTCTGGACAGTCGAAACTGGACAAAAGAGGACTGGAAAAAGGTTATGTGGTCATATTAATCACGCAATACCTTGTTTTGCACTGATGGAAGACTTCGATTTGGGCGAGAACCCCATGAATCCATGAACCCATCTTGCCTTGTTCACACTGTGCAAGGGTCTGGAGGAAGTATCATGGCGTGGGACATGTTCTGCTAGTATGAAAGTTGTCCCCTGGTGAGGGTAAACACACGGCCATGCAATACCTGGACATACTGGAAGATCAACAGCATTCTGCAATGTTACATTTTTTGCTCCGCAGGTGGCGATACTTCATGGATGATAATGCAACTATACATTGTGCCAGAATCTTTTGAAATTGGTTCGCTGAACATCAATCAGACTTCCAACAGCTTCCCTAGCCACCGCAAAGCCCGGATCTTAATCCAATAGAAAATGTTTGATACATGTTGGAAATTCGCATACGACAGCAATCTCCTCTTCCATCCAATTTACAGGATCTTAAGGTCTGTGTAGCCAATGCATGGATATTCTATGGACGTAAATGCACTCCAGAAGCTTGTAGAAACGATTCCTTCACAAATACGGGCTGTTATCCGTGCAAAAAGAGGTCCAATAAAATATTTATTCTATGTTTCTAATTCATTGGCCAGTGTATATATATATATATATATATATGTGTGTGTGTGTGTGTGTGTGATGATTAAAGCATAAGCTATAGTTAATTATATTAATGAGCGTTAAACAGTAAATTTTCTATTAAAGTCCTAGTGTATTTGCCAATTCAGGAAGTGACTGTACTTCGCAGCGAGAAGTTCAGGGTCATTCGCTCGCACACGCGCGTATCTTACATAACCATCGGATGTTCGAGCAAAAGGGGCCTCTAGAAGAGGGTCTACGACTTATGTGACTTATATAACGGAAGAGAAAGAAATTGCGCAGTTCGGGGAAATCTTTGATAGAGTAAAGACGCGCGTCTGACGCGTGGGCTGTGAGATGATGGAAAATGGCGATTTAGCTGGATTAATTGGGTATTTGATTAATGTTAATTAATAAAGAGGTGTTTAAAAGTTAATTCAGTATTAGTTCTTCCATCAGCCTACTGTTTGATGACTGCATTTAAAGTAAGTAGAGTGTTTTAGATGGGAGCTCGGCGATAGAGCCGTGACATATATATATATATATATATATATATATATATATATATATATATATATATATATATATATATATATATATATATAATATATATATATAAATATATACATATATGTATAGATATATATACATATATGTATATATATATACATATATATATACATACATATATATATATATATATATATATATATATATATATATATATATATATATATTGATTGGAAGAGTTCGAGGCTATTTCAATTTGTAGCCTCTGCAGTTTTTAAATATGAAGTATAAATAACCAAATTAATACACCTGCATTGTTAAATTGATGCATCAAGATGGTGTTCTATCTAATTTCAAAGTAAAACGCAGATCCAATAATTATTTTAATGAGATAGGCATAGCAAATTCATTTACAGGAGAACCGCTAAATGCATCGTGAAAATTCAACAAGACTCGTGTACCTCGACTTTTCAAAAATGACCTTAAACATAGGATTCACGGTATTTGATTTTTAGTTCAATTTATGACGCATGTAAAATTAATGAGTTATAGTACTGAACAGTTTAAAGTACGTATCGAATGTTTCTTAGGAAATACGCAACCTATAGGTACATGATATGGTACTGATAATTTGGTTAGAACTAAAACAGATTCACTGCAGAAATGTATTTATGATCTTAATTCTATTTTATGTTTAAATTATATCCCTATAGGTGATAAAAATAATATTAGTAAGTTTTAGAAAAACGCTCTCATGTAGAGGATCCATATTTTAAAATCTTTTTTACAAATTCTGCTTCACAGTTTTAGATTATTTCCGCGAGTTTGCCAGGAGGAGGGATTAAAGCCTCTCGACTGATATATATATATATATATATATATATATATATATAATCCGGTATATGAAAGTGTGTGGGAGAAGGGGGATGCGATTTATATATATTTAGTTTGTCGATCTATAAGGCTGGAAAATCTACACCCGAAAGATACATCGTCTAAGCTGTTGGATCAATATATTTTCGTTCCAATTTTCATTCGGCTCTGTACGATTTTTTTTTATTTTGAATTTAACGACCTACGTAGTTTTATATGTTTCCTGAATAGTATTGAGTTATTAATAAGTCTACATAAAGCGCATCATACTTTTATTATATAAATGCCAGACATTATTTTCTTCGTACCTTTCACGTTCCCTCTCCATTTTCTTGCTCTTGATTTTATTTTAAAAATCTAAGGCAAATTATTTAACTTTTCAAAAATATTTCCGATTATATAGAAATGTATCAGAGAAAAGGATTAATGCACAAAAAGTTGCTCATGCGAAGGGAAAGAAAGAAAATATTGTCAAAAAATTTGTGTAATTCAGAAAAATCCTATTCTTAGTTCTTGAGGCTGTATTGGAAACAAAAAATAAAAACAACTTCAAACTCTCCATATAAACTTTAAATATCGATTTCTTCTGCGAAAAATCGAATCATAAATCATCCTATACCATTTTTCATTAGTACATTCCGCTAACAAGCAAAACAGACGTTCTAGGTGAAATATGATCCGGCACCATGGAATGGACCATGCCGTTGGTAAGGGTCATTTTTCAAAAATTTGTATGTTCGTGACATTTGTAACGACTGCGAAGTATTTCAATTTGCTCGCTGCGAAAAACGGGAACGAAAATATTTTACTGAAAAGATCTTTTATAGAGAGATTTACATGTGTTTATCCTACTTTAACTTTTTGCTATTTATAGCGAAAATACAGAAGTTACAATTTCAAAACAGTCGAAGAATTCCAACTTCTTTTATCTCCCTGTTAATAAAAAAATGGTGGCTTTCAATTACGCACGTAGTAACCAGTGTCATTTAGAATTTAAGAGACAATGAAAGAAATGAGTTTCTGTTAATGAAAAAATGGTTGACTTTCAATTTCTCACGTGAAATAACCAGAGTTATTCAGAATTTAAGAGACAACGTAAGAAATGAATTACTGTTAATCAAAAAATGGTTGACTTTCAATTTCTCCCTTGAAATAACCAGAGCTATTCAGAATATGAGACACGGTGTAAGAAATGAATTTTTGTTTTTAATATTTTCATTAGATGCATCAATCCCTCGGTAAAGTCTGCACTGTAAGATGAAAATCCTGAAGAACTTAGCACATTAAAGAAAGTAGTAAAGCAGTCATCCACGCTCGATATAATGCTGCTAGTTTATATATATATATATATCTGTGTGTGTGTGCGTGTATATTTACATTTAAAAAATAAGCTGCAACGTTTTTAGAGCAGTGCCGCCATCTCTGTTTAGTAAATATAAATAGTTTCGTTGCAAACTGTCTTAATTTTATCGTCTCCTGCGGTTGCGCAAATGAAGGTAGCGCGAAGCGAGGCGGCAGTGCAACCCCGTCTCACCAGTGTGTGACGCCTCCTAGTTTATATATATATATATATATATATATATACACATACATACAGTCGGACCTCTATTTAACGAACCTCTATTATGCGAACTTTTCCTTGGAACCAAGAACATTTTGCAAATTTCTTCGTAAAATAACCTCCAAATAGCGAAGTGCATTCTCTGTTTAACGAACTTTTTCTTGTGATCCAATACTTTTTTTCTCCATCTTTCTCAAAATATTTTTGAACATTTAAAACTTATTCTTTCATTTAACACAATTTATTGTGATAAATGAAAGAATGCCTTGAACTGGTTTTACCAGACGGCTAACTCAATGTCATTAAAATTCATTAATTTTAATATAAAATTGATTTTCTTAATTGAAAATACAGTGTATTCCTGGACAATGTTTTGCTTTATTCTTGTTTTCCTTGCAAATTTCTTTTTGATGCGTAAGATATATAAAACAAATAGCTATTAATTTACAAAATAAAGGTGTGATTAATTACCTTTTTTAATAATATTTAGTCCTTATGAATTTAAAATCCGTTTGTGTAGTTTAAAGTATTCTAAAAGGGGAATCTCTATTTAACGAATTTCCATATAACGAACTTTTTTCGGGATTTTGCGACTTCGTTAAATAGAGGTCCGACTATATATATACATACATACATACATACATATATATATAAATAAATATATATACATATATATATATATATATATACATACATACATACATATATATATAAATAAATATATATACATATATATATATACATACATACATATATATATAAATAAATATATATACATATATATATATATACATACATACAAACATATATATATATATATATATATATATATATATATATATATATATATATATATATATATATATATATATATATATACGGTAAATTTAACTATTTATTTGATACGGAGAAATCTAACTCTTCCTGAAAATCGGCAACGCATGATGTGATTATATACAGCAAAAGTATATACAGAAAATCGAACTTCTGAAATACTCTTTAAAAACTGTCATATTTTGCGAAATTTTTAAACTGTTATAAAAGAATGCTGCTACCCTCGGTATTATGCTAATACATCATGCTACTAAGAAACTTTTTGCACACTTCAGAAAAAAATACCCACCAAAGAAAGCGAAGAACATTTTTTTTAATCTATTAAGATTTGCTTCGACGCATAAAAAGTTAGACAAGCGGACCAGGGTGTCTGTGTATGGTTTTGTAATAGATAAATTGCTTCTGTTTACCCGACTGGATATATTTGTGATGAAGAAAAAACTTATCTCTTAAAGAAAGAATTTTAAAGAAGTATCGATATAATAGGAAGGTATTTCAGGTTTCAAGGAGTTTTGACGGCAGATAACGCTGAGTAAATATATACGCTAAAATGTTTATGGAATTTATGGTGTGTCCCTTTTTTTAGACTGCGAAGTCATACACATATCTTTTTTGTTTGTTATAAAAAACTAGGATTTTGCATGAACAAGTTTAAAACATATTTGTAGAAGAGATTCAAAATAAAATACAGTTGCTGAAAATAAATTTTGTTCATATTTATAATTTTTTTTTTCTTTGAGATACTGAATCCTAATATATTGTCACTTTTATATACTATAATGCAGACTTATAATTTTACAGACAGGCTTCAACTAAACTATTATTCTTATCAAAAGTGTTAGCATTTCAAAAGGTTGTTTAGGTTTATCATCAAATTATTTCCACACGAACGACCTATTAGGGCCTTTTCACATAGAATCAGTCTGCGTCAGCGTAAATTATTTTAACAAATCATATACCAATCTTTGACTCATTTAACCAATCAGCGCCACCGGAATCTTTAGTGCTGACGATGAAGGTTTCTTTGTGAACAGGCCCTTAGGTGTGAGGGAATTCAGTAACAATGTACTTCATTAGTATTTTATAAAATAAATCCCTGGTAAAAGAAAGGTAATCCACTTGTTTGAATTCAGCTTTGCTAGTTAGAATTTTGTCGTTATGTCCTTGAGGTTTGTAGCCCGCTCATCAGAAATCTCCTCGGATACTTTACAGGCGATGTGCAATCAATTTACAGTACGATCATTGATTCTTCTGTAATATGGCCTACGATATTTGTGGTAGCTTTGGGAAAAGGGTGTGTTCATGTAACTCACAGCGTACTGCGAATGATACGTCAAAAGATGCTTCTTCTAAGGGCTTGTTCACATAGGAGTCCGGTAGCGGAAGCGTAAAAAAAAAGATGGCGCTGAGACAGAAATAAACCAATCATATGCATTAAAAATTTCGATGCTAATCGTTTGGAGGTTTGTCATTGGTTAAATATATTTCAATACTTTAACGCTTCCGCTACCGGACTCTTATGTGAACAGGCCCTAAGACTTCTTCCGTCATATATAATACGTTGTAAAGGAGTCCCCACAAATATTGAACCAACATCGAGGTGATGTTATAATAAGGTTTATATATTAGTGGATCGACGTTAAACTCGACACCAAAATAACAAATTTTGCATCAATTCTGAACTTTTTGTCTGACACTAGGACTAATTTTATTGACTTCAGAAATGGTGTAGTTTTAGTGGCGCTGTTCGCTTTGGGAATTCATATAAGGAACAAATAATAAAGCAATTTTAGACGTCGATAGAGGGCGCGAGTTCGGTGAAATTGTACCAACTTTGACCAATTATGGCATGATATGAGATTTATACTCTTTACGTCATTTAAAGAGAAATAAGCTATTGATATTACAAAATCCCAAACCCCTGTATAAAAAATTTATGAATGTGGATGCCGTAATAGCAAACTGCAGGAATATAAATAAACAAGCTAAGCAAAAGACATCAAGAAGCCTACTCAGTTTCTTTTCGTTTAAGTTCCCGTGTGATTTATATCATTTTATTCCAAAATGTTAAAACGTTTTGCTGTATTCTTTCTAGTTAATTGTTATATGAAAATAGTGAAGGGAGTTTTTGGCACTATTCCATCGAAATACTTTATACTAGGTCTCCCATATGTATGAAATGAGATATTTGATTTTCCCATTTATTTCTATATAATTATTAATGATCTTAAAAAAAGGTCAGATATATATCATTTTGTTTATGGCGCTAAAAATGCAATTTATAAATGTCATTATCTCACGATTGATAACGCTAAATTTTCGAGCTCAAATTTTTCAATAAGTTTTTGCTCAAATTTTTCAATACGTTTTTGAATTTAAAGTTTAAAATGAATTTCGTTTCATTAGTGTGCTTTTCGGAATGAAAGAGAGAGCTAATTTCAGAGGTTCACTCAATGCTAAGTTTTTTAATATTTTTAGATCGGAGAGAATAGGAGAAAAATACTTTACTTACTTGGTATGTACTGTCACTGATGCATTTTAACTTTGCTATCCATATATATTACAGAAATTATTTTCTTTTCGGATAAAATGTGGAAGAATGTATGGAAAAATCTCTAGTTCTTTTTAAACAATCAATGTAATTGTGCATCTCTTTCCCCCACATGACAATAGATCTTACACTTATAATACTATATAAAGTTTTTCCAGAAGTTATGAAAAATATTTAAATGGCAACGGAAAAACATTAAGCAATTCTCGTGTGTGATTTCCCATTTTAACCTACTCAAAATGAGATTCAGCTCGTCTACTCTGCCGCTGTATAAATATAAAAAGGGAACTTGGACTAAAATAAAATTTGGAACTCCCGACAATAACAAAAGTAATAAAAATTAATGTAATTTCATAATACTTTAGATAAATACAGGGTTCCCACCTATATCCGTTACACCCCCCTTACCTTCTAAACGGTGACAGTTTAGGCCATAAAGTTGGTGTCTAGGTATAGTAAAAAGGCTATGCGCTACTCGATGAGACAACTTACAACACCATCTGTCGGCAAATTTTGGAATTAACGTTTTTATCTCAAAAACGGTACGAGATAATGAAAAAGTCAATTACAAAGTTGTTCATCATCATCCATTTAGTATGAAAAGACACCTTGCGCACATTAATATTCAAAAGAGAATGTAAAAAATGAACATTTGTTTGGTCATGATTTTCAACAATATGGCGTCGTTGCACCAATGTGCAGCGAGAAATCCAATCCAGAGTGCAAATGTGTATAGTGGCTAATGGAGAGCATTTTCAGAAACATAAATAAATGATCCTGAAAATAGGGAAGTGTCTCAGTTTCTTTATTCCACTTTTTATGACATGACAATTTTCAAAATTGGGACTAAACAAATGTTCATTTTCTACATTCTGTTTTCAGTATTAATGTGCGCAAGGTGTTTTTTCTTACTAAATCGATAATGCTGAACAACTTTGTAACTGACTTTTTTCCCGTATCTCGTACCGTTTTCAGATAAAAACGCTAATTCCAAAATTTGCCGATAGATGGCGTCGTAACTTGTCTCATCGAGTAGCGCATAGCCTTTTTACTATACCTAGACACCAACTTTATAGCCTAAGCTGTCACCGTTTAGAAGTTAAGGGGAGGGGGTGTAACGGATATAGGTGGAAACCCTGTATGTCCTTGTTCTGCTTACGCATGTTTATATTTGACTAGCTGAAAACCAGCACTTCGCTACGGAGTACATTCAAATTAAATACAACGGTCAATGTATGCAATTAATGCCAAAGATATGTATAAATATATTTATAATAAATACAACGATCAATGTATGCAATTGATGTAAAAAAAACACGAAAAAATATATTTATAAATAAATCGCAACGGACATTTTTATAGACAAAATAATGTAGAGAAAATATTCAAATTAAATCTAATAGATCATACTAAATAATATGGTACAGTTAATATAGTACATTTTGAGGAATATTTCTTTTACTGTATGTTAATATGTTTTTTGGAGAATGTCCAATCGTCTGCTACATTAGCAAGAAAAAAATTTTTTTTTATCTATTTCGTTGTTATGCACGTGACGCAAAATTAAAAGAAAAGAAACCACGTGATCAGCATTTAATAAATTAAATTCTAAAATTTAATCTTCACCAAATTTAAATTCACCAAAAATCAGAAAATGGAGATAAAGAATCTAAATTTTTTCATTTTAAAAGAATTTTTATGATCTTTCTCGTGATATAAATTTTATAATCATCAAATAATTATTTTAAATGCAAAAATTACTAAAACAGCTTAAAAATTTAATTTAAAAAATCTAAGAACAATTTTCCAAAAATCTTTCTTAGTGCTATAAGAAGTTTCTACACTATAAGAAGAATCGCCATGCAAAATTTCTCCACTTTAGGTCCAGCGGTTTCGTCTGTGCGTTGTATGTCAGTCAGTCAGTCAGTCGGTTACGGAACTGTTTTACATATATATATTTAATGTTTCTTACGGTGGTACTGAACAACTGACCATATCGATAGAGAGTTTTCCGAATGGTGAAATCAACTTCATTGCCTTCCCGCCGTCACTAAGTCCGTTAAAATTATGCATGGAGGCGTCAAACGAGAAGAAACATCGAATGTCAAGAACAAGTAATAACTACAAATATTCTGCACTTTTTGCCATTTAGGATTGATTTTCTTCTCTTTAAGTACAACTTGACTGCTCTCGTGTAGACCCGAAACTGGCTTCTTTGAAGACAGGTGTGCCGTGATGTAACTTCGCACCTCCGAACGTCCTGATTTTTAAAAAGTGCATGTAACTAATGCGACGAATGTGTCCCAAAAATTACGAAGGTTAGCATAATGAATTGCAGAAATTTCCCATATTTCTGATTTTAAGTGTACATCTACATCCCGGAAGAAATCCTATGCCTTGAAAACTGAAGATGAAATGCGGGAAAAGTATATTCCACATCAAAACACTCATCCTCTGAGGAGTGCATTCCACTCCACCCCTATGCAACGTTGAGGAAATATTCCTCATTCACAACCTAAATAACGCAGAAAAGACTCAAATCAGGATTGTATTATTCCGGTATTTAGAAATCTGAATTTTAATAGTTACGTGAATTTTGGCAACGTAACCGCCATGCGTGATTTTCCCCATAATTCGCCATTTTTAATCCCAGAATCTAAATGAGGACATTTCCTCTCCAGCCGAGTGCAATTCCAGAAATTAGTAATAAGTTGATTACAGACATGTGTCAAAAATTGCGAGGATGTAAATGCGCAGATTTGGAACCAAAAATCAGCTTACTATTCGAGCAATGACGGCGTTATTAGAAGTGATTAAAATTTATAAATCTCGTACACCGCTCACGGCGGCGGAAACTCTTGAAATATGTTTCCTGCCCCGTTTAATTTCGTAAACAAAGGATTTCGCTTTAAACTGGAATCGTGGTTTCGGAATGTTAATGTCTGATGTTGGAGATTCTAAAGCTAATTATGCGGCTGCTATTTTTACGACTAACGGAAAATTCATTGCATTTCGTAATATTGCAGTTTGCCGTCGCAAGTGAATAGCTGATAAAAAGTTTTTAAAAAAATTCAACTTGCTCGTTTTGGATTCTAAAAGGTTTTGGAAAATATAACATAGTTTTTTTGTTTGTGTGTGTGTGTCTGTAAAAAGGAGAGGGGACGCATGTAGTTCTTTGAATGCTTAGAAAAACTGCTAGAAACGCATGTTATTCATCTTTTTAGGAATAAATGTTTCATGCCATGTTATAATAAATAATATTTTTTATTAAAAAAAATACACATAAAATTCCCGTGTACCACAAAATATCACACGGGACTTACAGAGGTAAGTATAAAACATTAAGAAAACAGGAGAAGCAGACAAAACAAAAAAAAAGAAAAGAAACTAATAAGAATTACAAATATTTACACAATAAATAATATTGAATATAATAAATCATAGCATCATCATGGATGATGGCCGAATGTCTAGGGCACTAGCATTTGATACCAGAGTCTATGAGTTCGAGTCCCACTTTTAGAAGGGACGTTTGTAGCCGTTCAGAATCGGTTTTAAGAAGTAGGTCTCGGTCCAATTAGCCCTCCTGTAGCAAAAACAAAACCTCACCGTAATGCCCCAGACCAAACCAAACCCTAGTATTATCAAATTCTTATACAGACAATTTTCCTAGTGTTATAACCACTTGACGGTTTTAACATAGGATTGCGTTCTTCAATAACGGTCCTTTGGAGAGAAAAAAATTGTCCTGCGTCGCGAGTTATATTTTGGAAGCGCGCCAAACTCACTAGCAGTAAACAGTTAAACAGAAAAGTACCAAAATGTGTCAAAAAAAAGAAAAGAGGTAAGCAAACGGTAAGTAATTCTACGTTAATAACCCGCGGTAGTTTCGTCAGAGGAGACTACCTGAAATATATTTTTTAGTGCTATCCTGCCCCTAGCATAAAATTATAAGGGATGCAGAAGAGTTGAATATTAGTGCGTAAGAAGATGATGTTAGGTTTATGAAAACTAGTTTAAATTAGAGGGCAAAAGTAAGCCTCGATACTCTTTACTAAACCTCAGTATCAAAGACCCTTGTTTTTTTTTTTCATTTTTGCAGGTATTGACTCTAAAGACACCCGTCTGTACGCAAATTTTGTTGTCTTCTTTATTTCAGGAGCTCCCAACAGACCATGGATATTTTTGAAAACAACACATATAGAACGTGCGCAGTCGTGGTAAAATTTTAGAGAGCAAAAATATACTGTCGGCTGTGCAGCGACGTCCCTCGTCTCTAGAGCAATAAGCAATGCTCCTTATGATACAAAAACACTGGAACATCCATGTTTTTGCCAGGTTTTAGACCCGGGCCTACGGGGTAATTATTGGCTACGTTAACAATCATGCATTGCGGGTGATGTGTTAAGACAATATTTAGCAAAAGAAAAAAAGTTTCACCGTCTGCCGTGATTTCATACATACTTTATCATGGACTCTAATGAATCTAGTATAAAGTCTGACAAGGGGAGATGCGTTTAACTTTTAAAAGTTTAAACTCTACTTTGTTCACGGTTCCATTTCACCCTAAAGGGTAAAAACGGCGTGTTATTCGGTTTAAAAATGGAAGTGCTATTCCTCCGAAATACCAAAAAATCCAGTTCCGAAGAAGGAAAAATATTATCTTAAAATCATTCCAAGTACATTTGGAGTACTTCCAAGAGCGGACTGGATACCGTCAAACAAAGACTTTCCCCGGGATCACATTTGCCACTTGTTTATTTTTTAAAAAACAAAAGAACAAATCTAAATAAACATTTTGAATATAACCAAGACCCATAAGAACTGTTTTTGTTGCTATTTAAAGATGGAGTGTTTACTGATGAGCAGTTTCCTCGTTCCGATGCTTTCCGCATTTGTCTTTTGGAGAAGATATCTTTCTTGGAGAAAGCAATACGAAAATAATTGTCTTCTAAGACTCACAATATTAAGAACTATGAATATCAATGTTTAAGAGAGTAATAAAATATCTGGTTATTTAAGCACAGCTCTATTATAAGCTTATTTACAAAAGCGATCTTATACATATGTTATTGATGCTTATTCCTCCTGGTCTGAATTTACCTATATTTTTATGTAACACTAGCTGAAAACCCGCGCTTGGCTACGGAGTACATTCAAATTAAATACAACGGTCAACGTATGTAATTTATGCCAAAAAATAAATATATATATTTATAATAAACTAGCTGAAAACCCGCGCTTCGCTACGGAGTACATTCAAATTAAATACAACGGTCAACGTATGCAATTTATGCCAAAAAATAAATATATATATTTATAATAAATGCTATGATCAATGTATACAATTGATGTAAAATATATATCTATCTATATATATATATTTATAAAAAAATCGTAAGAGATATGCATTTTTTTGGGATAATATCCAATCTTCTGCTGCATTAGAAAGAGAAAAAAATATTTTTTTTGTCTATTTAGTTGTTACGCACGTGACGATAAATTTATTGAAAGTACCAGAAAAAGAAATCATGTGATCAGCATTTAATAAATTAAATTCTAAAAATTAATCTTTAAAAATTCACGAAAAATCAGGAAATGGAGGTAAAAATTCGAAAAACATTTCATTTTGAAGGATTTTTTATGATCTTTCTCGTGATATAAATTTTATAACCCTCAATGTATTATTTTAAATGCAAACGTAAAAAAAGTTTCAAAAACAGCTTAAAAATTTAATTTAAAAAAATCTAAGAAGAATTTTTGAAAAATCTTTCTTAATGCACCCCTACACTATTAGAAGAATCGCCATACAAAATTTCAGCCCTTTAGGTCCAGCGGTTTGGTCTGTGCGTTGTATGTCAGTCAGTCAGTCAGTCAGTGAATGAATGAGTCAGTTACGGAACTGTTTTATCTATACTCATATATAAAGAGAGAGCGATTTTGTACGTGGAGGGTAATCTTCAGAACCACTGTACCTATTTGAAAAATTCTTTCACTGTTTGAAAGGTACAGTATTCCAGATGGACATAGGCTATATATTATGTATATCTGATCAGTAGAAATAAAGTTAGGGGCTTAATCCTAACAATCTCCATTGATACCGCTACTGTCCTCTACCGCTTTTTGTGCCGAAGTCTTCAACGATCCTTAGCGTGGTGCTATCTATACTTATATATAAAGAGAGAGCGATTTTGTACGTGGAGGGTAATCTTCAGAACCACTGTACCTATTTGAAAAATTCTTTCACTGTTTGAAAGGTACAGTATTCCAGATGGACATAGGCTATATATTATGTATATCTGATCAGTAGAAATAAAGTTAGGGGCTTAATCCTAACAATCTCCATTGTTTCCGCTACTGTCTTCTACCGCTTTTTGTTCCGAAGATTTCAACGATCCTTATCGTGGTGATACCGCGGTGGGCTTCTGTTCTGACGCTAGCGGTTCGAACCTAGCCGTTCTCCGGCATGCCTTTTTCTTTAAAAAAATTATTTTAATTATTAACTAACATAAAATTAATTTAAGGTATTATTTAGGTTATTATTAAGGTAAAAAAGATTTACAATTTATTGGCTATCAACTGGAAATTTATTGGTATAATATTTTGTTCAACCCGGACAAAGTCGGGACGGGCCGCTAGTATATATATATAGATATAGATTAAACGTTTGTCACTTGGAGAAACGTTTAATTGACAAAACGTTTACAATATAGACGTTTACAATATAAACGTTTACAATTGACAAACGTTTATAGATACATATTGGTATCTCAAAATTAGAGTAAGAGATGAAATAAAAATACAAAAATAAAAAAAAGGATTTTAAGTAAAGAATGTTTTTTTAATTATTTTAAGCACCTAAAATAATATTCAAATTAATATTACGTTACTTAATAATTGTGTGCACGTCCGCCATCTTGGATTTTTTTGCGTCAACTTGGCGATTTTACCGTGTTTTGAGGAGTGGAAAAATTCTCGCCAATGTGTTTTAAGCGGTGTTTTCAAAACGCTGGACTTTTTTTAGCTTTTTTAATAAAAACCACCTGTTTAAATTATGAAACTTAGAAAAGTTTTTGAAAAATCATTTAAACGTTGGACTTAGATTTATTTTTGGGTTTTTGATAAAAACCCCTTTTTTCTGAAAAAATCATTCTCAAATATTGGAAATTTTGGGTTTTTCTTTTAGCTTTTTTAATAAAAACGACCTTTTTAAATGAAAAATCATTTAATCGTTGGACTGAGATTTTTTTTGTCATTTTTAATTAAAAACTACCTTTTCAAGTTATGATCCATATGAAAAATTTGGTCAAGTGAATTTTACTTACAGATAAAATTTCAATGCCATCTATTCAGTTTGCCCTAACTCTTTGACTAATAGCAATGAATCACCAAAATATTATGCAAATATATTGTTAATTAGAAAAAAAAATACAGCATTTTCGTACCACCTAAATAACTTGCAATTTAAAAATTATCTAAAATTCAGCTTTGAAAAATGTAAAATAATTATGAACCCATAAATTTATGGTGATTAACCAGATCCTCTTCTTCTTCTTCTTCTTCTTCTTTTTTTTTTTTTTTTTTTTTTTTTTTTTTTTTTTTTTTAATTTTAAAGGGCATTGTGGTAATGAAATTTTACTTCAGATTTGACCTTAACCAAATATTTGGTGCATACAATAAAATCGGGACAAGGATTATTTGACCATTTATCCTGCTGTGTTGGAAATAAGAAAAAAAAAACCTTTTCCTAAACCAATAACTTAACCTTAACTAACTTTTTAACTTAGGTTCCTGGGGAGAGAGAAGTTGAACTTCAGTTATTTAAATTTATTTGTAATCCACTACAACTTGGAATTTTAAAATGTATACTGTATTTTACATTTTACGAAAAAATGATGGCAGATAATTTTTACTTCAAATAAATGAAATGGTGTATCATTATAGTATACTAATTGACAATCGATAAACAAAATTAAAAGCAACTTAAATTTAATAAGTTAACGAAAAACTGATAATGGATTCAAAAAGTTTCAACAAAAGGACTCTTAGTTTTAAAAATAATTTACTCTTTTGAGTCTAGTCAATTTGACTCAGATTTCCAGGTCAAGGCCAAGATCTGACCTAAAATTATTATACTGTAATTAAAAGATCACATCAGAAATAACTGTTTGATCTTAAAATTAGAGAATTTGACATTGGGTTATTTTTACCAGAACGCAATAATTATCGCCATGCGAAATGCGCCAAACCCTGGCGGAAAAATCCAAGATGGCGGCCGTGCACACAAATCTAGAGTATCCCCCTTAACTTTATTTCTACTGATCAGATATGCATAATATATAGCCTATGTCCATCTGGAATAATGTACCTTTCAAACAGTGAAAGAATTTTTCAAATAGGTGCAGTGGTTCCGGAGATTACCCTCCACGTACAAAATCTGCTCTCTCTTTATATATTAGTATAGATGCGATGATCAATGTATACAATTGATGTAAAATATATATCTATCTATATATATATATTTATAAAAAAATCGTAAGGGATATGCATTTTTTTGGGATAATATCCAATCGTCTGCTGCATTAGAAAGAGAAAAAAATATTTTTTTTGTCTATTTAGTTGTTACGCACGTGACGATAAATTTATTGAAAGTACCAGAAAAAGAAATCACGTGATCAGCATTTAATAAATTAAATTCTAAAAATTAATCTTTAAAAATTCACCAAAAATCAGGAAATGGAGGTAAAAATTCGAAAAAAATTTCATTTTGAAGGAATTTTTATGATCTTTCTCGTGATATAAATTTTATAACCCTCAATGTATTATTTTAAATGCAAACGTAAAAAAAGTTTAAAAAAAAGCTTAAAAATTTAATTTAAAAAAATCTAAGAAGAATTTTTGAAAAATCTTTTTTAGTGCACCCCTACACTATTAGAATAATCGCCATGCAAAATTTCAGCCCTTTAGGTCCAGCGGTTTGGTCTGTGCGTTGTATGTCAGTCAGTCAGTGAATGAATGAATGAATGAATGAATGAGTCAGTTACGGAACTGTTTTATATATATATAGATTATGGTTAACAATCATTCGGATTAAATTCTGCAAGCATATGCTCCCGGTCTAAGTTTTTTTATTTAGATAAAATACGGTTTCATCTTAAACACAAAATTATCTGTTATTACGAAATGTAGAATTAGCTAGCGCAGGTTGAAACATTTTGTTAATACTTTACATTTTAATTTAACTACAAAAAAATTTCACTTTTAAGTTCAAATTGTATAAATTTTTCAAATATAATGAACAAAAGTTTCTGCGATATCTTCAACTTTTTCCCCAATTACGAAAGAAGTTACGTCATTAAAAACAGAGTTCTTTCAAAGTTCATTAAATATGCAAACATACCAATTTTTTATGATATTAACTTCATTTTATTCTTACAAACTGCGCTTATAAACTGCTCATGTGCGAAATATAAAGTGAGATATTTATCCTACACAGGGAATGATATTACCATTTCATTGCAGAGAAACGTTTTTCCCACTAACCCTTATAAAGATCGAGAATTTTGATAAAAAATTTTCCATCATGTTCAAGGAATATTTTTATGTGATTATGACGTAAAAAATACATTTTTTTCAATCAGAAAAAAAACGCATTTTTGACTTAAAAGAATTTTTAAATCATGCATTTCGTAGTTACTGATAACTTTGAAATTGATGAAGAGACCCATTTTATATATTTTAAGGAGAAACTTGATTCGATCTGTGTACATCCAAACTCTAAAGCAGTGGTGTGCAAACTGTTAGTCGAGATTTATGGGAGGGGGGGGGAGTCAGGGGCGGCTCCAGTCCAGAGTTGTTTTTTTTGTTTGGGGGGGGAGGCAACGTCGGCTCTTAGGGTTATATATATATATATATATATATATATATATATATATATATATTTAAGAAATAAACATCGTCTCATTTTAAATTTAAACTCATTTAGTATTAGGTCTACGATTAAATAATTTTAGGCTATGACAAAAAATACGCCGGGCTTTTTTTTTGGGGGGGGGGCAATTGCCCTACAGCCAAACCCCCCTTGGAACCGCCATTGGTGGGAGCGAAAATAATTGGAAGGATAGCGGATAGTTTGAAATAAATCTGTATCTCACTGGATTATTTAATTTAAGTATAAAATTTGCTATTTATATGCTAATAATTTTCAAATCGTGTTCATATTTTTAATTTATTGTTTGTTCATTCTTACCTAAATGAAATACAAATACATGTAAATATTTAAATAGGAAGTTGCAGTCACACGAGATTTGTCAAACACAAGTGCAGAAGGTAAGTGAGACATTTTTCTGTTGTTATTACTCTAAGTAAACATAGACCCCAAAACTACAATTCGTCAATTTTTAAAATGGTTTGTCAAAATTTTCTTATTTCGTTTTCCCATTTTTTTTAACATTTTCTTAGTTTTTGCTACTACAAAAAAATTTTCATTAGGGGTCGAGGAATTTTTATTCATTGTTCCTTTTTGTTCATTTTAGTCTAAATGAAATACAAATGCATATTAATATTTAAATAGGAAGTTTTAGTCACACGAGATTTGCCAAAAACCTGTGCAGAGGGTGAGACATTTTTCTGTTGTTATTACGCTAAGCATAGACCCAAAAACTACAATTCCTCGATTTTTAAAATGGTTTGCCAAAATTCTTTTATTTATTTTTTTTGTTAACATTTTCCTAATTTTTGCGACTACAAAAAAAATTTCATTTCAGTTTTCATTTTTGTTCATTTTTACGATAAGCATAAACCCAAAAACTACAATTCATCGATTTTTAAAATGGTTTGCCAAAATTCTTTTATTTATTTTTTTTTTTTGTTAACATTTTCCTAATTTTTGCGACTACAAAAAAAATTTCATTTCATTTTTCATTTTTGTTCATTTTTACCTAAATGAAATACAAATACATATTGATATTTAAATAGAAAGTTGTAGTCACACGAGATTTGCCAAAAACAAGTGCAGAAGGTAAGTGAGACATTTTTCTGTTGTTATTACGCTAAGTAAACATAGACCCCAAAACTTCAAATCATCAATTTTTAAAATAGTTTGTCAAAATTTTCTTATTTCGTTTTTCAATTTTTTTTTTACATTCTCCTAGTTTTTGCTACTACAAAAAAATTTTCATTAGGGTCAAGGAATTTTTATTCATTGTTCCTTTTTGTTCATTTTTGTCTAAATGAAATACAAATGCATATTAATATTTAAATAGGAAGTTTTAGTCACACGATATTTGCCAAAAACATGTGCAGAGGGTAAGTGAGACATATTTCTGTTGTTATTACGCTAAGCATAGACCCAAAAACTACAATTCCTCGATTTTTAAAATAGTTTGCCAAAATTCTTCTTTTTTGTTACCATTTTCCTAGTTTTTGCGACTGCAAAAAAATTTTCATTTCATTTTTCATTTTTGTTCATTTTTACCTAAATGAAATACAAATACATATTGATATTTAAATAGAAAGTTGTAGTCACACGAGATTTGCCAAAAACAAGTGCAGAAGGTAAGTGAGACATTTTTCTGTTGTTATTACGCTAAGTAAACATAGACCCCAAAACTTCAAATCATCAATTTTTAAAATGGTTTGTCAAAATTTTCTTATTTCGTTTTTCAATTTTTTTTTACATTTTCCTAGCTTTTGCTACTACAAAAAAATTTTCATTAGGGTCGAGGAATTTTTATTCATTGTTCCTTTTTGTTCAGTTTTGTCTAAATGAAATACAAATGCATATTAATATTTAAATAGGAAGTTTTAGTCACACGAGATTTGCCAAAAACATGTGCAGAGGGTAAGTGAGACATATTTCTGTTGTTATTACGCTAAGAATAGACCCAAAAACTTCAATTCCTCGATTTTTAAAATGGTTTGCCAAAATTCTTCTTTTTTGTTACCATTTTCCTAGTTTTTGCGACTGCAAAAAAATTTTTATTTCATTTTTCATTTTTGTTCATTTTTACCTAAATAAAATACAAATACATATTGATATTTAAATAGAAAGTTGTAGTCACACGAGATTTGCCAAAAACAAGTGCAGAAGGTAAGTGGATATTTTTCTGTTGTTATTATGCTAAGTAAACATAGATCCGAAAACTACAATTTATCGATTTTTAAAATGGTTTGTCAAATTTTATTTTTATTTTTGCTATTTTTTTGTTAACATTTTCCTAATTTTGGCGACTACAAAAAATTTTCACTACGAGTCGAGGAATTTTTATTCATTTTTCATTTTTGTTCATTTTTAACTAAATGAAATACAAATACATATTAATATTTAAATAGAAAGTTGTAGTCACACGAGATTTGCCAAAAACAAGTGCAGAAGGTAAGTGAGACATTTTTCTGTAGTTATTATGTTAAGTAAACATAGATCCCAAAATTACAATTCATCGATTTTTAAAACGGTTTGTCAAAATTTTATTTTTCTTTTTTTTCATCTTTTTTTAACATTTTCCTAATTTTTGTGACTACAATAAAATTTTCATTAAGGGTCGAGGAATTTTTATTGAAAGAAAGTGGGTCGCAGTCGAATAATATTTGCACACCACTGCTGTAAAGAATACTTTAATACAAAAAGATTTTTGAAATTTTTACGTCAGATATATAAAATTTTGCATATATATTCATTAAAGTATAACTATATCAAACACCTTATAAAATTTTATAAATATTTATATTTTTCTTTGTTTTAAAAATTGGAAGTATTACTATTTTTTAAAAATAATGCTCCTTGCTATCCAATTTTTAACTTCCACCTTTAATTTTGCATTTTTATTGCTTATAAATATATTTTGAATAGAGTTATGTACTACTTTGCTTTCGTTGAATAGTTAATTTTTAGGAAATATTTTTATGCTTGTACTCTGAATTTTCATAAAATATTTGTACTATTTGAAATATTTAAGTTAAAGTTTGATAATCTGAATGATGTCGAAACCTGAAATGGATGCATAACTTTATTTTAATGTATCAGAGGAGTCTTTATTATAAAATTTGTAAAATTTCGTCAAAAATTATGACGCAAGGACGCATTTCAAAAACTTGCAAATCTGGAAATGACTCATTTTGAGAAAAAGCCATTTAAAAGATGATTTTTCACCTACCTTTAATATTTACTTTTCTAAAGCCGCCAAGTTTTCATTTCACTTTTCGCTACATATTTTAAGGGGACAGTGGACTTTCAAAATTGTGAAATTTGTCCAAAAATTCGATTTTTTTATTTTGTTGAATTGTGAAACTACGGACGAGTAGGAATGTGTTGCAAAAAGAATTTTTAATTTCTGTGATTACTTTCCTAGTTATAGGGATTTGTATTTAATTTATATATTATGTGGTTACTAATAGCAATAACTTTAAATGTGTTTTTCTCAAAATAAAAAATTTCATGTCATACGAATATTCAAACTGCTCCAGGCGCATTTCTAATTATCGTATTGCTTTGAAATTTAAGTTTTATATACTTAACTGTAAATCAAATAAATCTTATTGAAAATAATTATGCTTTGTAGCTCATAATTTCTAAATTTTGTACTTGAAAAGATGATTTATAGGTATTTTGCGTAATAAAAAGGGTGTTTCCACTATTATTATTTTTTTCTCTTTATATTTTTAATGAATGCTTAAAATAAGCAATAAGTTTCATTGATAGTTCTATAAGGTATCCTGTAAATAAAAATTACCATATTATATGCAAAAGAAATGCGCATGGAGCATTTTAATTAGGCCAATTTTTGATATAATTAATAATTCATAATTCATAAATTTTTAATATTTCATCATTAAATTTTAACCACTTTTACATATCTATGGTGCTAATCACATATTCAAATTTCAAGCAAATCCATTCAAAACAAAAAAAAGTTAGGTTTGAGGGTCCACTGTCCCCTTAAATGCATTTTATTCCAATATTTACAAATTTTTAAAATATTAATACGCCAAAAAAATTTCAATTTTTGTTCGATTTTTGGTAATTTGAAAATCTACCTTCCCCTTAAATGCTCACAAAATGAAGATTTATGCTGCTGGCTTTATGTGCAATAATCCTAATATTTTAAAGGGCGATTTAAAAAAAAAGACTAGCGTGGGGCATATTGCGCAAAATTGTGCTGAACGCGCTTCCTTTATTTTGCATAAAAGGCAGAAAATTAAAGCTGCGTAAGGAAGACTTCAATTTCTAGAACGTCCAGGCCTTAACTTTTCTCTCTTCTTACAACTGAGGCTCCAACATTACTCAATAATACAGAGTCATTGATAAAACATTACAGTATAAGATAAAATGGAAAGGTGAGAGTTTATTTCTCTTGTCCCGTTATTCTGATAATATATGGCTCATAAAAAATGGATTAAGAAAGAAATATCGTATATTGATATAAAAGTTAACAACCTTTATACACGATTATTATATATTTATACGTATCTCGTGTTTAATGTCTTGTTAAACATGGGAGATAAAACAAAATCATGACGTCCAAAATGATAGATCGAAATCATTCACTTTATAAGTTATATATATGGAAATAAAAATAAGGAAAATCTAACCTTGTAATATCGATAAAAAATATTCTTTATGTCTCTAAAACATATTTTATAAACTATTATGATTTCCTTTGTAAACATGGCTTTGTAAGGTATTCATAATAATGCATTATACATGATTCCCGCCATATCTTTCCGAGACACTGTTCTGGTAAGTACAAATGCTTATAAAACCAAAATAAAATCAACAAAACAACTTAAAAAGACGACTAAAATCTTCCCGTTTTGAGTCAAACAAACTTGCAGACAATAAAATCAGTTATAGCTTTATACGAGAAAAATACAGCTCTTAACGCCAAGAGTGACAAACAGACTCATAAACAGACCGGACCGCACAATTCATTCCTGAATAGTTCATCTGCTATTTTTTTTCTCCTCATTAAGGATCGAAACTTGTTGTGACAAGCATGCAAAACATTACCTGATCCAAAAGAAGAATTTATTCAGTTGTTTCAATGCTATAAATATAGTTTCTTTCAGAGCTGGATTTTACCATCTCAACTTTTAAGCGTACACGTACCACACAATTATCGGTATTTTAGATTTTTAAAAAAAGGTAAAATATGGCGTATTAAAAGAGTTCCTGCCATTATTTTACACTGGAAAGCTCTGCATAAGAAATTTAAAAAAATCAGCCGAACAATTGTTAACACGGTTCTGACGCCAAGGGTCTGCTAAAACTTTCTTGTGGGACCAGTGTGGGACCGGTTACGCATGCAATATGATTGAGATTTTTTTTTCAATTTTTTATGCAAATATGTATGGTGACCAGTATGGTTCCAAAAATAAGTGGCCGTTCCTAGGGGTGGCCGGGGAAAAGAGGTATTTTCCATAACTTTGGCTCAATGGAGTCTTTAATCGCATCTGGACAGAATATGCCCGTTTTGAGGGGTGGTAAGATAGAGAAGTTTCACTGAATGTATATATATATATATATATATATATATATATATATATATATATATATATATATATATATATGTATATATATATATATATATGTATATATATATATATATATATATATATATATGTATGTATATATATATATATGTATGTATATATATATATATATGTATATATATATATATATATGTATATATATATATATGTATATATATATATGTATATATATATATATGTATATATATATATGTATATATATATATATATGTATATATATATGTATATATATATATATATATATGTATATATATATATATATATATATATATATATATGTATATATATATATATATATTTATTTATTTATTTATTTATTTATTTATTTATTTACATATATGTATGTGTCTGGGGAAGGGGGAGGTATGTACTAAACTAGATAATCGAGACTCTAGATGAGATAGGAAAAAAGCAAACAAGTGATCATCCTCCGCACGAATGTATTGAGAATGAATTGCCGGTAAATCCATCAAAGATACATAAGTGTAAGACACTGAAGAGACCAACTGTCATTTTTTAGCACACGAGTTAAGACTGAGCCTTTGTTGATTTCTCTTTAGTGGCAGCGAGAGGCCATTCTGACAATCGAATGAAACTCAAAGACGATTGACGGTATCAACGAATCGGAATCGTGCGATGAGACGATGACGGCCGGGAATTTAAAAGTAAAGCGTTCCCGGTTTCAATCGCTCCTCTCATCCCGTTCACTTCTCCGAGATTCGTCGAGAACGTGAGTACGGAATTGAGAGTGTTTGGAGGTCAATCGTTAATTTTGACAAGGATAATAGATATCTCAATTGACTACGGGGAGGGGAGGAATAAGCGGCCTTGGTTTCGTAAAGGGAGATTATTCACTGGGATTTTTAAAAAAAGGTGAGGGGGGGCTGGAAAGGCGCTGTCCCTCTCTCGTGCTAGCTGTATACGATATTGTTAATACGATATACGATATCGCTGCCACGATATTGTTAATATCGTGGTTGTTGGAATTAATATATTCAAATTTCGAATTCCAATTTTTCCCTCCTCTCAGCCAGTGACGTCGATGCTAACGCATAGATGAAGAGCGAGAGAGTGAGGAAAAAAAGGTAAAAACTGCTTTTGACGAGGTACGAGGCTGAGTTTAGTGACTAATGATTTTGCTTAAGTCGTCATAATCTGTATAAAGTATGTTGTAACTGTTACGCTTCCTGTAGAATATCCGAGATGGGTATGATATATTTGAGTGTATATTTGAAAAGCAAGCTGCTTAATAAAACTTAGTTTTTTTCTATTAAAATTAGAAGCCAAAATTTCCGTCTCATTTTAAGAACCTCATAAACCTGAAAACTCTTCTAATGGTGGATTATGGGTTTACCACCAACAGTGGTCATTATGTGGTGAAATACCACTACCTGGAAAACAACAAAGAAATTATGCACATGACCCTAAACGAGATTTCTCGTTTGCAGTCATCAACGTTTATAAAGTGAAAATGAAAATTCTCCTCAATGGTCTTCAATGTGTTAATCATAGATAAATAGAACAAATGCGATACTTCTTAACTGAAATTTTTAGGTTAACCAATTTATTATGAAAATTACCTTTCGTACATTTCCTTAATGGCAATAAACCTCAATACCTAGATAAATAACTATTTATATTGATTAGACCACCCGTTTTATTTTGTGATGATGCGAAAATTCCTATAAGTCAATATAGAATCATCTGAATCAGTGTAGGGAAGTCAGTGCATAATTTCATTGCATTAACATTGAAAGAGAAGAAAAAATGAACAGCTATAGGCTCTTACTTCGACTGCTTTTCGAAACCACTTCTCTGCCAGGGTGAAGTTCTTGTCATCCATTGCTAACATCCCCAAATGAAAGTAAACTCGTTCGTTCACGTCTTTGGTTTCGAGCAAAGCTTGAAGTCTAAAATTCACAGATAGTTAAGAGACAAGCAGTTAGAATATTTTGATAGTTCAAAGCTACTGTATAGGTAAATTTTAATATCAGTGAGATATGACCACGATGTCGTTTCCTTAATGATTGCAGAAATGTTTGAATCAAAGGTAAAAATAAATTGCAAACTGTCTCACTTTGACATACTGGTTGGTTCAAATTAAAGTATCCCTGTTTGGGACGCCCTGTCGAGAAAAGCAGTGGACGTAACGTCTTCATATTTGGAGGGTATACATATCAAGCCATGGGGAATTGATTGGTGGGGAAAAAAACAATTAGTTCGAACAAGGACCACTAGGTGCAAATGAGGCCTGCAATCGGTTGAAGGTAAGGAAAATGAAACATGACTGTACGAAGAAAGGAAAGAATGCGAGGTGTCGGTAATTAACTTTATTAGTACAATTCGCTACACAAGAACTGTCGATCCTACAGAAATGTTAGTGAAGGCGCAAATGAAAGCGTAGCAACAGCACACAAAGATTTCACATGTGGTTTTCAATGTGTCCACCATGCTTCAGGGCCAACGCGTGACACCGTGATATAGCATGATCCACAGCGGTGTGTAACTGGTCGGGACCGATGTTGCGTACGTGCAAGAGGATGTTGTTCTTCAAATCCGCCAGATTTCCCATGTTTCCCCGATAAACTTTATCGTTGAGGTAACCGAAGCGCTTTGCCGGCGTTATCACGTTTTGGTAAAATAACTTTAGCAGCAAAGCACGCTCCGGCAACGAAAGGACCATCGTGGCGGTCGAAGAATGTTCCGAACCTGTGAGCCCTCTTATTTATCTGTTACGACGGCTCTTTCACCCAGCTCGTATGCAAATTTTGTTCTACGGTGCTGCGCGCACAGTCGAATATTCAAATTCTCACTTAACTACAGCACGTCGAAAAGGACTGGAAGTTTAGTTGTGCTGCTGCTACACAGGAAACATAATGCGTACGCTGCACACGCTTGCAAACCTAAAGTTTAGTCAGCTTAGTTTAGTTCCTGCATGTGTAACGAACTGTACTAATAAAGTTAATTACCGACACCTCGTATTCTTTCCTTTCTTCATACAGTCATGTTTCATTTTTCGTATCTTCGACCGATCGCAGCGACTCATTTTCACCTAGCGGTCTTTGTTGGAACTAATTGTTTTTTTCCCCACCAATCAATTCCCCAAGGCCTGATATGTATACCCTCCAAATATGAAGACGTTACGTCCACTGCTTTTCTCGTCAGGGCGTCCCAAACAGGAATACTTTAATTTGAACCACCCGGTACATTAGAAATTATTTGTGGTATCAGAATGAAAAGGAAAACACTTTCAGCACCTAAGAACAAATGGCCGATAAATGTGCCGTAATAATCAACGGGAATGTGATCGGTACTTTTCGATGCCCTTATACAGTCATAAAATGCATATTGCTAAAACCTAATCCAATAACGTTTTTTGTTTTGGAATAACATTTGATTGGCATCTGTGAAGTTCTGCTGTTTTCTTTTACCTTTTAGGTATAGTATATATTAAAACAACGAACTCACCATTAACAAGATGCGAAGACATTTTCTATACTAAACTCTTTTTATTACAACACAGTTAGACTACATAAATACCGTATTCAATTGCTCGCAGGCAACGGGGTCTTTATCGCTTCTGTTAATCCCGGTCACTATATTACGGAAACCCTGCCAGAATTCAGCCACGCCACTGCCTATACATACGCCCCACAAACCTTTCTGTCTTTACTTTATCACCAGGTCACTGGAACGATAGCTAACTTCAAAACGCCTTCAATAAGCTTTATAATGCCCCGCTGTTGTACGGCAAAGCGATCTTCACTTCTTTAATTGTTTTTCGTTCGTCGCTCACCTCCGTCCGACCTCGTCTCGTGGTTTTTCCTCTCACTCTCGCGCGTGTACGCTATCCACGGGGCTTCCCGTGTAGTAAAAAAGCGCCTCTCATTTGCATTCGCTTGTGTTTCTTCAAACGGCGATTTATTTAAACTAGAGCGGGTTAATTTTGATACAATACCTCACACATCCTATCGTATCTGTTTGAGAAGTTCAATGTACTGCTACAATAACAACAAACTGACACCAGTATAACTAAATCTGAATGAACTATTAAGTGCCATAAAAGTATTCCTTTCAAACCTTAAAAATTCAAAGTAGTATTTTGACTACCGATTTTCAATGTCTTGTATTACATAAAAGAAATTATACCCCTTTCATTACATGAAAGAAACCTCCGTTAAAAATTTCAGTAGAACTGGGGTTATACCGATAAAAACCATTTTTATTTAAAAATTACGACAAACATTTTCTCCTCGATGTCTACTAAGTAACTGACATGACATCATTAAATAAACTGGTGTCTAAAGCTAAAGTAAATATAATACAGATAGCCTACCCATGGCCTACTGCATTACCGAGTTGACATGCCATAGAGTTTTACGGAGACCCCAAATATATTACGCTGTGCATTTCTTTACTTGGTGTTTCCATAGCAGTTCTTTTTATTTCTCAATTTTATTGCGACCCAAATCTCCTTCAGTAATATTTCCCCTCGTTTTCCCGCTTGAAACCCCTCAAAAAATTTCCAATTTCAAGATTCATGCGGAACGCTTTGAAAACTGTCTTAAGTAGTTAATTGGGACACGTACCATGATAATCTACGCTTAGGGTAAAATCATGTACCAGAACAACCAGTTTAATATCGAACCTCAATAATTTCTATCTCCCTAACCTTTTCCTTTTATTTCTATAACTGACACCATATTGATCACTTACTTCCTCTAAAGTACCCAAAATTATGCAATTCTGTGTCGACAAGAAATCGTACATGAACGCAAATGGGAACACCATTTCGGTACAAAAAGAAAAAACATTAAGTGTAGTAAAATGATCTTCATGCGAATTGTTCGTTGTGCATAATTAATCATTTTCAAAAACTGAAACTCGAGAAAAAGTAAATGCAAAATTAGCTACAGGGGATAATTATCTCCAGTAATTTATGGATTGTATGCATCATTTGTCTTACCTGTGGTACGCTAATTTCCTCATATCTGGTTTTCCAGTCTCCTGTATCAAGATCGCTGAATTCAAAAGGGCTTGCTGAAAAATAAATTACTTTTCTTCATAAATTTATTTTAAAAATACTACGAGTATTACGCGTATCTAAATACAATATGCATCTACTAATAATCAAACTTAATTTGTAATATCATGAGGAAGATAATTAAAACTGATTTCTCAGAGTATAAAAAACAGCTTTCAAAAATTCAATGTGTGAAAAAGGGTAAAATATTAAGTTGTTTTTGCTATTATTTTACAATGCATTTTATGCATTAAAAATTCACTATACATTTCAATTTTAACTAAAACAAACTTGTGCCATAGGCCTGCAGTTGAAAACCTGAATTTACCAGCAAGTCATAGGTTCACAAAATGTTGTACAGAGGCAGTGTTTCCACATTTTTAAATCATTTTTAGTAAAAAAAAAAATTAAAAATTTTTAAAGTACAATTTGGCAAAAACATCGTTAAATGGAAAAAAACTTATTGCCTATAAATTTGATTACAATTGATATGGGGAAAGGTAAACAACATTTGGATAGAAGGTAATGTGTTTATGACTAGATATTTAAAAAGGTCTTGTTCGATTGCTTATAGCAACATCATTGACCTTACGGGAATCTTTGTTGTTCTGTCTACTCAAATTTCGATATCTAAAATAGTTCATGGGAGAGCTTCAAAAGATGAGTCTTTTGTAATCCTTTTAATACATTTTATTTCACACGTAGATACGGATGCACATGAATCACAAACAAAACATGTATAAATACTCAAATCAGAAGGTGGGGCGATCGTAAATCTCAAACCGAGACACACGTCTGCATATTGTGGCTCTCGGCGCTCAACTGTCCTTGTCTCGAAGCCAAAAATCGGAATTGCCACTCCACTCAACTAAACTGCAGATCTCGTGCCGGCGACAATTGTCTTAAATATGCCAACTCAGTGGAACTCCACTTGTCTTTCCTGGTGTGGAAATAATTTTTCTTTTTAAGATAAGTCCATCTGCCCTAGCGCTATCCTTGCCTTTTATGTGGATCACAAACTTCTATTCTAGAATTATCTCTTCTCTACGGCCGCTTAGAAGTCTTTTTCTAAAACTTCTCTTGCTGCTATTGATAATAATAGTTCTATCACGAATGGTTTCTCCATTCCTTCTATAGAAACTCAATTTTTACTACTGAAGTTCTTGGATGCAAAATTCACTGTAGATTCTTTATGAAAATTAAATAACCAGCGACAAATGGAAATATATAGCGGCAACTATTAGTGCAGCAAATGAGTTGTAACACAGGAAGATCAACTTGCTATCTCAAATGAGGAGAAAAATATTTACATGCCTGGTTCGAAGAATCTAAAGTAAGTCTCAGTTAAGGATAATAATTGATGATTATTGCTGGTTACTCATACAACAAAATATGAGGCGTTGAAAGGCAAAGTGGTGTAAGTCACATTTTCAACTTTTTTCATTTTAGGGCAAATATGTAATCTCCATGTTCAATTTATAGTGGAATTGTAAATAATTATTATTTCCAGTATTGTAATAATTGTTATGTATTATAATTTGTTCAATTTACGGTGAAATTTTTTGTAGTTTTTGCAGTTAAACTCTTTTGACTTACACCACTTTGCCTTTCACCGCCTCATATGTAAGCGAAGAAAATCCGAAAGAAATGATAAAGTTGCAGTGCTGCACATTACCAAAATAACGTTTGTAACTCTTATATTAAACGAAAGCAATCCCTACATCCACAAGGAAAGTCAAAGAGAAAAACTCTTTAAAGGTATAGCATCCATCTGAATTAACAGAAATTTCTTGAAAAAAATTATATAAGAGACATATTTAAAGTCAAAGCATTCTGTTCAATTCCCCTAAAGTGTCACCAACAGACTATTACGCTTGTTAAGAAGAATGCTTTCTAAACGCAGACCCCCCAAAAAATGGGCGGATTATGAAAAGCAGTAAAAAGGGAATTTGCGCAAAATACCGACAATATTTCAAAGAAATGCCCTTGTATGTTGGAAGTCTAGGTGTAGTTGAATTGTCTAGAGAAAAAGATAGTCAGATAGAACATTTAAGGAATAAATGTTTCAAAATGTTCATTCCATTACGGGAAATTTATCGTAAAAACGTTTAAACATTCGTTCTGTCTATTTGAAAGAACTTATCTGATTCGTGCCTTTCAGAAATAGTGAAACGTCTTTATACGACTTTATCCTTTAGAGGGTGAAAAGTTCCAAACAGTTTCGGTGAAATATGTACTGTAATCTTGCCTTAATGAGCGTGTAAATGTAATCAACAAATTCAGTAGATTTTTAAAGTATTCATTAAACAGTTTTAATTGTGCTTAATTTGAACTTAACTGTAGTTAATCACACTTAAAAGTTTTCAGGGGACTTCTGGAGAATAAAGATTACTATGAAGGTAATTCTAAAATTCATAATAATATTATAAAATTTACTACACAAGTTTCAGGTCCAAAATTTGTATTAAAAAAAACTAGAGCATTTCACATGACTGGCACAAAATAATGCTGTAACATTTTTTGCGCATTCATATGATCCAGATACCTAATCAAATCGATATACAAAACTCTTTTACCTCCTCATCGTTCTCAACTCTAAAATCTTCAAAAGACCCCCAAACTTAAGTCATTACGTATAGTAAATGATTCTAATAAAAGAAATAAGAATAATCGTAGAAACTGTTTTGATGAAAAAGAAAAACAAGAAAACTCTCCGTAATTTCAAGCTCCAAAATTAAGGTTCTTAAAATTTACTGAGTGGCTTAAAAAAATTTTCTAAAATTAATAAACGAACCTAGTTAGCGCTCACACAATTAGAAACACACCTATTACAGAATATATGACGAAAATCGGGAGTTATAATGAAATATTAAAAGAGGCCAACAGCCAGCCATAGGAGCTACAAGCCGTAGTTAGATATGTCTGTAATCAAGATCAAAACCATAGTCTATATAATCTAGAAATATAAGTAAATTCTATATTTGGAGGTAGAATGGGAGTTATCAAATTGTGAGCTCAAAAAAGCGTAAATTAATGATTCTGATTCATGTAAGTGCATGTATCGCCTACATGGGAGCCCACAAAAGCAAGACGTTCAGCCTAACATGATTGCTGACGAGTAAACAAAAAAAAGAGTAAATTATCTTTGAAATGGAAATACAGTCAACGCTGTTTTTGTGCGGTAGATAGGGAGCGCACAAAATAAATATTCAGAAACTTCATAAATATCTATAACAAATAATTTTTCACAAGATATTAAAGAAATCTCTTTTATGCGGTGGAGAGGGACCACATAAAAAAAATCCTCACTTAGAAAATATGTCAAAGCTTTACGAAATAGAGAGAAAGTACTTTCCAAACAAAATAAATAATTAAATTACAAATGGAAACATTAAAAAAAATTTTTATTTCTCATTTTAAACACGGAGAAATTTTCAAAATGTACATAATCCGATACTACTCGTAGTCCAAAACGCGTATATTCTTGTGATGAACTGGTTCGTAATCGCTTTCATCGCTTGAAGATATGAACTAGAGGTGATTTATTTTTTGATACCATGTAGTCGGTGATGAGTTTTTGCGACGATAGTCGTTTGATCAGCTGCTTGTAAGGCCGTCTGCACACGTAGCAACTCAAAAGAAACTGATAACTGACTCAAATCACAAACCAGTCCGTGAAACCCGTCCGACGGGTTTGTAACCAGTTGCGCCGTGTGCGTGGCTCCATTCAATTACATAGGTTGCGACTCATCACGGACTGGTTTGTGATTTGAGTCAGTTATCAGTTTCTTTTGAGTTGCTCCGTGTGCAGACGGGCTTAACGTCGTGGTAACCAGATATACACGATCGAAGCTCTCTTTGCAATTTCAAATAAATAATTTCAAATATATAATTTCGATTTTTTTCAATACATATACATATACCGCATAAAAAAAATCGCACAAAACAAATCGCTAAAAAAAATCGCATAAAAAAGACCGCACAAAAACAGGTTTGACTGTAATTACGAAGCACCCTCTATGATTAATAGTGAGGTAACATAGTAAAAATATTAATTTTGTTTTTGTTTTGTCAAAATTATCCTAAATATTAAGCGTAGAAAAATTAATTTTAAAAAAGCGTATAGAAATTGCGTTGACTTTTAGAGAGTTTAGGAGAAAACCGTTGCCATTTCCTAGAATCAAAACGGATGTTTGAAACAAGATCAAGAAAAAGAATTTGAGAAATAATTCCCTAATGAAAGCAAGACGTAAAACAAACAACAATAAAAAAACAGTACTCCTTAACCGAAATAAAAGAAATAAATGGAATGGAATGTTATTTTTTGTACTAAAATAATTCCCTTTGCGAAATCTTGCAAGTATTGGGAAATGTATACTTAAAGGATTTCTGTACGTCAATAATACTGACTGAAAGTGAATTTAAATTTTATCTACCCGGAGAGAAAAAAAAGTAAACAAACACAACTTCTACTAGCATTATTGTGTATCATTACTAATTTTTGTACACACTGAGTATTTTATGTAAGCCTAAAAATTGCTCATTAACATCTAATCGCGAAATCTTCCCTAAAATTAGAAATTTTGTTACGTCAGTTTTGCGCCTTTTGATTAAAAAAAGGGTAAAATATGTCTACGCGTAGAAACGCAAATATTTCAAGCGTTAAAAAAAAACTAATAGGCTGAAGGGAAAAAAGTGAATCATTTATCGGTCACGAGATTTTGTTTAGATGTGATAGTAAATCACGGAGTCCCACAAGTGCCGGGCTATTATTCAGAGAAATCTGTAGTTCACAAATCCTGAATTAAAAAAATAAATGAAACGTGCGTGGGAAGAAATTACATTAGGCCGGTGGATTAAATTCTAGTAGCACGTCATAAATCTCACCTGGTGTCTCGGATTAATTTTCAACGCCCTATCGAATTCATTTAGAGCCATTTCTTTTTTCCTCTGTTCCAAAAACACCACTCCTAGCTGGAAAATAAGAAAGAGGGTATAGTCTAAACAGTGTATTAAAAAATGCTTGGCGATTACTAAGAAATACCATCCCGCCGAAAAAGAGGGAAAATCTGTGCGCGAAATTAATGTTGTGTAAGATTGGCAATATTTTAAAGATTGTTTATTCCTCTTGAATGGAGAGTTAGTCCCCAAAACTCGTTTGCAGGCTTTATTAATCAAAAGCTATCTTTCCACTTATTTGAATGCTGTAGTAAATTTTCAGCGGAAGATGTGTTTAAGCAAAATGTTTTGATATCGTATTCAGAAGGTGTAATTTTTTTTTCAGTAGTAAAATAAATTGGCTTCATCTTTTTTTCTTTATTGGATACATTCAAGTAATGCTAAAAAACTTTCTAAAATATTGGGTTTTTAAATTCAAACTTTTTTTATGTGTACATAAATAGTTTTAAACATTAAGTTAAACTTTTAGCTGGGAAAAAAAATTAGTGTTCTTAAGCAGAGATCTAATAAACAATGTTTTGTAGTATAAACTTCAAATTTTTTTTTGTTTTATGCTTATTATCAAATAATGCTATTTAAAATTTCCGTAATCACCACTTAATATAATGTAGTATAAAATTGGTGCAACAACCTTTAAAATTATACAAAGTTTAATTCACCGTTTATTAAGTTTATGGTTATTTTATAATTTTTCTTCATCAGACGTAATTATTGTAATGTCTAAAGAGCATAAAAAGCAACGGAAGAATCACATATTTTTGCAGAAAATACGTACGTTATTTTTACTTACATTGTAGTGTATATCTGCATTTGAATTATCCAGCTGCAATGCCTTTTCATAAACGATTTGAGCTTCCCGAGTTCTGAAAAAAATATAGTATTGTATGTTCTATTTAAACATTTTATCACACTCAGTATACTACTTAAACGACGCACAAACACATCCGGATACCCGGATGTATGCATGTATATATATATATATATAATATATATATAATATATATATATATATATATATATATATATATATATATATATATATATATATATATATATATAATGTATGTATGTACAGTGTGACAATCATTGAGCTATATGAAAAAAAATCTTCATAACTTTTGAACCATTGGCGAGATTCAGTGAAAACTTGGCGGTTGAATACAGCGCATGTTGGGATTTTTTTAGAATGCACACTCGTATTGTTGTTGTTGTTGTTAAATTTTTTTTTCGTTTAAAATGTCGAAATACAGCGTTTCTGAGCGTATATCCATCGTCAAGACTTACTATTCGAGCAATAACAGACCGATTGTGGCTCAAAGGAAATCATCGGTGCGATAATCATTGAAGGCACGGTGACTGCTGAACGATATGTCAAAATTTTAGAAAATGATCTCATCCCTATTATCTAAAGTGACCCAGATTTCGAAAAGATTGGGTTCATGCAGGACCGAGTATGACCCCATTGGACCAATAGATTATTTGAAGTATTGGAAGAGCCCTTTGGAGAATTCATTCTGTCTTTGGGGTACCCAGAGGCCACAGGAATAGGAATCGCTTGGCCACCATATTCTCCTGATCTCAACTCTAGTGTCTCATTTTATGGGGCAATATTAAAAACAAAATTTACGCAAATAACCCCGAAACCATCTCTGGACTCAAAACAGCCATACAGGAGGTCATCGAAAGCATCGATGTCTCGACACTTCAGCAAGTTTTGCAGAATTTTACTCTCCGTCTGCGCCATATCATAACCATTTATGGCAAGCATATCGAACATGCTATACACTAAATCCAATTATCTGTAGTTACTTTTCAAATTTGAATAAAATTTTTTGACTTGGTATTTTTTTAAAATTTGATTTTTTATTTCATATAGCTCAATAATTGTCACCCTGTATGTATGTATGTATGTGGCGTTATATCTGAAGTTGATATGTCCGAAAAATTCAATTTTATGTCTTAAGTCGATATGTCACACGTAAAATTGTTTTTTAATGTGGCAAAAGCTGATATGTGGAATTATGAAATAACTAGAAGGTAACCCGTCATTTTGACTTCATAATACTAATAATGACGTCATAATGGAAAAGTATATGAAAGTTAAAAAATATCCCGAATTATCTAACAATATTGCATTTAATCCACACCTTGTAAAAGCAAGCGCTTTCATTATTTTTTATTTATTTAGTTTTTCATGCGATTGGAGTAGTAGACTGCCATCCAACCCGTCATTTTGACGTCATGATGCTAATAATGACGTCATAATGGAAAAAGTATATGAAAGTTAAAAAATATCTCGAATTATCCAACAATATTGCATTTAATCCACACCTTGTAAAAGCAAACCCTTTCATTATTTTTTATTTATTTAATTTTTCATGCGATTGGAGTAGTAGACTGCCATCCAGTTTTTTACAGCTCACTACGCGATATTGGAAAGCGATTGGTTATGCAATATTGGAATACTTCAGCTACTTTATTCATTCACATTCAAGCTTGTTTACTTTCAGAATTCATCGCAAAAGTAAACAGAGTTTTAAAAACTGTTAAATATACGGCTAAAAGCATCCAATTTTTTTTAGTTCTGAACGTTTTATAGAAAAATAGGCTGAACAAACGTGATTTGATGGAGAAGATATTAGTTTTTAGGTAAGAAAAAATTCTGATACACATCTGAAATTGAAATTAAGCCTAACCGGCTGTTTGTTTACTGAGGGCTTCAATTGAAAGATGAGTACGGCCCAGAAGTGTTATACAGAGACAACGGCTAATATATATATAATACTAAGTTATTCTCAATTTGGCAAAAGTTGAAATGTTTTCTTTTTTTCTCAGCCCTCCCCAAAATTTTAGTCCCTAATTGAAAACTTTCACTGAAGACTAGCCATATGCTTGAGGTTGAACATGAGTATCAACTAAAGAATATTTGGATTGAAAAACTTAATTTAGCTATTTTATATTTCACAACAACAGTTACTTTTTTAATTTTCCGAAAACATGAAAAAAAAATGACATATCAGTATCTGCCATAATGCCACAGATATTTGTATTTGTTTATTTATTTACAGAGAAAATGAGGTTTTCTGTATATAAAGTTTAAAATCATCTTCAAATATTACTGTATTCATTGGCAATTAAAATATTTTAAGAAGGTATAACTCTCTATAATTAACATCTTTTTACATTTAAAAAAAAATTTATGCAAAGTATTACAATCCTTTACTTTCATAAATGGAAACTCAACCCTAAATTTTGATTTAGTATTAAAACAAACATTCAAACATTTTTATTTTCTGAGATATACAATATCTGGAATATCCTTCTTTACAAGAATATACGTTAGGCATTTTCAACTTATTCAATCCTTTCACTGAATCAGTATGGCATATCATAAAGTTTTATGAGCTACTACTAGAGTTACTAGTGCCGAGAGACTCCGAGTCAGCTTAGGATAAATATTTTTGTACCTTCTATATTGTCATGAACGGAATACGTTGCAATGTATTCAAGATAAAACGTCCATTATATTAAATTATATTCAGAGTAAAATTTCTCTATCAATAAAGATATGTGCGCTGATACAAAATATTCCTCTTTGATGTTTTACTATTTTGATTTATTGTACATAATGTACAGAAATTTACGATTTTCCAAACTATGAAAACAAAGAAAGACTCCAACCTGTTTAAACGAACTAGTATATCGCCTCTATTGATGTAAGCCTCCACATAGTCTGATCGCATACGTATAGCCTCCTGGTACAGCTGTGGAAGAAAACAGGAGATTCAAAAATTACCTTAGAATTATTAATGTTTTAAGGAATTTCTGTTAAATATAATATAAGATCATAATGAGGAAATCTCTAATCAAAATCCACCTACTAAGGAAACTCAAATTAAGATTAAACATATAACGATTGCTAAAACGGAAAATTATAGAGAAATCTTAGATTTATTAGCTGGTAAGGAAGAAAGGCATTTCCACGCAAGAATGAGCGGTGAATTTATTCGAATTGAACCCAAAACGGAAGACGACCACAGAAATATTACCAAATTTCTAAAAGATAGTAATATACAAGGCTTTATCCTACCACTTGGAACTGTTAAAATGATTAAAGTTGTCATCAGAGGACTCCCTATCGATATTGAACCCGAAGAAATCCAAAAAGAACTCGAAAGACTTGAATACCCAGTACATAAAGTTAATCAGCTTCTCACCATAACCAGCCTTCTCACCATAAGTTCATAACTTATGGTGAGAAGGCTGTTTTATTGTAAAATCTCATATCGTCATAAATATTAGGGTGGTCCAAATGAAAGTGAGCCATTTTTTAACAACGGTAGACATTAGTATTGTCGACCGTTGTTTAGACTTAGAGCTTTGTGTTTGCGAAGGTAGATGACGTTGTATGTTACGAAGCAAAGTTGGGATCGTCGGAAAGTGTCAGTGGGATGTTTTAACGTGTTTAAGCAAGGTGGCTGCATACAGTAGAGACATGGGTTGGTCCAAATGGGGTCAGCGCGCGGTCTTTTTTATTAACTTTAGTCAGAAAGATTTGGTGCAGCTGAAATTTATCTTTGTATGAAGACATTAGTGTTTGCCTCAGTTTACAATGTTGAGATGGTTTAGGGAATTCCGTAAATGATGTATAAGCAGGGAATATGTCGAGACCTACTCAAGCACACTTGGCTATCATCATGGAACCGATTGTTGCCGTGGGCAGGATTAACTGCGGTGCTTCTGCTGTGAGGTTCTTGACCTCCCCCCTATATACCCGATCTGTTTCCCTGTGACTACCATATCTTCGGCCCAGTGGAAAAGGCTCTCAAAGGCTACAATCAGCTCCAATTAGCTCCAACTTGCTAACGATGCAGAGGTCCCGGACACCGTTCAAGACACGTCCAGCAGACAATGACGAGCGTTCTTCGTTCAGGGTATCTAAAATCTAGTAAGCAACTGGACACTTGCTTGAACCACCAAAGAGAATCTGTGTAGCGGATATGAAGTTCATGTATCACTATTACATCCTGTATGTTCACATTTTCCAACCAATAAACCATTACAGAAAAAAAACAAAAGGTCTTCCTTTCATTTGGGCTAGCTTTATATATATATTACTTACTTTATAAATGGAAAACGGGATGCTGTTGGTCCCACATCAGTGTTAAAACAATCAGACTACACGAGTTCTTTCTTTTTTATACGGGGGCCGGACGCGTATTTGTAAATATTTGTATAATTTACCAATTTCTCTTCTCGTTACATTTGACGTGTTAAAGTTCAATTGACCTTTTTTTTCAACCAATTATTTTCATAGGGACATGACAGTAGTGTCACGTTATCAAAACATTTTAAACCATTTTAGAAAACTGCAATGTAACTAGGCAGCTTTGAAAGGGGGGACAGCAACGATTATACACGGATATATTAAAAAAATAATCAAATTTTTGTGAAAAATTTGTATATATGTTTTGTGTTGTGTTTCTTTACATATTAACTTTATGAGCAGCAAACTCGTAACAAAGTTTTTGAACAGCAAAAAATGGTTCCAATGTCACTGTAATGGGTACGAAACGGTTCAGTGTGAAATATGATACAAGTTCAGAGCATATTAGAAGAACTGTTATAAAACTGCAATTTGTACAAAGAATTATAATTAAAAATTATATGTCAGATTCTGTACAATAATTTACTTTGTCGGTAATAATTTTCTGGGCAGGGCCAGTTTTCTAAACCCTTACCTATGTTGCTTAGCTGAAAAATCCTGTCACGAAATACAACATAATAATCCCTTTCCTTTACAATAACAACCCTACGAGGAAAGGAATTTGAAAAATTAGGTACCCAAATTGCGTCTAGCTAGTTAGCAGAGTCCTGACCTAAAGGTCAAGAAACTCGGACTAGATACACCCTCTCACAATTAATTGCTTGAACAAGAAATATTTATCACCAAAGAAAATCCATGTCTACCTTACAACAGAAATTAACTTCACTAAAATCAGACTTCAGTTTATTCAGGATTTAACCACCGTTGATAGTCGCAGAACGCTTTACTAGCCTTAAGAGATCCCTATCGAAACTTTGAATGCCAGTTTCTACTCTCAAGCTAAATCGTCCAATGTTGAAAGAGGTAGTGAAGTATCAAAGAAAATTCACAAAATGGCAAGATAAAAAACTGGTGTATCTATTAATCTCCCTAGTAAGACCTTCACAAATTATATAAATGTGTTAAAAAACTCTATCAGCCCATCTAAAACCGCTTCTTTCTGATACAAGAATAATATTTCCCTTCATTTCTATGGATTTTCAAGAGTGTTTAAAGAAATATTAAAGCCTTTAATTAACAAACAATTGCACTTCCTTTCATATAACAATTTTCTTGAAATTTTACGAACGCTCATTGTTCCTGAAACAAAAGACTCTGTTTTAAAGAGTTATCTTTAAAGAAGTATAACTATTCTCCTCTTTCTTTTTACATTCCTTATTCTCAGCTAAATATGTTTAGTTCTTAAAAAGTTTAGGAATTTTATTTTTGGATGTACTTTTAAATCTCTCTATATTTTTAGAGAGTGTGTTTAGCCTTACTGAATTTTACTGAACTTTTAAAATAAAATATAAAAGTATCTTTTAACATAAACACACATTTTTTTCTCAAACTAGGCTGCGATGCTGCTCTTTTTTACGTTTTTTAAAATTTAATGTTACAAAGTAACTTTACCTTCTAAAAGTTCTGAAGGTTATAAATAAAAGTATTGATACACCTATGTGTATAAAATTAAAAAATGTGTACTTATTTCTCTTTGTACTAATAAATTCTTAAAAATGACTTATAACAAGAAATACGTTCATTGTTTTTGTATGGTATATATTTTGACTGCCATACAGATAATGAGAATCGGTGGATTTTTCTTCTCTGAATTACCCCGCTTTTAACCTTTGTCTTTTATCCTGTTTTGATTACAGCATTCTTTAGCGTCTGGGAGCGGTGCAATTAGGAAACAGGAGAAGATTAACAAAAAGATTAAACAGAAAACGATAAGCTCGGGAGAAAAATAACAAATAAGGTATTTTCCGCCACAATGTTCCTTTCTATTTCGGTGTACACATTGGCAAAGGAAAAAATATTACAATCGCGAACAAAGAACGAGCCAAGAACAAGGAATTTGTTACGTTATATTTTTTAAATCCCAAACTTTAATAAATTTCTGCGATGGCCGTATCTTAAGTACACAAAAAATGTACAATGCTGCTTTGCTGTTTGTCGTATTATTTTACTGCTACAAGCCTACACAGTAACATGAATACTGATAACTCAGCAGTTACAAGGCTAATCATATTTGGTAAGTCCTTCGACATAGATTTCAGAATTCGGCACTTTTTTAGAATTCCAGAATGATGTCGTTAAAATCTTCTGCTCCGATCTCTTAAAAAGTCGAACATTTTTAGGCTTTCATGTATATGTAAAAAAAATGTGCTTTATATAGAATCGGTGCATTGTTAATCGCCAAATTATAGTATAAGTCGGATACACTATATCTTTTATATATATTAAGAGGTCAACAACGTACATGATATGTGAAACCTTTTCAACGTTGATGTATGATTCCCTGTAGATGCAGGTGTATGGCTTACGTCAATGTGTTCCTTCACTGAATCACGCGAATCTGTTTCTTCATCGGTCACAGAGACTTTTCTCAAGTTTTACAAAGAATGTTGAAAAATCAGTCTATTATAAATATAGAGTTTTGCATATGGATCCTGTTCCACTCGTTTATTTGTAGAAGGTTTCGTGTGTTTAATACAGATTTGCAACCGAAAATCGAGCTATTATTAAATGATAGAAAGTCGTGAAAAACTTGTTTATATACTGCTGTGTTGTTGTTTCTGTTGCCCCTTGACCGATAGCACCGCGAGGGTCGGAGTCCGACTTGGCAAAAGGGCCGGTCCCGTAATTTAGAGCCGAGGCAAGTGACGAGACCGATGCACTTGACCCAGCACCTCCAGAGGTAATTTGAGAACTTGGAGGACATAGTAGCCACTACAGAGTTGCAGGTGGTGTATTTGCAGCAACGAACATCGAACCAGAGACGCTCATATCACTGCTCTTTCCAACGGGCCTCCGCGCCCATTGTTTATACACTTCAGTGCTGTAGCCAAAAACTAAACTTACATCCTATTCCAAAGGAAATCTTTTCTATCGAAAATTAACTGCTAGAAAGTTCAATGGAATAATAGCTTTATTAAGATCAAATCATTTTAGAGGAATGACAATCAACCATGGTAACTCGACAATGAACAGCCCTGCAGAAACAGCTTTGACAAGCAACTTTCCACAAGTCAAATAGTAGAGCGTCTATCAATCCTAGAAATTCTAAACGGAATAGATATGCAGTGAAAATTCTCTACGGCGGACAGTCATGGTTCCGAAAAAATGTGAATTTTCACATAAGCACACAGCTTATGTGAAATCATGAAGCTTATTGTTTCATCATGAAACTCTCAATCGGTTATTAGTATATCCAGTTCTTTCATTCATTCAAATATATGTGTTAAAACAACGAGTCTAAAAATTCTGTATTCAACTGTTAGTGTCCTCATTTTGTTATGTAATTTGACATTCTTTTTTCTTGGGTTATCGGTTTCCAATGTGAGGATTTGTTGCAACTGCGCAATCCTTTATTGAAAAGTTTTAACTAACGTTTCTGGTAGGCTCTTTGTAGGTTTATGGTTTTTGGTATATTTAAGCCTCTTTGCTAGGGGTTCTTCATGTTGTATAGCAGGATATTTTCTAATGGATAAGTTGCTTTTCAGGGTACAAACTTATCTAATGCTTTTGACTTTCTGTTTTCAATGTGGGGATCTCGGGGCCTTTGGATATTTTTTTGGCTTGACCTGCATCCTATCAGAAAGATTCCCCTAGGGGGGACCGACTCTGTTAAGCCTCCAAATGAAGAGATCGGTCGATTGCCTCGTTATTTTGGTTCTGTTGGGTGTTTTGGTTTATGATTTTTTTCATGTTTTGCTATTTTTGACTTCAGTTATTGTAAATGACTAACCCAATGCTTTTCCTGCATGGGCATGAAATAAGAGATAAAAAGTTCCTTAGTATAGTATCTTATTATTTCTGAAGGATTTAGAGGGAAATATATAAGTATTAAATATTCCATTCATCCACTGTTGTATTTTAAAATTAAGTTTAGCATAATTATTAGAATTCCATTCATGGTATTTATCCGAGCGTCATTTAGAAAACCTTACGTGACAGGAAGAAACCAGTTGCATGTTTCAAACCAACGCCATAATTGCAATCTGAATCTTATACATTTTGATGTACTTAAAAGAATGTTTAATTTTATTCAAATCTACATTATAGTGTGCTTTCATATGTACAGGTCACGCAATTTTTGTAGGGTGTTATTTCCTGTTAAATCCTCTTTTCCTTCTCAAAAGGGCTATTACGAGAAAATAAAAACATTCACTCCTACTGTTAATCTTTGATAAAGAGGCACTGCCATGATTTCCTGTAATAAAAAACAATTTAGAAACAGAAAAAAAAATTATTTTGTCATAAACTATTGCTAAATTGGCTTAATTCTAGCATGAAAAAAGAATTTTGGTTTCTAGTCAAAGAGCCACTTATGTAAAGCATGCAAGTACACCAATTCCGAGAAATAGGACTACTTTTCCTCTCCGTAGAAAAAATTCACAGGCATGATTTTATCGACTTATGTCCTTTGAACACGCAACAAAACAAATTTTGCCTAAGCTCTTAAAATGAGTATAATTAAACTTGATCAAAGAAAGTAAATCACACAGAAACTTTTGACGTTTCAGTGCTCTTTAAAATTCATAATTTTTCAGCTTAATTTTTTTTCTTTTATTTTAAAGCAATCCATTTTTTTTTAAAGATAAATATGTTCCTTTCGTGGCATTTTTAAAACATAATTTCAAAATGTAAATTACATGCATGTAAACCTCTTTTTATATTAAGGCTGATATAAAAAGCAATTAAAGTCTTTAAAGCGTTATTTTAAGTCAATTAAATGACGTACTTCATTCTTACAACTGAAATTATTCTCTCTTTCAATCAATTTCTAATATTATAGACTTGAAAATAAAACGAGTTACAATATGTATGAATATGTGTGTTGTTGCTGTTGTTTTCCAATGTGAGGCACTTGTCACTGTAGACGTTCACAAATAACCCGAGTGAATCATTGGTTGCTTTCAATGGGGGAGACATATGGGTGAACCATAACTACCCCCCAGTGCAGCGTCAATTTTGACTTATTATCCCAAAGGGTGACATCTGGAGAGCTCGTACCTTCCCCACCCTCTCTGACCTCATAGAAGAACCTCATAGAATATTTTTTCTGTGTTGCAAATTTCATTCCTTTCGGTATCGGTTATTGTGTGAGAGTATAAAGAAGCGTCAGCCATGATTCGTTTGTAACTAGAACCATTTCATTGCACTGGATGGGATCCGACATAAGACCACCAGGAAGTTCTGCCTCCGGGTGAAACCCTCACTGACTAGTGTAGAGAGCAGCAATGAGAAACGTTTCACACCCTAGACCAAACACCATTGCACCTCCATCCCAAGGCCAAGAGAAAAGCCAGAGGACAGCAGGAACCGCTCAGGTCGGCTGACTGTGAGCCATTGCTGATAAGAACAAAAATGTTGAATAGTCGGAGAATTTGGAATGAGTTTCCGAAAATAGGATACCCCAGGGGCTAAAGAATTAAGAAACACCAACGATGAACAAATAATGGGAGTGGTACGATTATGCGAAACCAGGCTAAACAGAAGAGAACAAAAACACGATACCGTGCATGTCAAATGTTCTGCTCATTGTTTAATTAGAGCGTCATTCTAGCTCAATCCAGACATTTATATTTCAGGTTCAGTTATTATGAAAAAACGAACGATCCGATAAATTAATGCAAAGATGCGATATTCTGAACGAATATTGCGGGAAAACGAGGAATCGAGGAACGATCCATGCGGTTTGTTTTTGCTTGTTTTCGATGGAATTTATTCGGGACTGGAAGAAATAAACGATGCATACGGGAAAACGATCGTTCAGGGAAGGATCGATCGAGATTCCACTGTACTTAAAATTTGTTGCATAATACTAATGTAGTAGTATATATCGCTGAATTTTGAAGCCTTGTTGAATAAAGAGAAATTTCAGTTTTATGCCAATACATTTGTAAAGACCGTTTACCAAAATTGGAGTTCCAGCCTAAGTCTCTCATATCTTCCCACCATTAAAAGATCCAGTTCTATTATCTTTATTCAGAAATGAAAAATACTTCAATCCGAAAGCATTTAATATTCGAGGGATTATGCAGGATTTTCTTATACTTTATTATCATGAAATAGTAACTGTATTTGATACATATTATAATATTTAGAAACGCAAAAATTTTAAAAGTTTTGAAATACCAGCATTCACTGTTCCAAGAATGACTATATATATATATATATATATATATATATATATATATATATATATATATATATATATATATATATATATATATATATATATGAAGCGAATTTCAATCGTTTTTCCTCATTAACTTTGTCCTACCGTAATAGAGCATTATCCCTCAATTTGACCTGAATACCAAATTAATCTGTTAGTTTTCCCCTTAAGCAAGCCACGAGCTTATATAATCTGTAGTATTATATAAGAAGAGTGTTCTAGAATATGGCGTAAACTCATCCGAGGTGGCGTGATTGGGGTCAGGTATCACGTTTAAACCAATTGGAAGTCCATCGCGCCTGTACTCCAGGGCATAGAACTAGAGTTTCGAGGGTCTCCTGTGTCTGAACTCGGTTCTGGTAACATGTAGTTTTTTTCGCTGTGGATTTTTTAACCATTATGTACAGATCCGGTGGCTTCCGGAGTACTTGACTGTCAAACATGTGATATATTCGTGCCTAAATGTAAGGCACGACCAATGTTGTAAGCTGTCCAGTGAGTGATCCAAGAATAAAATAAGTTTAAGAGGATGGAAGTACGTTTTTCACTCCGGATTCCCTGTCTGTGTGCCTTCCCCAGCAGCTCTCCACGACTACACCCCTGATCCGAAATGCTATGATTTTCAGTCCTGTTGAGCTTCGCCCCGTCAAGGATCTTACAACGAATCGGCATGGTCCCGCCTTAGCTATTATTTCATATATATATATATATATATATATATATATATATATATATATATATTTATATATATATATATATATATATATATATATATATATATATATATATATATATATATATATATATATATATATTTATATTTATATATATATATATATTTATATATATATATATATATATATATATATATATATATATATATATATATATATATATATATATACATTTATATATATATATTTATATATTTATATACATTTATATATATATATATATATATATATATATATATATATATATATATATATATATATATATATATATAGCCCCCTTAATACAAAGGAGGTTACAAAGGGGTTATGAATTTTTCCATTCTAAAGAGGGAATCAGAAAAATGGTCCCCGTAAGCTAAAGGTTAAGTTGAGAAATTCTATTTACAAAGGAAAAATTAATTTTTATATTAGATTTTATAAAAACGCTCTTAAATCAAGTACCTCTTTGTACTAATATAAAAATCTTATTATCTTGAACAATCTGCGAATGCTCATATTACTTCGTATATCCTTTTTGCATTTAGTCATGTAAAATCACAACCTCTAATCTCTTAATGGCAAATCAACATAGAACGTGATTTTAAACGTGCCGTATGACAGAGGATTCCTCCAGGATTATCACTATTTAAGCACTTTGTTCGCTCCATGCATTTAAATGTTTAAAATTGAATCATAGTATCTGAAGCTCTTAAAGTATATCGTAACTTCTGAAAATTATTTAAGAAAATCATTTAAGAAAAATGAATATTCACCCGACTTAAGAGTACAAAACCAGCTCGAATCCAATACATCCGAGCACAAAAGTAAAACCTGAATTCCTCCACTTTCCGCATGGGATATATTCTCGTAATACTTTTGATATCTTTTATGCTTCTGTCAAGTAAGTAAAGTGGAAAAAATGTAAATCGTCAGGATCTTACTGAGTGCTCTTTTTTAAAAAAAAAAAATGCAATTTTTCGCTGGCCATTTTCCTTCCGAAGAAAAATCTTATCTTTAACGCTTTTTGTTCGAAATATCTCATCTATTTGCAACTTTTTCTTAACTCTGTTCGGTTCTCTTAGAAAATTTTTGCCACATTGGGATTCCGTTTGGGACTGGAGGATTCAAAATAGGTATGGAAATATCAATATTGATTTTTTACAACCATTTTGACAAAAAATAGTCTGACATGGAGGGAAAAAAAATTATGGAAAGTGATTTTTGGAATTCGTGGAAATTGAAGTGAAATTGGTTTTTTTTTTCCCTTTTCCTAATAAATGTAAATCCATTTAATGAAAGCACCTACAAACTGTCATTCAAAGGAGAATGATATAATGTCTTCCACATAATGGGCACCTAACATTTGCTGGTCACCTAGAATGCTGCTGATGTTATAATCTCCTTCAAAGTCATGGATTAGCATTTCATATCTCACAAGTGAATCAAACCTAGGATATTACAGAAGTCCTTACAAATAGAAAATTAAAATGGTTCCATTTTCCCTCCTTTTAAAAACTTATGCAACTTTGTTACTGGACTTACTTTTGAATTTTACTCTACGTCATCAATATATTAATTACCAGCTAGTCAGTATTTTATTTGGTAATATGCTTTTAAAAGCATTGAAATGCTTCAAAACTTTCCTTTCTTTTAGATAGTTATTATTAAATAATTTCCTTTAATATATTCCTGAGGCAGTAAGATGCAAGCAAAATACCCTAAGCATACTCCAAGCATAATTATTTCATAGTCAAAAAATAAAATAAGAGAATTCGCATAAAAAACGTGGAATATTTTCAACAAAGTATCGCATAACTGTAAATATGAGAAATATTTTCAATTTACAATTTCTGTATTACTCACAGTCCTATTTACTGTAAAATATACGCAGACAGAGTATTTAGTCTATGTTCTTGCTGGATTTTTGAGAATTTTAGGGACTTTCTTGGGAAGTACAATTGAAAAAACCCAAATGCCTCCCCATCAATGCATGGTGTGTCCCGAGGAAACAGCTTGTCAACTGCTGTGATCGAATTAGTAGCTGTTGACAAGTCATTGACTAAAAATTAAAGTCGTTTGTATTTGCCCCATTTTAAACTACCGAAAGATGGGGTTACTTTTTGACGGATTTTAAGTTTTTCCTGTGTCAGCCAATCAGTTTTAAAAGTAACCCAAAATGAACAATTGTAAAACATTGGTACATCCTTTCCCTACATAGTAATATATTGCCCTAACGCGGATCTTTATTACCATTGAGAAATTAAGGTTCAAATGTGTCACAAAGTTGCCCCACCCAGTGGGGCTACATTGTGACATCTGTGTGTTCGCCTTGTAATCCAAGAGGAAAAATTACTTGACACAGAGTTTGGCAGTAAAACGCTTATGAAAACCTTGATACACAATTATATATACCTATTACAAATATTGGATAGCTTTATCTATGACATCAAAGAGACCTCGGGTGCCCAGGGCAGCCATCAGTTCTTTAAGAAGATGAAGAAATTCGTCCTTCGGCACATTTTGCTCCTGTGGGTAGTTTTTTTCTTTCCAGATGGTCAATACTTCTCTCTCTCCAGTGGTATTTTAGAGGACGGAAAAATGCAACATCGAGCGGCTGGAGGAGGTGGGTCGACTTTGTGGGTTATTTTGTGACAGTGTCAATGTGTCACAAAGTAACCCCGTCACCTTTCGGTATTTAGGTTATGTTCTCATATCTCTCAGAAATATCACTACACAACAGTTATATTGCTCCATAATCCAACCTACATATTGACAATAAAAAACAATCATCTGTGGTAGTTCGTTCTATAAGGCTTCATCGCACAAAGTTTCCGAAGTTTGAGTCAACAGTGTGATAGCAGGTTTCAACAATACACTGGCCAGCAAAGACAATTGACGCCCAATTGGTTTGGGCACTGGCCGCTAGATCAGTCTATACGTTAAACAAGCTGCTGGCGTTGCTCTTTGCTCTCACGGTATCACGAATGCGTGCGAGATCGGAAAAACGAAAAAAATGTCTATGTGTCACAAAGTAACCCCTACAGTCACAAAGTAATCCCCGTCTTACGGTAACGTAAAATATATTCAAATGTAAATTTACATGATAACAGCTTGACAATACGTATTTTTTCAACTTTTTATTCATTTTTTTACATTTATTTTTCTAATGCGAAGGCACTTTGTCGAGAGACATGTGCCTTTTGTTATTCACCGCTGATTGGCTGGCTACTTTAGCATGGGAGCACCCTTTGAGTTAACCAGCACGGCTCCCTATGAGGGGGACGACACAGAAACGCCCAAGCCTTATTCGGGATTTGAACCCGAGCCCACTGTGGGGCAGCTGACGACGCTAACCACTATACAATGTGGACGGCTGACAACATTTTATTTTAACTTGAATTTCTTTCATTGTAAATCTCATTTTAATGGTTTGAAACTAAAAAGGACTTTATGTTCTCCGTTTGAACAATATTAGACCTTAAAATTAATTTTTTAATCATGATAAAGCGTTTCGAAATGGTAATATTTTTTAATATAGTTCGAAAATAAATATCTGTACACGAATATTTGATTTTAATAAAAAATAAATAAATATTAAACTCTACGTCATTGATAAATATTCATATGGGCGTTCACCCTTGGGTTATTGCTTAAAAAAGAGTACCACATTGAAAAGTTGGGAAAATTCGATTCAGACATTTTCTTTTGGAGCCTTACCTTCGAATTTTGTACTTTCTAACGTAAAAATGACAACCTTTAGTTCACATGAATCTAAAACTTAATCTGTAAAGCAGAACACGTGTCTTTTAAACCAATATTGTTTCGCTTTTCCAGAGAATAAAGCTTTTAGGTTAGGATCGAATTATCGATAAAAGTATTAAAAAAAAATTCCCTTAAGAAATCTTTTAGTGAAGAAGGATTATTCATGGGAAGACTTTTTGAGCCAAGCCTTTTAAAATACAACAAGGAGTGAATTTTTTAGAGAATTTCCCAGAAAAAAAAATTGGAATATTGTAAAAGGATACAATTATTGAGAAAAATAAAAGAACCGCTTTATCTGACCTTTATCTTTTCTATTACGTTTCTGTTGCAAATGTTGAAATGGCTAGAAAAATTTTTCGCGAATAAACAATCGTTTTTTTTTCGCCCGTTTTATTTGTACTATGAAAAGAAAAGTATTTTTTTTACATAAAATGAGAGTAAAAAGATTATTTTTTATCATGAGAAATCGTTTAAAACTGAGATTCATTCAAAGAGCAAGTAAATATTTATTTTAAAGTGCTAAAAAAATTATAAAAGCATTCTACATTAGGACACTATTTTGCATTGGAAATATTCACATATTCGACCCTCTTATGTATCGTATACATAATTTATACTGCTAAGCAAGCCGTTCCGCGGCATGTAATGAGTTAGAGATGTTCTTCAATCAACAGGTGGCCTAGATTCGCAATGACATTCAGCAAAACTTTTCGAATGAGTCGAAGAATTATGATGCAACTCGATCCGATTCTTCGCGAAAGTAATTCGTTCTCGAGGGAGATTAATATTTATTCTTAAGAGATGACAAATTTCCTTTGGAACAGGGGTTCGTTAAAGCATACTGGAGGAACGAAATTTCCATAACATATAAAAGCCGTAACTTTATGACTTTATTAATATTATAAATAGATTTTTAAGGGATAATTCTTCGTACACAGGTCGAATTATAATACTCCAAATATATTGCAGTTATTTAAAACATTATACATTAAATTTTTTAATCTCAGTAAATTAAGGACGTGCACACATTAATATTTCAGTTAATTTTTTTTAGCTTTTTATGTCATGATTTTTTTATTAAATAAAAAATTAATCAAAATGTCATGTTATTTTCAAAATTATTTTTTTCATGTTTGGTATCAAAATCTAATTATGTAAGAACTAGCTGAAAACCCGCACTTCGCTACGGAGTACATTCAAATTAAATACAATGGTCAGTGTATGCAATTAATACCAAAAGAAATATATATATATATATATATATATATATATATGTGTGTGTGTGTGTGAATGACAAATACAACGATCAGTGTATGCAATTGATGTAAAAAAAAACAAAGAAATAAAAAAATCGTAAGGGATATTTCTATAGACAAAATAATGTAGAAGAAAATATTCAAATAAAATCTAATAGAACATACTAAAGAATATAGTATAGTTAATATAGCACAGTTCTAGTAACATATATTTTACTGTATTTTAATATTTTTTTGGATAATGTCCATCGTCTGCCGCATTAGCAAGAAAAGAAAAATAATTTTTTTTGTCTATTTCGTTGTTATGCACTTGACGATAAATTAATTTAAAATACCAAAATACGAAATCACGTGATCAGCATTTAATAAATTAAATTCTAAAAATTAATCTTTAAAAATTCACCAAAAATCAGAAAATGGAGGTAAAGATTCGAAAAAGATTTTATTTTAAAGGAATTTTTATGCGCTTTCTCGTGATATAAATTTTATAACCCTCAAATTATTACTTTAAATGCAAGCTTAAAAAAAGTTATCATATTTTTTCTTTTTGAAATAAAACTAGTTGGCTCTGGAATGGCACCCACCAAAACCACCAGTCTCTTTCTGAAAGAAGTTATGTACCATCACACTCAAAACCATTTTATTATCCTCAATAATTGACCTTACGTAACAATAGCTATATTTTTCATTCAAAAAAACCAGTATGATATATTTTTAAATTCCTCAGAATTTAGAAAATAGCGAAATATTTGTACCATAAACAAAATTTCTTCAGCTGAATTTAACCTCAATAGTGTTCTACATAAAAAATATATGCATTCCTTAACGGGTTTTTTTTTTCTTAAAACCTTAAAAGGGTCTTTACAAAAAACCATTTTTCAAACCTTTCCCGAAAATCTGTTTCTGTCTTTTCGATCATGAAAGGTAAGTGAATTTCAAAAGAATCGAAACTGAATTCGATTTTTACATGATCAATAACTCTGGAATTAGATAACAGTATTATATTTTAAGGAAACTATTGATATGTCAAAAATTCCTGCCATAGGTTTCCGATTTCATTTTACAGTTATATTTCCGTCTAAAAGTTCGATAACAAAGCGAGTGGTTTGCAGTTTAGTGTTATTGTCATAAGCAAACTAGGCTATGCAGTGTATATGTCGTATGATGTCATTCATAATGGCAATCATTATGACATATCTTATGAGGTAATGCATTTATATAAAGGCCATGCATTTATATTTCGTCGTTATTAGTAGCATTCGAGCAAGTTACGTTGTTTTAGTTTATTTCCAAATTTTATAAAAATTTATGCCATTCTCTTTCTCATACACTATCTGGCCAAAATTATCCGGACGCACAGTGGCATATATTAATATGAGGCATATATTAATATGATGTTGGTCCTCCTTTTGCATCGATGACAGCCTGCATAGGTCTGGGGAGACTTTCCACTAGTTCTTGTTAAGTGTCCATAGGAATTGACTTCCAGGCGTCCATCACAGCTGAAGTGAATGCTGGCAGTGAGGATGGTCGATTTGGCTGGCTACGTAATCTTCGTTCTAATTCGTCCCAAAGGTGTTCAAGGGGATTTAGATCGGGGGAGAAGGTCAGTCCAGTTTTTGAACACCCATTTCGTCAAGCCATACCTGCGCAAGTCTCAGTGGGGGAATGGAGCAGTTATCCTGCTGTAAGAGAAAAGGGCCTTCCCCGAAATATTGCCAGAGAGGTGGGAGAGCGGCATTGTCCAGAATGTCCACATACATCTCAGCGTTCCTGTTTCCAACAACAGGAACTAAGGAACGCAGGCCTAACCATGAAAAGCAACCCCACACCATGATGCTGCCACCGCCAAACTTAACAGTCGACACAATGCAGTCACGTAAGAAGCGCTCGCTGGGCATCCGCCCAAACCTAGACGCGCCCATCGGACTGCCAGATTGTAAAGCGAGATTCATCACTCCAAAGAACATTTTTCCACATGTCCACAGTCCAATGACGGTGAGCTTTGCACCATTGCAATCGACGCTTCGCATTCTGGTGTGTGATGTTCGGCTTGTGAGTGGCTGAACGACCATGGAATCCCAGGTTTTTTTAACTCTCGAGCAGTACTGCTGCTAGCACTAACGCCTGATGAACTTTGGAACTCCTGAGTGATTTCAATCAACGAGAACTTGCGATTTTGTTTCACTACCCTTTTCAGAGTTCTACGTCTGCGTTCACAAATTTTTTACGGCCTGCCACTTCGTTTTTCTGCAGTTTGACTGCCTCGACGTTTCCATTTCACAATTACATCACTCACAGTGGATTTTGACTTCTGAAGAATGTCCGAAATTTCACGAACTGATTTCCCCCAAAGGTTGCGTCCTACTATAATGCCACGATCAAGGTCACTAATCTCCTTTGACTTACTCATTGTCTCATAAACGCATAAATATGACCTGACAAACCTCTACCAACTCTTTTATAGCTTTCGGTTACGCATCAAATTACGTAACCTGCCAGATCCACTTATTTACTGGGTGTGCGGATACTTTTGGCTAGATAGTGTATTAACAAATTTCTAGTGAAATTTATCAAGGGAGATATTGCAAATGTATAAGAAGAACTAACAGAAAAAATTTCACAACAAAACAACGTTGATTAGATTGTGATTTTTATACCAAAAACGGATAAATTTTGCTAAAACGTTTTGTGCTTTCCATCGGATTTATGAGATTTCGAGTTTGATCTAAAAACATTCTCTCAATATTTCCTCTTTGTATTTTGTGTGAAGAATTTATAGAACTTTATAGTTATTCTCACAAGCAAACTAGGCTATGCGGTGTATTTGTAGTGTGATGTCATTTGTAATGGCAATCATTATGACGTATGTTATGAGGTAATGCTTTTATTAAAGGTCATGCTTTCATTTTACGTCGTTATTAGTAGTATTCGAGCAAGTCCCATTTTTTAGCATAGTATTACGTTCCTCCATAACGGTCCTTTGGAAAGAAAAATTACAGACGCTAAAACCTTCCGTCCATCCGTCCTCTCGAGTTATAATTTTGGCAGGGTGCCAAACCCAGTCTATATCGCTTCGACAAGCAGTAAACAGTTAAACAGAAAAGTTCCAAAATTCGTTAAAATTTTGACATACATATATGTACACTGCTGGCCACCCAAATTGCAACACCAAGAAAGACAAGAGATATCACAACAAAATTTATTTTTTAGATAACATGTTGACCAAGTATCAAATGATTAAATTTATAGGCTTCTGTGAAGTGTGGTTCCTGCCAAAATCAGTAGCCAGAGTAGCCGCCAGTGTTGGAGATCACCGCTGCCACACGCCTCGGCATTGATTCAAAGAAACTTTGGATGAGTTCTTGGGGTACAGCAGACCAAGCAGCTTCCACACGTTGCCAAAGTTGATCTGCTGTGGCAGCTGGGGATGGAATCTGGGTCAATCGTAGAGCAACCATGGACCACATGTTTTCTATCGGCGAAAGATCCGGAGAGCGAGGCGGCCAGGGAAGCAATTCAATCTGGCGATTGACGAAGAACCGTTGGACAATGCGTGCCACGTGTGGTCGCGCATTATCCTGTTGAAATATGGCTGTGGGCAAGCCCTGAAGGTAAGGAAGGACAACTGGCTCCAACACCTCGGAGATGTAGCGCTGGCTGCTTAAAGTACCGGCAATGCGCACTAGAGGTCTGCGAAAGTGATATCCAATATGATATCCAATACCGCCCCATACCATAATACCCGGTGCAGGACCAGTGTGGCGGTGCATAACGCAGCTGTTCAGCATCCTCTCTTCACGGTGTCTCCAGACTCGAATGCGACCATCGTGGTGTTGCAGACAGAAGCGTGACTCGTCAGTAAAGACAATTTTATTCCATTCTGCCGTTCACATCCTTCTGTAATCGCACCATTGGCGGCGGAGACGTCTGTGGTTCTGCGTCAAGGGTAGACAAAGCAATGGACGTCTTGCGGACAGACCACTCTGCTGTAAACGGCGTCGAATGGTACGCGCAGACACTGGATGATGCGTTACAGACTGCATGTGCTGTGCTATGGTTCGTCATGTGACTGAGCGATCCGTCACTGCCATGCGCACAATTTGCCTGTCATCACGTAAAGTGGTGCGCTGAGGTGGATGCGATCGAACACGCCGGTCCGTCGCACCCTCCTGCATCCAACGATCACATATCCGCATTACAGTTGTTTGGTTTCGTCCAACACGACTACCGATTTCCCTGAAAGATAATCCACAATCTCTGTAGGCCACTATCCTTCCTCTGTCGAACACGGATACTTGATCAAAAGATGATCGCTGTTTTCGACGAGGCATAATTGATCGTTTTTTTGAAAAAACCGCAAGAAAAACACAATTGCGGAACTTCAAATCGTCGAAATCTCCAAGCCTGAAATAGCGCTTTGAAGTGGCGCCACAGGCGCGCGTGATGTGCGTCTGCGCTGAAATTCTAATCATTTGTATATCTCACCTCCGCTAATTTATGTTGTAAATTTCATGTTATTTGCATGTTTCCTTCGGGGTGTTGCATTTACAGTGGCCAGCAGTGTATATATATATATATATATGCATACGAGCATATATATAGATGCATATATACATCACACATCCTACGGTAATAACCCGCGGTAGTTTCGTTAGAAGAGACAACCTGAATTTTTTTTACATTACTTCCAAAATCTTATAAAACTTATACTGACTCATATGCCATTGTATTTCTCATATCAACAAATTCATATTCAAATTTACCGGATACATCGCAAATGCATAAGAAGGACTAAGAGAAGAAATTTCACAACAAAAATAGCGATGCTTTCATTGATTTTCATACCAAAAAAAGGATATATCTCACTATAATGTTTTGTGCTTTCCATCGGCTTTATGAGATTTCGTGATTGATCTAAAAATATTCTCTCAATATTTCATCTTTATATGTCATGTGAAATATATGTAGAACTTTAAGTATAAAATGAATAAAATTTTAAAAATGCTGTAAAATTTTCAGATTTTATTTTTTTTCAATTTTGAAATTTTCCTCACTTACAAGCGTTGAACATTAATTCGTAAACTCATATAAAAGTAATAGAATAACTTGTGCTATTTATTATAAAAACGTTGAAATAAATACTTATACAGCTTCTTCCTTTGCATTGTAAAGATTTTTGTGTTAAAAATTAAATTTAGTGTTGATTTATTAAATTAATGCAGCTTTCAAATGCACATTTGTGGGCACTGATTTGTATTATTTTTGTAGCCTTAAATTAAGTCCACAACATACACTTTCACCTTTTAAAACATTATATCATCTTCTCTAAACGCAAATTATTCCTAACTTCTACCCGTATAATGAAAATAAATTACTACATAATCAGAAATTACTCTTGGTTAGAAGCTAAGACGATAAGAAATATCTTTAACACCCCCAACCTTATGAAATTACGCAGGCACCGTTTGTTTTCCTCTCGCTAATCCCCAATCAAGTAATTAAATAAAAGCCTCAGTTGTGGTAAATGAGCATGTATTTCCTTTAACTTGATAAATGAGTTCGAGGAAACCGACCTCAGGGGAAGAATTATTAAAGATACATCATCTCGAAACTCCAGTTTCGAGATGGTAATCTTTATCCGAATAAATCACGCTCAGCTGTCGATTTCTTGTAATCACCAATGGAATTATTTTATTAAAAATACTAGCTGAAAACCCGTACTTCGCTACGGAGTACATTCAAATTAAATACAACGGTCAATGTATGCAATTCATGCCAAATATAAATATATATTATATGATAAATACGACGATCAATGTATACAATTGATGTAAAATATATATATATATATATATATATAAGTAAATATATATATATATATATATATATATATATATATATATATATATATATATATATATATATATATATATATATATATATATATATATATATATATATATATATATTTATAAGAAAATTGTAAAGGATAATTTTATAGACAAAATAATGTAGAAGAAAATATTAAAATTAAAACTAATATAAAGAATACTAAAGAATATAGTACAGTTAATATAGTACAGTTTTTAGAACATTTCTTTTACTGTATTTTAATATTTTTTTGGATAATGTCCAATCGTCTGCCGCATTAGCAAGGAAAAAAAATATTTTTTGTTTATTTAGTTGTTATGCACGTGACGATAAATTTATTTAAAGTACCAGAAAAAGAAATCACGTGATCAGCATTTAATAAATTAAATTCTAAAAATTAATCTTTAAAAATTCACCAAAAATCAGGAAATGGAGGTAAAGATTCGAAAAAGATTTCATTTTAAAGGACATTTTATGATCTTTCTCGTGATATAAATTTTATAACCCTCAATGTATTATTTTAAATGCAAACGTAAAAAAAGTTAAAAAAACAGCTTAAAAATTTAATTTAAAAAAATCTAAGAAGAATTTTTGAAAAATCTTTCTTAGTGCACCCCTACACTATTAGAAGAATCGCCATGCAAAATTTCAGCCCTTTAGGTCCAGCGGTTTGGTCTGTGCGTTGTATGTCAGTCAGTCAGTGAATGAATGAATGAATGAGTCAGTTACGGAACTGTTTTATATATATAGATAAAGCTTTTACCGCAAAAGGAAAAAATGTCCTGTTTCGGCTAAACATGTAAAATTTAATGTGTGTGTAACGACCGGGAAAAGTCCGATTTCCATGGTTAAAATGGGAAAATCGCAGAATTAAAAAAATAATAATAACAAGCAGAAGAGTTAATAAGTATGATGGTTTAGCAGAACACGCAGGAAATAATGCGATTCCATTTGCTTATTTGCCTTCTTTTTGGTGCATTCAGCATTTATTTTTGATGAAAATCTGATATACAACCGTGAACATAAAACCAGGTTTAAATGGAATTCCCTTTTTCGTTATTTAATGACACTTTCTATAAGGTATAGCAAACATAATATGTTAGAAATAAACAGGCTGCATATTTAAATAGTATTAAGTTAGTTTTAAGCAATTTAGTAAACAGGTAAGTCAATACTGCATTTTCTCTATAAAAAATGTTTTAAATGCAATGTGCTTACTCTTTAGAATTGATTCGATTTAAAAAAACTTTGCAATGTCCTATTTTTTTTATGTAATGGTTCCTTCTATCAGATATGTTTTGCATCAGCAAATACATTTGTTAAAAAAATAGACTGTATATTTTAACAGCATTAATTTTATATTGAATTCAAGCAATCTATTTGAGTGAACATGCAAGTTAATACTGTATTTGGTTCGTAAAGGTTTTAAATATTATGTGCTTATGCTACAGAAGCGATGCACTTGTTATAATGCCCTTTTTTCTTTATTTACTGGTTCCTCCTACAGAGGCATGCCTTTTCAATCAACAAATATACTCTGTCACCGTTGATTTTAAAGGGTGGTTAGTACTTGGAATAATTATAAGTGATTACTCATATGTAGACATACAAATCAATTTATTAAATCTTCATAATACACATATAAACAATACTATTCATTACAGATTTCCGACTCCTCTATCTCAGTAACACAATATATATAGAGTTTAAATTATCCCTCTTCCGATATCATATTAATACATTATTTATTCTCATTAATACATTATTTATTCTCATCAATACATTATTTATTCTCATCAATACTCTCCTTCAACTATTCATTTCTATCATTTAATTATACTTCATTCTTCTTAACTTATAATCCCAGATGTACATTAATCATATCATCATATCATCTATCTATTCAATAACACTCTTTACTTATCCTAAGATTCTTAACCGATACACATAAACACATTCCTAATATCATTATAACACACTAATCCAATTATTACTGACTTAAACAACCAATATTCTATGATAGATATCTATGTATATATAATAAGACACATTAAGCGACACTTCACATTAAGCTAACCCCATCTAATCACCTTCGATTACTAGTACGTACTGGGCATTGGCAGAATTAGCAAAACTTTCCTACCTTGTTGACGACACGCCATCACAACAGACCTCTCCTGGCAATAATAGTTTCTCGGTCAAGGTGCGCCTCGCCGGGGTGGCTGGGGGGGGGGGGGGGGATCATCGGACGTATCTGGTCCAGAGAAGCGGCAGGATCACCATACGCTGGCGGCATCAGTCAGGGAACCTGTTCCGTCGACACACACTCGCTTCGGCTGGGCTAGGGTCAATTGCTCGATCAACTCCTTTCTTGGTTGTCGGCAGGATAAGCGGTCGGTCACTCCGGTACAGGGGGCTTGCATCTACTTCTCAAGGATAACTTCCATATCACTTCATCTTGCCATCTGTTGAGCCTTTACTCTCATACTCTTAGATATCTGGCGTAGACGAAGGCGTCGGATAGCTAAGGTCCGTCCGTAAGCAGCTTGTCCTCTCAATTTACGTCTAACTCTGGGGCTTTATCTCCGCCGGGCGCCTTCACTGCGGCCCTCTGTGCTCGTCTAAAAGATGCCTGCGTCTCTTTTGAGTTCTCAAACCAATCTCTCAATTTTCTACTACATTTCATATCGAGCTAAACTTTTCTAATTACCTATTCATGCCTCCATTGGTGGCTCTCTCCTGACCAATAAGTCGCTCCGTGGCCACTTCATTGGCCGACCATCTATTTTTATATTAATATCTTCTCCAATCAAAATTGAAAGGGGCCTACGCCCGTGCACCCTTCTGGGGTTTCTCACACTCCCAACTTCTCACGCCACTCTCCGACACCCTGCTGTGCTTTTCAACGAAATCCAACATCGTAAAACTGCCTAACCCCTTTTCTTATCTCAACTAAGCCTCCTCTTTGCATCCAATTTTACCTTCTCCCAGCTCGTTATTCGCAGCTGGTGACCCCTTTCCTTGTTTTGAACTCCCCCAACTTGTCACATCTCATCTTTCATTTCGCCTACGCAGCTCATTACACCCAGCTGGTCAAGGCACTTCTTTGTCTGCTTTCCTTCCGTTATATATCCTCTACCCCTCTAAATATCGTTTTCCGCACCTGCGGTGTCCTCCTCTCTATTTTCTGATAACGTGTCGTGTCTCCACGACATACTCATTAGAAAACAAATAGGTTTCATATTTTAATATCATCGGTTTTATGTTGGAAACAAGTTACTCTAAGTTGACAAAAGCATTTTTTTAGCATTTCTCTAGTTTTCAGTAAAAGAGAACCAAGTCTAGAAAGATGACGTCTATGGTGAATAGTAAGACTCATATACTTAAAAGAAAATTGGACAATTCTCTTCACACTCTGTCCCCTTTTTAATTCGCTAATTACCATTCATGAGATTTTGGAAGCGCTTGCCTGCCATGAAGCCTCTAAATCTCCCAGTGTTTACGGTTTACAGGCTGAATTTCTTAAACATCCGAGTATTTAATGCATTATGCAATACTTGAACTTTTTAATTTAATTTGGGAAACGCCCCTTCTCAATGGCGTACTGTCCCTCCCAAATGGCGTAAATCAATCAAAATCCCCATTCATAAAAAAATATATAAGTTATGGAGATATTAACAACTATAGACTAATATCTATGGCAAGCATATTATGCAAAACCATGGAACAAGATAATTTCCATGAGAATAAATTTGTATTTTGAATCAAATTGCTAAATTACTATTTAGCGGAATAACGAGCAGGTTTTCAGAAATTTAGAACCACCGATCATCATGTTTCTCTTATGAGTCAAATACTAGAAGAAGCACTTGATAATAGGCACACACTAACAGCCGTTTTTGTGAATCTGAAATTTGCCTATGATGCCATATGGAGAGAAAAGCTCCTTCTTAGGATTTCAGAAATTGGAATTCCAAAATGTTCCGATATTTTCGTGGTTTTCTTGGCCAACGTGCTTGTAAAATTAAATATGATAACAGTATACAAAACTCTGAATAGAAAACTCTTAAGACATATCTTCCTAGGGGAGCCATCACTAGTTGCACATTGTTTAATGTATATATAAACAATCAGGTTGTTTTATTAAGATCTATTGCCAGAGTAAAATGGCTTTTATGTGCAGATGATCTAGTTATATGGAGTGATTCTCCAAGGAATGTCTCCAGGAATATCCCTCATCGTACATTGAACAGAGCACTAGCAATACTCGAAGACTGGTGCAACTATAACAATATAAAACTAAACCTAAATAAAATAGTTCTTCGATTGGGTTTAGAGACTAACTTTTTTCTTTGCTTTTTCTCATTGACTTTGAATTTTAAACCACTTATTGGAAATAAAAATAATAGTTTTAAATACGAGTAGTCTCTTTGAGTAAACTTTCAAGATAATTCTGTGTACAACACTATGCCTGTTTGACAGATATTTTAAATGTTATGTGCTTTCACAATAGAAATAACCAACTTTAAAATACCTTCTAATGTAAGAAGAAACTTTAATTTTATTTGTTTCTTGGTTTTTTCTGTCGTATTTTCTGTTTTTACTATCCAATCCTCTTATTGGTAATTTTTCAAATAATGCAGCTAGCGTCACAGGCAGGTAGAATAAAAAGGCGGAAAAGGAGATCGGAAGAAAAACTACTGTTAAGCCTTTCGTGCTTGAACACAGCTCATTATCCGAGACCGTGGATAAGTAAGATGTACTATATTAATAATAATTGAACGAATTTATAATTCAGGACACGATGATAAATAATAATGATATTACGATTATCTCTGTTTATCATTAACTTCTGCATCGGTTATTGTGTTGAACTCTGAAAGAATGTAATGAATTGATAATGATGAAAAGTTCAAGATGATGAGCTCTCCTTCCATCTCCCCGTTTGAACATCCTGAGTTCTCGATACCCCGAAGCTTTTCTTACATTCCAAAGTGTGGGCAAATTGAAATCGGGAGCAGGACTTAGGAAAGAATGTACCATGTTTATTCAGACTCTTATCTCCTTTACAACCCTAAATATTTTAGTGAGTCAATGAATCATTATATATCACGGATACTTTTCCCTACGCCAGGATTCAAGCTCCCTAAGTAGCTCTTCGTGGACTAACTGCCTTGAACAATAAGTTGCTGGACAAAAGATTACTCCTCCTTAAGTCCTCCTCATCCTTATATATATCCTATTAGAAGTATGAATGGTCCTTACCACTCTAACTTCTTACCTCTTTTTACACTTGAAGTCTAAATTATCATGAGGAGAATAACTAATCAAAGCCGAACAAACGGGGGAAAGTGAGACATACCCAAGGAGTAAACATAACTAATATGTTTTTCAGGTGTAAAAACTTCATTTTTTGTACACTTTTAGTATTTACCTCAGATACTTTTTTTTAATTTCAAATAGCTATCTAAACGGATGCATCTCTCCTGATCAGCACCAATAACTTTTCAAACTCAATATCGATAGATATAATTTAAAGGATGATCTAATTTAGGTGAAAAAATAGCAATACAGATATTGGAGCAAATTTAAGATACCATTATTAGTAAAAGATACGGAGGCAAATTCTCCTTTGCGAGCTTCTTCAACACGCGTATTAATGTCTCAAAATGCCTCTCTTAGTTATTTAGTTATCAAGTTATTTAGTTATTCAGTTATTTAGTTTCAAAATGCCTCTCTAAAGACAGCATTACGAATTTAATACTCACCAAGTCTGCTTCTTCCAGCCGAGTACCATTCCTGGAAATAAGATTCGCGAGATTCAGAAATACGTTGAGGTGGCTTGGAGCAACGCGAGCTTCATACCCATCGCCAAAGGGAGGCCTCGGTAGGAGGTCCTTCGCCTGCAAATAAACCAAAATATCACGAATTCTTAAAGCTTTTTTACCTTCCTGCCGCTCATTTTCTGAAATTCGCATTGCTGTAAGTCCCTCTCTGCTGGCAAAATTCACTGAAAACTTTAAAACGCATTTATTATCAGCAAAGATATACAGTCGAATCCGGTTAATTGGACAACCGGTTAATCGAACCAACCGCTTATTCGGACCGAATCCAAAAGAACCAAAACAAATCCTATTGCATAAGCCTAATAGGCCATTTTCGTGTAGTTGAACCAGCCGGTTATTAGGACCAAAATAATTGCTTCCCGATGTGGTGCGATTAACCAGAAGCGACTGTAATCTTAACATAACTGTTAAAGTTGTATTACACACACACACACACACACACACACACACACACACACACACACAGACACACACAGACACACACACACACATATATATATATCAGCAATCATTGTCAGAGAAAATCAATTAAAAACTAAACACAGTATAAATTACATAGTAAAAAAAATGTGAAATAAAGACCCTAAAATAAAACTGAGATTAAAATCAAAAGGGCAAAGTTACAGAAAATGAAATGAAAAGTATGTTTTAAAATTATAGAAATACAAAATCAAAATAAATTCCTGAAAAAGTGTACCTTAAAACTGAAATTAAAATCAAAAGTGCAAAATTACAGAAATGGAAACACAGTATAAATAAAAACTAAACACAACTTAAATCAGAACTATAAATGAAAGACCCTGAAATATAACTGCGATTAAAATCAAGAGTGCAAAATTACAGAAAATGAAATAAAAAGTGCGTTTAAAAATTATAGGAAAACAAAAACAAAATAAATTACTGAAAAAGTTAAAAAAAGCCTTAAAACTGAGATTAAAATCAAAAGTGCAAAATTAAAGAAAAGGAAACACAGTATAATTAAAAACTAAGCACAGCTTAAATAACCTAGAATAAATAACAGTATAAATAAAAAAATATATACATTTATAAAAAAACCACTAAAAGCTGAAAACGAAAAATATCAAATTGTGTTTTGGAAAGTTAAGAATTTTGAAAAGTAAAGCTGAAAAGTAAAAATGTCACGTTAAAAAAACATAAATCTATTAATGACAATATTTAAACATAGAAAAATGTATAACTTACACAAAAGTTATTTAACCAAATATAAATATAATAATATTAATAATTGAAAGATGTTTAAAGATAAAGGAAAACTTTGAAAATGGCAACAAAGAACGTTTGTTTACAATCTGAGACTGGTAATTCTTCGAAAAATCAACGGTAATTCTTCGAAATGTCTTAAAATAAAAATTTTAGACTATAAAATCAGACTTGAAAGATTATTATTTTCATTTATTATTCGGGTTTAATAAATGACTTGAAACTTTTTGATTGTATTTTTTTTTCTATCGTTTTTGCTTCTCGCTGTTCAGTAAGCCCAACATGGCTGGCTTGAGAGTTGTGAGGCTCTTCCATTTCTGGATTCTCCCATTCAAAAATTGTTGGTTTTTTATTAATTAAAAAGTAACGGTAATAAAATAAGACGATGAGTACGTGTCATCGTCTGCACTACCTGTGTGCCGAAGTTCATGACTGTAAGTGCCATAGATTCGTCTGGAGACAGCACACACACACACACACACACACAAACACTTCCTTTTATTAACATATATATATATATATATATATATATATATATATATACATGCTTGAGTTTGCGTGTGTGCGCGTGTGTGTGTGTGTTTTGAAACAGTATATGAATAAAAGAGATATTTTAACTTATAAAAAAGTATAATTTGGGTTTAAAATTAGAATAACTGTCAATAACAGTTATTTTAACCTTTCTTATGTTGCTTATAAAAGATGATGAACTATCAGTATCAAAGAGCTCTAAAATATACTTCACAATTACTCCATCCCTTTACAATTAACCTGACAACATAAGAGTAATTGAAAACAAGTGTTTTATTAATGTTTTAAATAAATTGCTGATACAAAAATGGAGGCAATTGTAAATCAGTTGACATTGTGTTACCTCATGTTGTGTTTTAAAACCTAACCCTCAATTACAATTTAAATGATAAAGTAGGATGGCTTTGTAAGAGGCAATAGTACCAATCAGTTCCTGGAACACCATCCTTAAAAGGAGTATTTAGATTATTTGCTTTAACTTATGCCGCGACAATATTAACAATATCATATTTATAACCCTATTGATAACAATATCATATTTATAACCATGTTGATAGCAATATCATATATATTGCACGGATAACCTATTCGAACTCTAGCTTAAATGTAGTTCACCAACCAAGTCTACTTCCTCTGTGACCACGTCTCGAGTAAACTTGGTCGATTATCTTCACCAGGTCTATTTCACCTTGATACGATATTGCTGTAAGAAAGCCAGTCTATTAATAGAACTTTTCTACCTTTTATTCGATGAAAATGGACACTTCCAGGCACTTTATAATGTTCTTGAACTTGTGAGTAAGCCCAGTTCTGATTTTTACATCCGTGACTGCTCTTATTGCATCCTCTTCGGAGAAAGATGGTCTGGATAATCAAAAATCTCTAACGGTACTAAGTACTGCCTCCATTTTTTTATTAATATTGAATTATATTTTGGTGATACGATGCTATTTAGTAAGTTATTTATTGAATAACAGCATTCACAGATAACCGAAAATTATGTTTACATTTACACCATTCAGAAAAATTTGTGGGGTAATTGTAAATTGACTGTAGCTTAAGCCTATCTGTGAATACCTTTACATAACAGTATAACTAGTTAATAGAGAATGTTATATTCACCTTCATATTGTTTTTGTTCAGTAATTGCTGAATTTATTCTCAAAATAAGTATTTCTTCCAAGCCTTGAAAGATCGTTTATCAAACTTTTTTGGCAGAAAAGCCTCAATCATGAATATATACAAATAACCTCTTGCTAGAATTCTAACAACACTCTCCAGTCATGGAGGAGTCATATTAATGACAATGTAATTAATATTCCCTACCTTAAAATAGAAATTCTCCTTGTCGAAATAGTTACAATTTTTGACATTAGATGGCGGAACGAGACCGTTTCCATGACTACTCGCTTACGGAAAGCGAGAACTGTTTTTTAGTGTTTTTAAAAATTAGAAGTTGCTTTTTTCTTGTTTTTTGAAGTCGCTGTTATTTTCTTCGTATCCTATTCTACATGTAGTCAACATGTCATTTATTCGTACGTCATTAAAAAATACTTAAAAACGCAGTTTACATTCTATTTACTCATGTGTGAAGTATTCAATCAATAGTTTTAAAATGCTATCGACTACCTTTGGAACAAAGGTAAGTGTAATGATGCGCCTTCGAATAGGTGATGATATCATAAAAATATTAAAACAATAAGTCAGTTCGAAGGCTTTCATCATTACATTCAAATGGTTAAAATTGGAAACGACGGCTAGAGGCAGCATGCTAATTAAAGAGCGAAGCGGTCCGGTGTTTTGATGTGGAAGAGCGAAGCGGTCAGCTTGGAAAGTTAGATCGCTAGACGCAGATAAACGGGGCTGTCTCCAAAAGTGACGTTATAAGACAAAGGTCTTTGTATTAGAATTTACGACAGCGGTGTGAGAAAACCACAAGCAACTTGGGAGGTTTTGCGTGCGGTTTCGGTGTGTGAAGCAGGGGCGGCCAATTAAAGAATGTTGAAGTGATGTAGGCAAATGAAATTTTGGCAGTATCGGGAATGGTTGAAAAGTAAATTAGAAGGAGAAGTCAAGAAAGAAGAATGGGTTTTAAAATTGGGGAGTTTGAAAAATTTAAGAGAAGCTCTCTCCCCCTTTCTCTAAAATAGCAAGCTCTCAGATCTCTCAGGGAGAGACTCCTGATTGAGGTGGTGCCGGGTCGAGTTTCAATTCCCCGGTCTTTCTTGAGTTTGGCGTATCGGGTCGAGCTACGGTCCCGTTGCCTCATAAGATTTTGTGTATAGGGTAGAACTGCGGTTCCCCTTGTGTTCTACGGCGTTAGGTCGAAATTTGAGTTCCCCAAATATAATTGTGAAATAAAATATTTTGTGTGTGCGCGTGATGATAGAAGGTAGCAGAAAGCTCATAGAAGCAAGAGAATCCTCCGGCATATCCACGGAAGTCGACCTACAAATATACTTGAAAGCAACTCAACGAGTGAGTCATAATATTTCATTTGTTTAGATCAGTCCTTTTCTTTTGGTTGATGTTTGTATTTGATTTGGCTATTGGTTTACGAATAGGTATAGAGATAGTTATTAGGAGATATAATTGGTATTCTACGTTTTGGATAGTTATTGTGTGCTCCCTTCTTTCCTTTGAAAAGTAATCTTTGAAATTTTATATTAAAGGACGAGAAACTGATTTTGTGTACGGCTAGGTGTGTTTACGAAAGTTATCATTAAGATAATATGTATAAATGTACAAATTGTAAATAAATCCAGTTTAATTTAAATTTATTTAGTTCTCTGTTTTAATTGTTATCAATGGTTTTCAGTTTACTCGTTCGTTATTGCTAACTACGTCCAGAACTTTGGGTTATTAACAAATAATTTAAACACAACGCGCCCAAATACCCCTTTTCTAAAATAACTAATGTACTACCACAACTAAATCACGCCCTAAAAAAATAACTTTTGGATGAGCAATACGACAGTAAGACTAACTTCTCATTCTTTATATCCTATTCTTCAAGTATTCATTCATGTGGTCCGTCGAAACCTGAGCTGTCATGTGTAAATATTAAATAGTATATATGTATAGATATAAACTTTAAATCGAAAAATACGGTTTACATACATTCTATAGATAATAAATCAAAACAGTAATTATATTCTGTTATACAATTATAGAAAATGGCTCCTAAGCTTTCAAAGAATCTAGTTAAATTTGAATTCTTAGTTAAAGAGATCGAAGTGTTTGAAAATAAAATTATAAACTGTGATCAAGAACAATCACGTATAACTGTATTTAAAAAGAAAGTTGTGTCATTTCAACAGTCTCTAAAAGAGGTATTTAATGAGTTGACACTGATCGAATGTGATGAGAAGTTTGATGAATATATTAGACATCAAGACAAATTATTAAATTGGGTCATTGATCTTGAAAGCCGTTCTACAAAGCAATCGGAGAACGCAGGTTCGGAAAACCAAAATTTGAAAAATGATAATCACACTGTTCTAAAGTTACCGAAACTTGAAATACTACATTTCTTCGGCAATTCTGAAACGTGGATTTCATTTAAAGAATTATTCAAGTCATCAATTCTCGAAAATAAGTCATTAAATGAAATAGAAAAATTGCAATATTTGCAATCATGTGTTCGTGGCGATGCCGCCAAATTAATTCGTGGATTCTCAATCAAGGCAGAAAACCTAAAAAACTGCTGGGATATACTATCGAAGAGGTATGAAAATAAAAGGCAGTTGGCAGTGAGCCAAATAAATAAGATATTTGGCGTGAAAGTAACGAAAGCTAATAATTCTAAAACGCTACTCGAGATTGTGGACACTTGCAATGAAGCGGTTAGAAATTTAAATACATTAGGGTTAGAGTCAAATAAATTGAGTGATTTGATGCTAATAAATTTCCTAATTTCCAAAGTCGATGAAACAGTGAAACAACGGTGGGAATTAGCGTTAGAAAGTGGCAAAATACCTGACCTGGAAGATTTCAAAGCTTTTATTGAAAAGGAGGTTAGAAGCTTAAACGAGGTAAAATTCAGTAAGCCGGAATTCAGAAGGGTACAGAGTAAACCAATTGATATTGTAAAGAAATCTCATATAAATAATGTTCTTGTAAAATCTAATGAGTGTATTTTATATAAACAAAAGCATGGATTGTTTCAGTGTAAAACCTTTAATTCTATTTCGGTAACTGAGTGTTGTAATATTGTAAATGAGCACAAACTATGCCAAAATTGTCTATGCCAAAATCATACACTTGCAACATATCGTATAGGCATGGGGTGTAAAAATTGTGCAGAAAGACACCATACTTTGCTTCATATTTATATTCCAAATGCTAACGACAATAGTGCTAATCCTATTGTTACGGTATCAAATAATTCTTATTCTGAATCCAATATGCAGTATAATGTATTATTATCCACAGCTATCATTAGAGTTAAAACCAAATCTGGTCAACTGATTAATTGTCGTGCATTAACTGATGTATTTAATGCAAGTCAAAATTCACTGATATCAAGGAAATGTGTTGAGCGACTTCAATTGCCATTAGAAAATACTACTCATCGTTTAATTGGCATAAATAACACTGCGGTAGAAGCATCATTATTCTTAACTGAATTCGAATTCTCTTCACATTTTTCAGGTGACTCATTTAAGGTAAATGCCTTACTAGTGGCTAAAGTTACTACTTCACTACCAAATTTCAACATTCAGAATAATAAATGGCCACACATTCAAAGCCTTGTACTTGCTGACCCATCATTCTACATTTCAAGTGAAATTGGTATTCTTTTGGGAGCAGATATTTTCTTATCATTAGTTAACGGTTCCCCAATAATGGGACCTAAAGGTACGCCATTAGCCTTTCCTACCAAATTGGGACATTTGTTATCGGGAATGGTAAATTCGCAACCTAATCAAAAATCTTCTCTTGTGTGTCACACACTGATGAACATTGAAAACACATTAAAGAATTTCTGGGAAACTTAATCAATCCCTAGGTCAATCAATGACTAGTCTACTGATGTCAAGTCTACTGATGAGGATGAAATGTGTGAGTCAATATTTATCAAGTCTCATACGAGAAATTCAGAAGGAAGGTACGTGGTTAAACTTCCATTTAAAAGTAATTCTAGTCTAGGGGATAGTCAAGAAAAGGCAATGAGAAGATTTTATTCGCTTGAAAAGAAACTACGAGCAGACGAGCAATTGAAAAGTAATTATATCAAATTCATGGAGGAATATCAAAAACTTGGTCACATGACTCTCCTTAACAATTCAACTACAGATCAAAATTATTTCTTACCCCACCACGGTGTAGTTAATGAACATAGTTCTACTACCCAACTAAGAGTCGTCTTTGATGGTCATTCAAATCAAGTAATGGAAAGTCACTAAATGACACATTGTTAAAAGGAGAAAAACTTCAATCTGACATTTTTATGATCTTGATTAAATTTAGAACTTTCCCTGTTGCCTTTTCAGCCGACATTACGAAGATGTATAGGCAAATATTAGTTTCAAATGAAGATCGGCCATTCCAGCAAATCTTTTGGAGAAAATCTGCAGAAGATCCACTGTTAATTTATCAGCTCAATACTGTCACCTATGGCACAGCCTGCGCCCCATTTCTGGCAATACGTACTATCAAACAACTATGTGTAGATAAAAAAGAAAAATATCCCCAAGCCTCTAAACTAGCAGAAACTCATTTTTATGTCGACGATCTACTTGCTGGTGCTGATTCAATAGACTCTGCTAAACCTATTATTCACAAACTTATGGAATTCATGATCGCAGGAGGATTCGAACTCCGAAAATGGTCATGTAGTCATCCAGAAGCTATTTCAGAGCTTCCAGACTCGTTAAAGGCGAGTAATTTCTCCCATGCATTTCATGAAGATTCTTTTCAAAAAATTCTAGGCCTTTTTTGGAATTTGAGAGAGAGAAGACTCGTTCCAAGTCAGAGCAGTCCCTGAGGATAATGTCTCCACTAAAAGACACTTATTATCCGTAATTGCGAGAAGTTTTGACCCGTTGAGTTTTGTATCACCTTCTACGATAATCCTCAAAATCCTTTTACAAGATTTATGGAAAGCCAACCTGGATTGGGATGATGAGTTGCCAACAGATATTCTTGAAAGATGGTATAGATTTCAGTCAGAAATCAATTACTTCAAAGAAATAAAAATCCCAAGATATATCCACACAATAAATGCTCAAAGATGCGAGTTTCACGGTTTCTGTGATGCATCTTCAAAGGCATATGCGGCAGCTATATACCTTCGGGTTATTTCAGATTCATCAAAAATATTCTTAGTTGCTTCTAAAACTAGAGTCGCTCCTGTGCAACCTGTGACCTTGCCACGGCTTGAACTTTGTGGTGCTCATCTCCTCGCTGAACTAATGGCCACTGTCAAGAGTTCAGTCAACTTTCCCATCCATAACACATTCCTGTGGTGTGATTCAACTATTACTTTGAGTTGGATAAGTAATCCTCCAACAAAAGGTAATCAATTTGTCCAACACAGAGTTGGAAAAATACATTCGTTAACGGAAAAACGCTCTTGGCATCACGTTCCAGGGAAATCAAACCCTGCCGATTGCACTACTCGAGGTCTCTTTCCAAAACAACTCAAGGAAACTCCAGAATGGTACACCGGCCCTAAATGGCTCTATGACGCAGAGGATTCTTTTCTTACATTATCTGATCCAACCATTGAACAACCTGATATATTCACGCGTGATATTCAGTCTGATTCATGCATAGAATGTGTTAACCTGTCCACTCAAGTTAATGTGCATTTTGATATACTGACAAAAGCTTCCTCTTACCTAAAATTAATTCGTACTGTATCATGGATATATAGATTCTATAATAATACAAAATCCACATCTAAAACTAAAGGACCATTGCAAGCCATTGAAATAGACAGAGCAACCAAGACCATCGTGAAATTATTACAAACGTCAGAATTTCAATCGGAAATTAATTTAATTCAACATAACAAGCCTCTTCCAAAATCAAGTAAAATTATATCCTTGAATGCATTCTTGGACTCTGAAGGAATCCTACGTGTTGGAGGACGTCTGCGTAACGAACAACAACTAAATTTCGATCAAAAACATCCCATGATAATTCCAAAGCGGCATCATTTTACGTCGTTAATTATTCGGCATTTTCATAAAACAAATTTTCATGCAAGCCAAGACTTAGTCTTATCACTCATTCGACAAATCTTTTGGATTCCAGATGGAAAATCGACAGTTAGAAAGGAACTGAGGTAATGCTTAGACTGCTTCAAATTGTCAGCTAAGCCACTTTCCCAGATAATGGGCGATTTGCCTCCTTCAAGAATCAATGCCTGTCGTGCTTTCTTACAAGTGGGTGTCGATTTTGCAGGTCCAATCATCACTAAATGCCAACATGCTCGGAAGACCAGTAATTTCAAGTCCTATTTGTGCCTATTCATTTGTTTGTGCACTAAGGCGGTACACCTTGAACTGGTGTGCACCTTATCTTCCTTCGCATTTCTTGCGGCACTTAGACGTTTTGTAGCCCGTCGGGGTTACCCTGCAGACATATTCTCTAATAACGAAACCAACTTCGTGGGAGCTTCCACTTATCTAAAGTCATCATTTCAACTGCCGAGAGATCCCTCCATTCAAGATTACTCATCCCAGCGGAACATTACTTCGCACTTCATTTCCCCTTACTCACCAAATTTTGGAGGGGTTTGGGAAGCCTCTATCAAATTGGCTAAAAACCATTTACTGAAAATTTGTAGAGCTGCCTTACTCAACTTCGAAGAGCTTTCTACGTTGCTGTGCCAAATTGAAGCGTGTTTAAATTCACGCCCACTTTATCCCATGTCAGCTGATCCTAAGGACTTTCAAGTATTGACGCCCGGTCATTTCTTGATCGGTTGTCCTCTCCTTGAACTTCCTGAACCTCAAAGTAGTAATTATGTTCGTAGTTTTCATTCCAGATGGTCTTTGATCCTCCAGCTGAAGGAAAAATTTTGGCAGCGCTGGCAAACATCTTATCTCTACACTCTCTAACCGCGTGCCAAATGGATGCATCGTCATCATCATGAACTTCAACCTGGAGATCTCGTCCTTGTGAAGGAGCCCTCCTCCATCTTCACTCGTTGGACGGTTGGCCGCATTACCGCCATTCATCCTGGGACCGATGGAGTTACCCGAGTAGTATCCATACAGACAGCAAAAGGACTTCTTTCCCGACCTGTGTCCCAGGTGGCTATCCTGCCGGTTCAAGATCCGAATACATCCCCCCTGCGGGAGTATGTCGAAATAGTTACAATTTTAGACATTAGATGTTGGAACGAGACCGTTTCCATGACTACTTGCTTACGGAAAGCGAGAACTGTTAAATTAGTGTTTTTATAAATTAGAAGTCGCTTTTTTCCTGTTTTTTGAAGTCGCTGTTCTTTTCTTCGTATCATATTCTACATGTAGTCAACATGTCATTTATTCGTACGTCATTAAAAAATACTTAAAAACGCAGTTTACATTATATTTACTCATGTGTTTAGTATTCAATCAATAGTTTTAAAATGCTATCGACAACCTTTGGAACAAAGGTAAGACTAACTTCTCATTCTTTATATCCTATTCTTCAAGTATTCATTCACCCCTTCTGTTTACAATTACCCCGAATTGATAATTTCCCTACATTACCCTATATATAAAATTTTCAAAATGTTTCCTTTAAAGATGTAATAAAACATATATAGATTATTAGGGGTTTTTTTTATAAAATGTTTGCTATTTGCTATGATACGTTCATATTCTTTAGCTAAACGAGATTCATACCTATTTCCAAATGAAAAAAAAGCCGAACCTGCCGATTATCTCCAAGTACAAGTTATTAAATCCCAATTATTAGATACCAAAAGAGACAGCGTTTGTTTATATTGGAAAGCATTAAAAAATTGTGCACTGAAAACTAAATTATGTTAGAAAAAATATATGGAATAAACTTATCAATGAAACAAATCACATGATCTAGGGAAAAAAACTGATAAAACAAAATTCAAAAGAGGAAATCCAAAATCCATTACTTCTATAAATACTTATTTAAAGTGTTAATACTTTTTTAAAAACTACAAACTTTTAAAAACAGAGTACTCTTTTAGTTTAATAAGCTACAATTTTCCCTTTTTGATTATAAAAGGATATTTTATGAACTTTTTTCTTGATAGAAACATAAAACTTGCATAACTTAGCTAGACTAATCTGTCGAAAACATGTGTCGGGGTATTCATTTGTTATTTATTTTACACTCATAACAAAATTGTTAAAAAATACAAGTTTTAGGTAAAAGATAATGTTCTGAATAATACTTCATTACTGGGCTTTATGTATTAGCAAAAGGTATATTATAGCTGTCACAAAACATAGTATGACGTAATCAACTTACCTTCCTGAATGCACTCTCGGCTTCTTCGAATAAACCTAGATGATTATAGGTTCTCCCTACATTCATATGTGCACCAATGTCAGTTGGTTCTACCCTAGAAAGAAAAGCACTTAGATATTGAATATCATATAGTCAGTTTATATATATATATATATATATATATATATATATATATATATATATATATATAATGCTAGGAACGTAAACTATAATTAACTTGATTTAATTAGGTTAAAAGTAGGCAAATTAGCGTTAAACGGTAAATTACTGTGATACATTCATTATTTATTAACACCGGAGTACGCTTTCAGTCTCTTGGTTTAAGAGAGGCCTTGAGGGAATAGCAGAGGATTGCGTCATACTCTCGAATGTTCGAAAGAGCATGAGAATGAATCATCGGTCACAGGACGCTGACTGACGCCTGCGCCTTTGCATAAGCGTGAAAAAAAACAAAGCATAGATATTAGTCGTCCGCCGATGGACGAGGTCACGTGTCGTGAGTTGAGATGATGGAAAACGGTGATTTTGCTGGGTTGATTAGATATTTTAAGTAATGTTCAGAAATAAAGTTCTTTAAATGTTATTTAAGTATTAGTTCGTTGCCACAGGCCTTAGTGATGACTGCTTTTAGAATAGTTACGCGGTGTAAGCACCATGTCATATATATATATATATATATATGTGTGTGTGTGTGTGTGTGTGTGTGTGTGTGTGTGTGTGTTCTACTATCTTACTTTAAAATCCTATAAAACTATTGCAAAACAGAAAAACAGAGCTAAAATTAGCTTTGGAAAAAACAGCTCTTTGGAAAAAGAAGCCCGACTAATATTTTTCATTACGTACTGAAAAAGGGATAAGGTTGCTAACAAAATGGCAACGGGATAATTCACAACCTCATAAATGAAGAGGAGGCAAGCATATCTTCGACTCGAAAAATTATTTTTTCCTACAGCACATTCAGGAGGACATTATGTCAATGAAGAAATTTAAATCTTGTGTAAAAGTTGCCTCTTAAATTCTCAAATACAAGGGAATTAATTTTACGGTAAGATTCAACAAATAATTTCAAAGAGCACCTATACAAAGAATTTTGGTGCGTAAACAATATATCTGGAGCTCGAAGAGAAGTGCATAATTCGTCTTGCTATTTTGTACGCCTAGAGCAGATTATCAAGTTTCTCTAAGAGTGCTTAAGAGTGCTTCTCTAAGAGTGCCGAGAAACTTCCAAGAGACCTCACTAAAACTTTCAAGTTCCTTAATTTAGAAGAAGAATGTAAGGATAATGTAATGCAGAGAGCAGCTGTAAGTGTTAAAGTTATAGATACCTTGATTTAATTTCCTATAAACTTATATGAGTTACCGTTGTTATATTTGAAACACCCGAACTCTTTCAACCAAGCTTTTATATCCATGGCGAACATTATAAATTCCTTGTAATCCTACCTTTAATCCAATAACGGGATGTATTCAAGATAATGAAAACTGCATAATTATGAACTTAATAGATCCCATTATACGAAGAATATCACATCAAAAATATAGATTCTCAACATCATAGAGCAATAAAAGTTCATTATGAGTTGTGATGTTTCTGTATTTAGACTTAATATTTTGAGGAAGGGGTAGGTGCATTTTATAAACCAGCTAATAAAATTAATGATACGTAATAGGGTCAATGTCCCTAATTTTACAGAATATACTGTCTTTTTTATAACTTCTGTAATATAACTATTATATAATTAAAACTATTGGCTAAGTTCAATATTTTTTCTTTGATATATATTGTTCCGATTTCCTGGGTTCGATAGGATTGAATAAAATCTCTTCTGAAAGTGCACACAAAATAAAATTTTTATTCTCTGAATTCTTCAGGCGCATACACAAATACTAACAGAAAACAAGTATCAGCTGTCTTCTATACAACAGAAAACTCTAAAACCGCAAGTCAGAATAACAGAGTCTTCAATTCCATACTCGCCTACCGCACTTTCAATACATTCAATTCTCAGCAGAAAAGAATAGACTGAGTTCCAAGACCAATGTCAGGTATATTTATAGACTTCCAAAGCCCCCTTTATCGATCAACCAGTTAGATAGTTCCAGAACCTTCTGGAAAATTCCAGAAGGTTGACGAACATTTGCCGCCATATCGCCAAATTTGGTGATATTTCGCCAAATTCGGCGACCAAAATAAGTCACCAAATCTATCTCCAATTTGGCGATAACTCTCATATTTGGTAAGATTACCATAGACTCCTAATTTTCGTAACAATATATTTATTCACGAGCATTGCACTAGCGATTCCTTCTTAGAAAGTGACACTTAGGCCGTCCGCACACGGAGCGACTCAAAGGAAACTGAACTGGTTAGCGACTGAAATTGCTTATCGGTTGCAAACTCGTTAGTGATGCGGCTCCGCACACGGACCGACTCAAAAGTGATTCAAATCAATAGTTTGTGACCTGTCATGGAATGAAGAACATCATTATTCCGGCCATTATTTTTAGTTAAATTATTATCAGAAATTAATTTATTTTAAAAAATCGTCACAATAGATTGTCTTTGATCAATCGTTTAAAAATGGACTGTATATATGGGCGCACATATTCCATACAACAAAAAACGTTAGAATTTCATTTCATCGCTAGGCAGAAGTCACGTGACTCGTGTACGTCATTTGGCTACTTGCCAAAAGAGCGGCTGTAACATAGATTGTGTAATAATACGCACAACGCAAGAGAAACTGGCGACTGAAGTTGCTAGCGACTCGACACTTTGAGTTGCCTGCGACTGATTACAAACGCGTTGCTGACGGGTTTGTAACCAGTTGCGCCGTGTGCGTGGCTCCATTCAATTGCATAGGTTACGACTCATCACGGACTGCTTTGTGATTGAAGTCGGTTATCAGTTTCTTTTGAGTTGCTCCGTGTGCGGACGGCCTAAATGCCAAAAAATATATCGGTAACCTTGTTTTCGATCTATTTTTGAGCATCTCTGTATGTCATAGTCGTTAAAAACATTGAAGATTCAACATTGAATTAACTATCTTAAGTGGAACTTATCTATACTTTCACAAGTTTCAGAATTGATTCCTGGCGATAATTAGCTTCCAATAAAAATTGCCTCCAAAATATACATCGGCAAAGGATCTCAAAATATGAGCGAAAACCGTTGCTCGTGACTGTTGATGAAGATGCAAAAATGTTAAATAGTGAGGAGATTGCGCGTACCTTATTGCCGTGTGAAAATATTCTAGAGCTTCGAAATGCTTTCCTTGCGTCTCCAGAAAATGTCCGACGTTGTTATATAGTTTAGCATTCTTTGGGTTGACGCTTATCCCGGACAGGAACAAAGAATAGTCTGTCTCCCTGAAATAAAGAAAATCATAGAGGTGGAACATGAAGCATTGAATTCTCCACGGGTAAAGAGTTAGTAAAATTTGGTTTAATTTGCAAATAATTTTTACCTATAAAAAATCATTAGACTGCATGGAAAACAGGAATGACATAAAGAACTCTCGAGATTAGAAAATAAATTACCGTATTTTCCGGATCATAAGACGCACGTCAAATTTACGTGAGGGTTTTTAGAAAAGAATATTTTGCATTTTGTTAGGTATATAAATGTTTTCAATTTCTTATATCATAAAAATAAAAAATATATATGTATAATATATATATAAATGTCGAACTCTAAATCACGTACAGTTCATTCTTGATTGGTGCAGTAGTGGTCCGTGAAAATAATCACTCATCTTTTAGCAGTGCAGTGGTCGTGGCTCGAGGGAAATAATAAGTCCTTTTAACTTTCTAAGCATCTTTGTTCACCCATATAAATATCTCCGACACCATTAACCAATATTAATAGTTCTCAATTCAACTCCTAAAGCCTAAAATTCTATTTAACTTAAATCCTTTCACTGCTCATCTCATTTTACATTCCGTCCCTCTCCGCGACACATCTAGTTGCTCTGAAATCTTATATGTCTCTGTCTTTGTCCTCTATGTTTTAAGCGAGCCTAAAGAAAACCACTGAGCTTGCATAGAACATTCTGGAACTTTCCTTTTGCTGAATCAGCAAGAAACAACCGCCTTTCTCTAATATTCCGAGGTCCTCTTAGTTTTCCGATCTTATTCAAGCAAGTGCTATCATCTGTTGATTTTTTAATAAACTATAGCCTATTTTTATCTGAAAAATCCCTATTTTTAGCGTTTTAATTCTATGGAAACCCCCCCTTTAATTTCTCCTACGTTATCCTATCCTTAAAAAACCCTATGTGTGGGTGTAAGTAATATATATATATATATATATATATATATATATATATATATATATATATATATAATAAATATTCATTTTATTTTAATGTTACCTTCGCACCGTAAGATGCACCCCAATTTTAAGTCGAATTTTATGTAAAAAGGTTTGTCTTATGGTCCGAAAAATACGGTAATAATCTCGACTTATGAAAATGGATATTTAAATGAGAAAATTGCTGGAATTTTATTCAATATCTTATTGTTCATGAAAATGACGTTTTAATTGTCAAACAATGCAACAGCTTTGGTCTCATAAAAAAGGATTAAAATTAATAGTCTGTTCATCCTTTGTGTAAGTGGGATGTAATCAGAATATATATAGCAAAGAATTCGAGTATCATAAAACATATCACTTTTATGTATTTGGACGTATATTACGTTCATTACGATCCCAAAAGAAAGGCATCATTATTTATTAGTTTCAACTTAAATAACAAAATATAATAATATGTTTAATTTATTCCTATGCAAAACAAATTCTAGGGAAGCAGATAGTGTCTCAGTTAATTGCAATACCCAGATGACATACATGTTATTCTAAAATCTGTTAGGTAGAGACCGAATACAAAAGCAAAATATTTACCATTTCGATGTTTAAAGCAATCACTAGAACATATTTGCATGGAATCGTAAATCATAATTCATTTTATTGTTATTATGTTACAAAATGGATCAACTGTATTCAATTAAATAGCACAACGTGTTAAATAAATCACCGAAAAAAATTCTTTACCTTGTTTAGCGAAACATTTCTATCTAATTCATAACATACGTTACAATTGGGCTGTAGACAAACAAATACGTAATTGTTTAAACTACAAAATGACAAACAGACGCTAATTTGAACTGAATTGTTTTCAAATCTTTTATAAAACTCAGTTCTGCGCTTGACAAATATTAATTTGTGCTCAATTCCCCCATAGATAAATAAACTATTATCGTAAACTCTGAATGCTATTTTCAAGTTTGTCTTTTATTTCGAAAGCAGAACGTGATTATAGTTTTTAATCCTACAAGAGAAAATCCTATCGTAGGACATAGGTAGAGTTATACGACTTCAGTCGCAAAACCTGAAACACCTTCCAATGGTGTATAATTCCCTAAATATAAACCGACCTGACCTGCTCTATGGGTATTCGGCGTGTTATAACCTGCAGACCAGTCGCTGTGCAATAATTCTGAATACGTAACCGAGGGTCAGCCTGTACGCTCTAATAATTCAGGACTTTGGAGCCGTATCAAGTAGTACATACTACCGACTTTTGCCCTCCACCGTCCCTTCTAATCTATACTTATATATAAAGAGAGAGCGGATTTTGTATGTGGAGGGTAATCTCCAGAACCACTGCACCTATTTGAAAAATTCTTTCACTGTTTGAAAGGTACATTATTCCAGATAGACATAGGCTACATATTATGTATATCTGATCACTAGAAATAAAGTTAGGGGCTTAATCCTAACAATCTCCATTGTTACCGCTACTGTCCTCTACCGCTTTTTGTGCCGAGGACTTCAACGATCCTTAGCGTGGTGATATCGCGGTGGGCTTCTGTTCTGACGGTAGCGGTTCGAACCTAGCCGTTCTCCAGCACGCCTTTTTCTTTTAAAAAAATAACTTTAATTATTGACTACATCCAAACTACATTTGGAACTACGCTTTTTATTGGACATTTAGGGTAAAAAAAGATTTACAATTTATTGGCTATCAACTGGAAATTTATTGGTATAATATTTTGTTCAACCCGGACAAAGTCGGGAACACCATGCAGAAACACCACGACTTTCTCCGCTTTCGCGTATCGCTCAAAAAATCTGATAACCGGACTCGCAACGGCAATCCTGCCGTTCCACGTTTGGACCCGCAGGGCCGGCACACTATAAGCACTAATATCACTATATCAAGGCAGTCATCTTCCCACAGGCCACCATCCAACGGTCTAATAAAATTAACAAACCATTCGCTCCGCTTCGACTCCCCGAATCAGAGCACCCCAACACAGAACCAGTAAAACAAAAAATCAAATTTAAAGTTGCTAACTTAGCTTCAAAACAAGACAAATTTGCGACAACGCTCTGCCAACTCCAAAAATTTAATAAGTACATTATCCTAATCCTCCACCGCGACATGCCGGAGCCAACACGCACGCAATCAACCCGGATACCGGGTGGGGTATAAACTAAAACTAAACTGTGGGTTAAAACTTAACTCTTGGTTATAAACTAAAACACTTGCTGCATAACTATGAACCTAACAAATTAATTAAACTCTACAACTCAAAAAACCCATTCCTGGTCACACTGATTTTTTTTTTGTGTGTGTGTGTGTGTATACGAAGGGACGGTATTAATGTAACTGAAACTTGGCAACTTTTTGAGCTTCTTGCAATATGAGCTCGCCAACGCCTCATTTTACTGTGGCTACTTTTTTTAACTGCCCATTTCCAAATTTTCAGCAGCCACGTGTTAAAAAAACACAAATATCCGGAAAACGCGTAGTAAAATAAAGGATAATAAATAACAAGATTTCGATATAAAATTTTTTAGATATAAAATAAAATTGCCTATAGAAGACAAAATAGAAATATACATAAAAATATTCAATATGAGAAAGACAATCAGAAACCATTGAACCAGTACCCCCACACCATAAATGCAAAATATTAACTGAAAACGTAACAAGAACGAATAATGGTTGGGAGTTTCAGTTTTAATGCGTGAGAGACCGAAGGGATTTTAGTTTCAGGAGGAGGATGGTGGAATTTACGCAAAAATTAGTTTTTTCTTCGAATATTTAAATTCCCAGGGATGGAGATCTTAAAAATCCCCTCCCCCTTGCACGAGAGGCTTCATCCCTACCTTGGTTGCACCTATTGCTTCACTTCCCCCTTGGGAGATGTCCTGAAAGTGAGGTACTGAGTCTGATTTCAGTACGAGAGCCAGATAAAAAGCACATGGCCTCTCTGAGTATGAACTCGTAATGTGGGTCCGATAAACCCACAAGAAATTGCGCTGTTTACGAAAAAGGGTTGGAACCATGAAGCCATAAGCTTCATGGTTGGAACAAACCCTAGAGACTGGTTGGACGGCTCTGAAGCGTTGGGGTTATATTTTGAAAAACAAGGACATAGACTCTGGGGAAGCTGCTGTTTCCAACGCGGCAGGCACTTTGTCTATTACGACATTTGCACATCGAGGCCGCGAATTTGTTGGCTTCTTTATTATTGGAGCACCATATAGGTGAGGACTCTGGGAAATCCACTCTCCTTCCAGAGAGTGGTCAAAATAGTGGTAGCTAGGATGAATATCCTAGCTTTTTGTAACTGAAACTAATAATAATAATAATCCTTCACTAAAAAAAGTGCATTTTTCATACACGTAAGTGTATTTCAGCTTAGACCATTAATAACTAAAAACAGGAGGGAAAAAAGGCTTTAAAAAATTGTACATCAGAAAAAAAAATCTTTCATTTTACTTATGCATGTCTGCAAGAAAACTTTAGAGGCACATCATGTCACCTTTCATCCAGGTCCCACACCCTCCCCAGAGGGGAAAAAAACTCTCTGCATTTCTATTGAAATGAGTATTTAATGACAACGTTCGATCGGTAGGGAAAGGAAATTCACCACTTTCAATATTTTCGTCCATTTTCAGAAAAAAAGACGATATTTTTTCCTTTGAGCATAATCAATAAAGAATGTGGCGAGAGCCTTATAAAAAAAATACACTTGGATTATCGATTTGAAAGATTTACCGAATGATGTTACTTCAGTGCATTTGTAGACATCATTTTTGGCGTAAAATGTTATTTTCAGAGTGTAAAGAACCCTCAGTGCACTGAAAAGCTTTCAGCTCACTTCAAAGTCTCACATTCAATACCTTTTCGAGTGTATTAGCTTTTAGAATGGGATGAAAATTTTGCTCAACAGTATGATTTTATATGAAAAAAATCTTTATCATCGCTTTATCATCTTTCTGATTAGAGAAAACTTCGGCTACTTTAAACAATGCGGAAGTGTATATATATATATATATATATATATATATATATATATATATATATATATATATATATATATATATATATATACATATATATATATATATATATATATACATATATATATATATATATATATATATATATATATATATATATATATATATATATATATATATATATATATATATACATATATATATATATATATATATATATATATATATAATGTTGAATTGAACTTTTAACTCATGAACTGAAACTTTAGTAATGTTAATTGTGAACGTATATTACGTCTGGCGCAAGAGGGCGCCGCTAGCATAAACATTGTTACGACCCCTCTACTCTGTTTGGGGAGAACATTAAGACTCCCGCTTCGGATTTCGTCGTAGACAGAGTACGTGTTTTTCAATTCTCAATGTAAATGAATTTTAATTGTTATTTGTTCTTTACGATGGTTGCTAATTAGTTTATGCTGTGGCTGATTTACTCCAACCCCCACGCCCCACGCACACACACACACATACATACATACATACATACATACATATATATACATATACATATACATATATATATATATATATATATATATATATATATATATATATATATATATATATGCTTAAATGCAAAATAATTCATATGTACTCCAGACTGAGGGCTTTGTTACTGAAACCCCGGGGATATAAACAACAAAAACAACGCTCGGTTAAAGAAAACTTTCCGGTTCTGTAAATTTAGGTAATAGGATGTAGACACAAAAGAACTAAAGGATGTTGTGGAGAGCGAAGTATAATGAGTTTTCTCTTTGATCGCCTGACCAGTGGTGACCCGATACAAGTAACAAAAGAAGCTGACAATCCTCGCATAAATTTTACTAAAGGTTTAGGGGGACGATTAGTGACACAAGTAGAAAGTAGTTAGTCGAAGATCTTCGTGTCAACGGCATTTTTTTTCATGAAAAGTACTTGCGTGTACACCCATACCTCGCTTTAAGGCCTAGATACGTTCCGGAAAAGTTAGCCGTTAAGCGAAAAGCCGTATAACGAATCAATTATTTTGATACAAACCCATACAAATTTAATTGGATATGTTCAAATTTTTATAAATAATATAGTTTTTAGTTCAGAAAACATTTTTCTTTTTATTTCCTATAAAAATGCTTGCATAAAAATAAAGTACAAAACAATGTAATAATAAACAGAAATTCAACAAGTAATATATAAAAAAAAATTTTATAGTCAATTCCTACTTAGGTCAACAAAGAAAAATTTGAGTGTGAACTAATAGTAGGAATTGAAAAAAAGGATTGCCTACCAGAACCTTGCCTACTGTGCGAGATTAGGAGTGGGGGAAGAGAGAGAAAAAGTTTGTCAGGTTGGGGATTCGATCTTGCAACCTACAGGACGTGAGGAGCCCGCAATACCGCAGTGCTACGGTTTACACAGTAACAAGAGGGAAATTACTATTCAAGAGCAAGAGACGCTCTAGGTCTAAAACTAAAATTTATTAATTAAATTTAATTAATGAAGTAATATTTGAAAAAACTGTATTAACATCAAGTGTCATCCTCTACAAGTTTTAAAAAATGTATTTGAACTTGAGTGGATGAATAAAAAGTACTTTTATTAACGATTGAAAATTTGAACAAGATATATATAGAGAGAGTGTGAACTAATAGTAGGAATTGAAAAATAAACATATAAATAAAAAAACAAAAGAAATCATATGCACATATGTATACATATAAAAAAAACATAAAATAAAATGCTTAAAAACTGTTTTAATGTGATGACGAACATTAATATGAAGAATCACTAAGCTATAATATGCTGCCATCATTAATTACCGCTGTTGTGTCCGTGAAACGAAACATTGTGGGTCGTAAATCGAAAAAGTGCCGTAGTTAAAAAAGGCCGTTATAGCGTAATGCCGTATAAAGAGCGACCGTATAGCGAGGTTTAGGTGTATTTTTATTTACAATTTTTTTTCTTTTATCACTGCTTAATTCTCAAGTCTGTTACATCCCAGTACAGCGCGGCATGCTTTGAAAACTAAAATAAAACCTACCAATCTCCATTTCTCCTGACTGTCTTGGACGCATGGACGATTACAAGAAACACGATACTGCTCCACACCAAAGAACCCCTCCGCCTGACAGAAAGAAAAACAAAAATCACTTTAGTTATTCCTTACCTGGACGTCAAGCATGAAGATGCCGAGTCATCCAACTCTTTCTACATTCCTTAGGTTTCAAATTAAACTTGGCATGCCTGTTGAAGCAACATAAAGGTAAATACGAAAACGCTGGTCTGAAGACTGAAGTAAAATTAGATGTCAGTATGAGAAGGGAAAATATTCCTAAATATGCTCCCACAGTGAATATTGCTTCCCTGGGAGAAAATATTTCCCCTTTAAATCTCTGTTATTTAAATAGAGTATATAACACATTTTTTAATCTTGCTTATTTCACTCACGGGAAATATGAAAACATAATATAAGTACGTATAATTTTTATTATTTTTAAGCAATTATTGAAACGTTTTTTAGATAAAACTTCGAATAAGGTTGACTTTATATTCTCATAGCAACAAAGAAAATTTACATTTTTAACCCAATTTCAGTTATTAGTTACCTTTTTTTAAAAAATATAATTTCTATTTTATTGATACAGGTTCAGTAATTTAGAAATATACAGGGTGTCTAAAAAAACCTTGACACATTTTAAAAATTTATAAAAAAAGTACACAAGGTAGGAACTGGAAATTCACAGATACGTTACCGCATATATTAGAGTCAAAAAAGTTCAACAGAAGGCGCTAGTTGTTCCGTTAAAGCGAAAGTTGTAAAATGGCTAAAGCTGTAAACTGCTATTTTGCTGTCTCACAAATTTCTTACTTACATCCCAAAATCATTTGGCAACAAGATGGTGCACCGCCTCATTGGGGTATGAATGTACGAGACTTTTTTTAATGAGGAATTTCCAAATAGGTTGATTGGACAAGATGGTCCCATCCAATGGCCGCCTCGATCTCCAGACATTACACCTCTTGACTTTTTTCTTTGGGGATTTGTGAAAGACAAAGTTTGTTCAACAAAAGTGGACAGTCTTAAAGAACTCAAAAAATGCATAATTGCTGAAATTTCATGTCTTACGGAATCCATTTTGGAACGCGCATGGGCTGAAATGCATTACTGACTGGATATTCCCCGTGCCACAAAAGGAGCACATATTGAAATTTATTGACTATACTAAAAAAAACTCCAATATATAAGGTAACACGTGTGTGAATTTCTAGATCCTGCCATGAGTACTTTTTTTATATAAATTTTTAAAATGTGTCAAGATTTTTTGAGACACCCTGTATATTTTCATTTTAGGATGGCATTGGAACAACTGAGATTAGGAATAAAACATTTTACAAAACATTCGTATTGCCTGACTCAAGTTCTGTAATACAGGCTATAGAGCCAGGTGCCTTCCCTTTTCCTAATAATTCATATTGGTGTCCTGCCAATCGCAAATTGTCTCTTGTACAGTGAATGTAAAGAGATCACCTCCAGCAGTCTAGGGGTATTCTTGGAGTCTCTCAAAGTTAGGAGGCAAGATTCCGAATGTATTCATGACTTTGTTCTTTGTGGGTTTTTTTCTCATTTGTTGTTCTTGTTCATTAACATGTACTCATACCATTGGAAATTAAAATAAATTTAACAAAATCTCCTCTAGCACTGTTAGCAAAGTATCCTCAACATACATTTCTGTCTGATGCGTGTTTTCATAAAATGAAAACACACTTCAGATAATGTATTTACTAAGAATTAAAAAAGTTCTTAACCAAAAACACTATGTGTATATATGCTATCAGTTCCAACATTGTATATCTTTTATTCTTTGTGGTTCCCAGAAATAAGAACAAACACCTAAAACAATATTGTTCCGTTTTCCTGGGTTCGTTGGGATTGAATCAGAATCTCTTCAGAAAGTTCACACAAAATAAATTTATTATTTTGTAAATTCTTCAGGCGTATACACAAATTCAAACATAAAAGACGTAACTACTGTCTTCTATACAGCAGAAAATTCGAAAAATACAAGTCAGGATACCAGAGTTTTCAATACAATATACGCCAATTAACGCAGTTACAACAGATTCTATTTTCACTAGGAAATTGAACTGAGTTCCAATGCCAATGTCAGGTGTATTTATAGATTTTTCAAAGCACCCTCTATAGGTCAGTCACAGCTAGTTATTGCTAGAAACTTCCAGAAAGGTTTAGTCGGCAAGTCGGCGAAATATCGCCATATCTGGCGACCAAAATAAGTCCCAAAATCCATCGCCAATGTGGCGATAACTCTCATATTTGGAAGGGATTCCCATATACTCCCATGTTAAATATACATAACTATAGGAGCTCTTCCATAGAAGCCATTTTAGCGAAACAAAATGCCATATTTACAAAATTCTTAACAATATATATTCATTAAACACATTACATTTAGTCTTGTTGCCGGTAAGGGTAGTAAAACTTGGGAGCAATGCGCTGCGAACTTCTAATATTTTGAGTCTACAGGGAACTTTAAAAAAAAAATAATTGTATGAAATTTAGTTTCCCTTTTCACGAAAAATGATGTGAACTGGTTCCACGAGCCACGGAAATATTGTCAGGAGGTGTACCAACGGCCCACGTGACACCGGATGGTGACCTTTACGACAGAGCAGTTACAACGACATTTCTTCAACCTAACAAGGATCATGAAAATTTATTTCCTTCTATATTTTCAATTACACTTCTGTCACCAAAAAGTGTTTTGTGCTAAATTCTTTCTTTCGCTTTTAAAGACATGTAAAGATTTGAAACTCATTTTGATTATTTTTTAACTTACCTAACAGAGAACATTTCTGGTGCTAAAAACTCCATCGAAATGGTGTTACAAAATTTATGCTTCCCTAGAGTGACATTACGATAGTTTCAAGAGACGTGTAGCAAAAAATGGAACATACATCCGAAGAGCCTCTAATCAGGTGAAATAAAAGAAAAGCCTTTAAGCCATAAAGGGAGTGATACTCCCAAATCACTAGATATATTTCGATGGATAATTTAATGAAAATCGATGAGCGTCATTCGTCTTCAAATCCTATATCTAACAGAGGATAAATATATTTCTTTCACGGGCTTTTCTTAAAAGTCTGAATATAATGAACACATGTACTCTTATGTACATAGTCAAACCTAATTACTGAATACGTGTATGTTCTATAAGTAAATATGGATACTTTAAAGTGAACCAAATGATATAACAAACAAAATAATTATCTTGAATGAAGCATTTCTGGTCTTTTTGCTGTATTGCAAAAAATGAAAGATGTTATTATTCAAAATATGCTTTAAAAATAGCTTAAACATATCGCTCAAACTGCTTTTTATGGTATAAATCATAGAGTAAATAAAATGATACTGAATAACTTTTATCTGCATATAATAATCATCAAAACTGGTTTTATATTTTCGTGAATGTTAACATTATAGTCTGAATATTGTAGAACGTCTGGCTCAACGTTCAGCTACTAGGAATTATTTCTGTCTGTGAAATTTAATATTTAAATTCAGATTCTGTTTAAACTTTAGTTTCACGGGAAATCGTTGACAAACAGGAAATACCTTTAAACATTATCTGTAAATTGTATTAATTTTATCTGAATTCAAATTTCAAATTCATTTCTCAGCAGAATAGTAACAGAATGCCCACATAGTAAACTAAAGCAGGCAAGAATAACTACCTAGGAGTGTTACCATTTCATAACTACGTAACTGTGAAGATTAAAATCGCTAACATAAGAAACAGAAAAATGTAGAGGCAATGGAAGGAAATAATCGCGAGAATCAAAGAGAAGACCCGAGAATACCAAGCAAAATCTCAAAAGGAGGGAAAATTAATACCCAATAGATTTCCAGGCTGCCTTAATATAAGGGATAAACTGTTATCATTAAGAAAGATCTTGACGTGCCATATTATGAGGAAGTTTTTAATGTAGTCATGTTCTGAAATGAAACTGAGAGTGCAACTGATACGCGAGTCTAAAAAAAAAACTAACCCAAAAATGGAAGGGAATGGAAGGGATGAAAATTGCTTTTGTTATCATATGGCTCTCATGGGGAACTATAATGCCCCAGGCGCCACTCGCAGAGGGGCGCCAAATGGTCCGTTTAATTAATTCTTTAAATTATATTACTATATGTTTTACGGAGGGGGTGCCAAAAAGGTATCGTGCCCCGGTCGCCAGTTATGCTCGCTTCGTCACTGAGGGCTCTTAATAGCGCCCTTTACACGTACGCTCTTTCCCGCGTGAAACCACGATCCCGCGCGATTGAGTGCACGTGTGAAGGTGTCGGAGAGGAAGGGAAAACTGCTTTGGAGCGTACTGCAAGTTTTCCCGCGAGCAATCCCGTACGCTCCAAGCACTCGCGAAAGAGCGTACGTATAAAGGGCGCTATTCTCTTTGAGCCGAAACTTTTACTAGTCCTAGTTTGGCCAATGCACTCACACTAAAATAGATACCGAATTAATTATCAAAATATTGAAATTTATTAATGGGTTTGAAAATAATCTTGAAACTGAAGAAGGCAAGCCTATTAATTTTTTTTTTAATAAAAGAGGGGAGAAAACATTTCAGGGACAGTTTCCTTGTAGCCATTAATAAAGCGTATAATTTGAATTACACTTCGTCAGTTCGCCTTGCTTAGTTATTTTGAGAGAGTCTTTTTTTCGCCCTATTAAACTTTAAAAAAAAAACAGAACTTACGCGGCCAACAGACTCGCCCCTTGAGCCACGAGCAGGCAGAATCCCATGCTTGGGACGTACAAAACTCGCTCTGCGATGACGAAACCGACCGGAAAGAACAAATTCGACGCCGGAAGAAAAGGGAAAACGCACATCGACGAAGCCTGGAAGAGAACAAAACGGATATTGAGATCGTCAACATCTTCTGCTACACTGAAAAATACTATTTTAATTTGCGTCATCGATGTTTGAATTTTTAGCCTTGTGCTGTCATTTGGCAAAGTTTTTTTTTCTGTATAGTTACTTTTACCTGAGCGTGCGCGTTCAGTGAAGCTTCAATAATATGTTCCGTGTTGTTATTTTGTCTTGTTAATTTTGAATTCGCTGTTCTGTGGATCGTTCTTCATTATTAAATGTTTACATTTAGTACGCAAATATTACATTTAACAATATCTACTTTTGTATCGATGCGTCAACAGTTTTAAAACACATCAATCCACACTGACCATGAGAATAACTTGTGATCTCGCATTACCGGTCCACAGGTGGTTCCATAAGAGTAAGAAGATGGTGGCGTAGAGGGCAGCTGTGCAGATGTTTCTAGGATCTGACCACCGGTCCACTTGTGGAACGCTGCCCATCGTCCAGTCGCAGCAGAGGTTATTCGGGAACAGGAGCAGCCAGCTGTTGAGCGCAACGAGGTAATTGTAGGTCATCTGGCGGATAGGACTTGTAGAAGCGGCCGCGGGATTGTCGAACCTGAAAGCAACCAGTTTGTAATCACCTTACTGCAAAAGTAACTTTTGCCATTCAAGAACATGGCCTTCAACCTTTCTGTTGTCACATTAATTAGTTCATAAGCTTACTCGGCCCACTTGTTAGTCGTATGAACTGTTAAAATCAAGCTCTCAAAGAAGTAATACACTTTGAGATTCAATGACACCTATCCGATGACCCAGGTCGTCTCACTGAAGCTTGTTTCGAATCAGCATGAGTTCATAACAGTAAAGCCATCCACTCACAATCAAAGAATCAGTATCATCGCTATCAATGGATTTACTATTAAGAAGAATGCTTACTTAATAAAGCGAGTGCTTTTCGTTCTGAAAAATTCAAAATTATGTCAGGACTAAATTTTTAGAGTAAATTCTTAGCTCTTATAAAATTATCAAGAAGTAAAAGGGAAAACAAGTTATAAAATATATATCTTCTCTGTCCTTTTTTCTCCTATTGGTGTCCTCTATTATTCATTTTTTCCCTTATTAATGTATCTAATTATAAAGTGTATTTATACATTTGCCGCTCTTTTCCCATATTGTGTTTTTATGTTTACTGCCTTCCCAAAAGAGGGTGTCCTAATCATCCCTAAGATGTTTTCTTTTTTATTCAAATAACTTCACCAGTTTCCATTATTGGCAAGCATAGAACTCAAAATATGCCCCTGTGAGAACAAGTACTTCTTAAATTAATCCTGATTTTTTTTTCATTAGTGCCGCCGAACTGAAATTAATATATGGATTACATTCGTGCTATTCACATCAAATGATCTCCCACCTGTTGAGAACTGACTGCTTGCTCCGAAACTGTAATTGTATATTTTAATGTATCATTGGGAATTTACTTAAAATTATGTCCTTATCATCTAATGCATTGTAGTGAACCTGCCCTAACCGCCCACCGCCCTACTCCTGACAGCAAATCAATTCTCGTGTAGCAAAAGTTGAACGTAGCGCTCCAAACCAAACCAAACCTTACCGCCCACTAGTGGGCGATTAGAGATTTCATGGTGGGCGGTGGGAATTTTTGTCCATTGTTACAAATTTTGTTCTTCCTTCAGATATCGAATACACTGCTAACACATTCGTGAGATTGACTTTTAAAATATGCTTTTGCAATTTACTTTTGAATTACATTTCTAAACTTGGATTACAGGTAATAATTCACCAGACTTTTCTCGAAGTATTTTCGTGGACGAGGGAGCAACGAATGAGCTCCGTAGCTATCCGTAGCTATTTATGTACATATATACATACATTTTTTTTACAAACCCTCCCCTCTAAAATTTACTTGCGCTAAATTGAGTCACTGCGGATATGCACCAGTGGGCGATAAATAAATTTTGCCATCAACAAAGATAAAAAAGTGGGCGGTAGGTATTGAAAGGTTGACGAACCTTGATCTAATGTATCAGTTTTTTTTCTTTTCGACAAACTCGAACTGAAAGTGGAATTAAGGCTACTGTGTACTTACCCTATTGGTTTCGCTCACCTCCATGTTAACCTATGGAGAAAATGTGTCCAAGGATTGCTGACATGGATTTAAAGATTTTTTTTAATTGTACTCCGTAACAGAGAAAGAAATTATACACGTTGAGGCATTTTTCCTTTTAAAAAATTCAAACAATATTTTACAATTTAAATTATTCGGGGAAATACGGGTGTAGTGTGTTTTAAACGCTCCTAAATTCCTTTAGTGAACGAAATTTATAAAATGAATCCTGTTGCAAGGTGCAGAAAACTTCAGGCTATCTGAAAATTTCCTTTTTATTGAATTATCAGCATTTATGTAGCTGTAAATTCAAATTAGTAGCCAAATTTTCTCCATAGGTTAACATTGAGGTGACCGCATCCAATAGAGTAAGTACGCAGCAGCCTTAAACGACGGGAATGGACGAGGTCACTTTGAAAATTTCCCCTTTCTCTCGACTGAACAACAAATCCGAACTTCAAAAACAACTATCTAAAATGCAAATAACATGAGCTATCAAAAACTTACTTGGTGAAAACAGGCAGTTGACTTCCCATAACTCTAAGTCTTATACCTAGGAGAAATAGAGCCCAGGAAGACAAGACGCTCATGCGCATAAGAGCATCTCTAGAGTATCTTTTCCCTGAAGTTAACAAAATTCGTATCTCGGACAAACGGACCTGAAACAAGACAAGAAACGTCAGACGATGCAAACAACAAAAGGTTCAGGGCAATGTCGACAAACTATTATAAAGATGTATATGCAAGAATATTTTTCAAACCAAAATAATAACTTCAGAAAACTTCTCAAGGTACAGTTCTCTAGAACAAATTCTATTTCTGAAGGATTTGTTGTTGTTTCTTATGCCCCCTAGATGGAATGTATTTCGCACCAGGTCCATACAGGCTTACGGGCTGAGGGGTTCCGGCTCCAGTTTATAACGGCACCACAAGGGTCGGAGTACGACTTAGCCAAGTACCACCTCAATTTTAACCGAGCAACCCCCCCCCCCCAAAGGGCTGACATCCAGGGTATCGTACTCTCTCTCCCCTCCCCCCTCTCTGACCTCATAGAGGGACTTTCCATATACGAATTTAACGTGCCCATATCCGGCCTAGACACGAAGGTATTTAATGGCGCTTGTTGGGATTCGATCTGATCGCCCTCAGTATAGGAAGCCAGCACGCTACCACTAGGGTACCTCTGGCCCTCTGAAGGATTTAAAAGAGGATTGTAGTTTTCTCATTTCTAAAGTATTAAGTGATAATGACGAATCCTATCATTTATACTTATTTCTAACAATTTCCTATATTTTATATTTTCTTATATTTTTACACTACAACAATATTTAATCAAAACTCCGCATATGCAGGTAACCTCATTAGCTCTGTTAAAATTATTATAACTAAAAAAGCATTAGAAAGATACGCAAATAACAGCCGCAGGCAGTTTCCCTACCTCGAAGGAGGAAATATTATGGTTATTTCCTTTTGTCATTATTGTTGCAAACTTCTCATGCACTTTTTTAGCTATTCATGGGACGTGTACATTAGATACTTAGAACTTGAGCAGAAAACATTTACATGCAAAAAAAGATATTAATGCAGCAAAGTAAAGAAATATACTAATCTAAGTTCTCAACAAGTGTAATCATACATTTTTAGTTTATCCGGTTCCTGAAATACTTCTTTTCATACTTCTTCAAAGATACTTCTTACGCAAGTTTGTTTTTAGGAGCACTTAATGCGTGTTACTGGTTAAACCTTCAGCAACATTACGTAGACTTTTAAAAAAAGCCCACGACATATTTTTTATTAGCCAAACAAAGTCTACACATCCATAATGTTTACTTTCGGTTAAAAAAAAAGATTTCATTTCATAGTCTGATTCAGTACTATTATGAGGTGCCGAGCAGATATAACTAATGTATTTTTTATGTTAGACATACTTCATGTCCTAAGAAAGTTTTATTTTTTCCGATGCGGTAAGGACTTACGTATGTTGTTCGGACATTTATGTTGCAAGGGCATTCAGCCATTAACATCGCGAATTTTGTTGGCTCCATTGTAGTGAGAATACCCAGTAGGTGAACCGACGTCATTCTCTTACCCTCATTATTTTGGAAGGACATTAGCACTAGAAGGACGGGAATTTTTGTCTAAAAAGAGTGACCGCCGTCATTTTGACGGTTAAAAATAAAATCAAGAATTAAAAATATTCAATGTTTTTTTTAAATTGATTAAATATTTTTTAATTTTGAACTATTTCATACCAATATATAATAAATTAGAATATATTTAGATATATTTTTATTCAGGTATGCCGAGCTGACAACCTTGTATGTTTTATCCATAAAAATATATTCATGGTTTGTGCAGTTCATATTTTTCAGCACGAATATTTCCGATGAGTCATGATTCCTGCGATTTTTAAAAGAGTGAAGAGACGAAAAGTAACTAACTTTTTTTCGGAATTACACTCATTTCCATAAATTAAGGATAATTCAGAGTCACACGGATATCGAACTCTAAAGTAAAAATTTCACCTGTAGAATTATAACACACATCTTCAAGAATAATATGCAAATAACATGAAGGCCCCAGATGGAGCCGATAGTACGTCACAATGACCAGAGTGTAAGAGAGGAATATAGAAGGAATGGTGGCAAAGAAGTAAAATTGTTCACGAGCGTTCTGCAAGCCGCTCATTACCATAACCGAATAGTTATGACACAGAGGACGCATGTGGATGATTTTTTACGGGGTAGAACTATCGGCCGCCTGGAATGTAGGCGTACTCAGATGGAAGTATCCGAGGAACTTGAAATTGCCCAAAGTGTCATCTCTAGGCTTTGGTAACGATTCCAAGATGATGGAAATGTCAGTAGACGTTACAGTACAGGTCGCCCCCGAGTTACAACGCCTAATGAAGATCGGTATTTGGCAGTAACTGCTAAAAGAAGCAGACGGAGCACAGCATCCGACCTGTCTCGTCAGCTATCTGCAGCCACAGGTACCACAGTTTCAACGCAAACTCTGTGCAGACGTTTGGGAAATATTGGTCTGTATGGTCGCAGGCTTGTCAGATGTATTCCTCTCACGGCAACTCACTGTCGGCAGCGATTAGCCTGGAGTAGCGAACGTGCAATGTGGGCATCGTCACAGTGGGCTTGTGGGATGTTTTCCAGGTTTAGCTTGCAGTCTGATTCACGTCAGACATTCATATGGAGAACACCAGGTACCCGTTACCACCAAGACAACATCATTGAACGACACCGTTACGGTGGTGCAGGATTGCTCGTTTGAGGTGGAATTATACTGGGCTCCAGAACAGATATGCATGTTCAAATCGGAACCATGAACGGCCACATTTATCGGGACATCATTCTGGAACAACATGTACGTTTGTTTAGGGGTGCCATGGGTGCAGAATTTGTGTTTATGGATGACAACGCCCGTCCCCACCGAAAAAACATCGTAAACTAATGCCTTCAATCTGAGGATATTACCCGTATGGAATGGCCAGCATTCTCACCTGACTTGAATCCGATAGAGCATGTGTGGGACATGCTTGGCCAACGAGTTGCAGCCCGTCAACCACCTCCTACATGTGTACCGGAACGTGGGAGATCATTGCTTGCTGAATGGAGTAATCTTCCCCAAGATCAGCTCGATAATTTGATACTCAGCATGCCTAGGCGTTGTACGTACTGTATTTCATCACATGGGAGACATGAAATGTATTAACCATCATACCAACCATGTAATACTAAATTTTTGTATGGGAGATATTTTTTACAATTGCTCCAGGGAGCAACAATCGTAGTTTTTATGAATGGTATCATACATACACCATCTTTTTTATTCTTTATATTTTGTTTAATAAATGGGCTTTATGAATAAGTCACGTTTGTTTTGTTTCTGAACCTTTATTTGCCGGAGCTGGCATTATCTTTAATTTATGGACATGAGTGTATTTTAAAGATTTCTGCCTGTTTTCTATATTACCATCAAATTGAAGGCTTTCAGTCTTAGAAGGTATACAACACATTTTCTTCCCCTCTTTACTATAGAATATAATTTTGTAAATGTGTGAGCATATTTCGCGTAAAATTAGAAAAAGTTATAAAATTTCAGAAGCCTGAGGACATAAATACAGACACAGCGTTCAGTAGTATGTCCGAAACCGTCAAAATGTCTGCCGCCGTCTTCCTAGTGTTAGAGATGAAATAAAGAAATTGTGTACTAAAATAGTTTACAACTATATTTAAAAATACTTAAATCAGTTATTTTTTTTTCAAAAAAAAATTTTTTAAGTACTTAAATCATCAGTCGATAGCATGGATTTCTCACCCACCAAATATATTTTTTATTTTCTGATTTTTTTATTTAACAAATGTCCCATACAAATTAGCACTTAGGCCATCAGTACACGTGCTTCCCAGTATTTTTCGACAATACAATTAAAACCACTTACTGCAGGGAACACGTTGAAATGTCAGCTGTCATAGGTTCTGAAATATATAATGTACTACCACTTGCTCAGAATATATAATGTGCTACCAATATCTGTACTTCTGAAATAGTATATAATGTACTACCAATTTCTCACGATATGTAATGTACTACCAATATCTGTACTTCTGAAATATATAATGTATTACCAATTGCTCATAATATATAATGTAATACCAATATCTGTACTTCTAAAATATGTAATGTACTACCAATTGCTCATAATATATAATATAGTACCAATATCTGTACTTCTTAAATATATAATATACTACCGATTGCTCACAATAAGAACAAAATAAAGTTAATGTGATAAACACTATATCTATCCCTGATTGCCAGGATGCATGTGACCGAAAATACAAGTTAGGTTTTCTCTTTTATAACTAATCGTCTTAATCTGTTTGTTACCTTCTTCGATAAAATAAAGAACTGTCATTCGCAAAATAAAGCAATCGATCTTTAATCATGGGCTGTGTCTTTTCTAAATACTTTTCTTCTCAATACTTTTCTATTCTCAAACTATCAAATGCACATTTTTGTGTTCAGATATGAAAATACATCTTTAAATGCCATTCGAATATTTTTCCAAAATCTTTTTGTTTCAATATCACATTTTTCAAAAAGCAATTTTAATTTTGGAGCGATAAACATCAGTAATTTAATTCGTAATAAAAATGAACTTTCAAAGGAATTCACTCGTTATTTAAACGTCTAGCTTTATATGAAAAAAGTTTATTTCCCAATATGTGATTAGAAAAACACTGACAGAAAAATTCTCTGAAACTTAACACTGAAATTGGAGGTTTGAGACACCAACTGGTGCTAAGCGCTGACAACAACTTAACGTTGTTATTCGGAGCAAAAAATAACAATAGTTACACATTGAAAGACCCTCTGAGTAACTGGGATTAAAATTGCATATGCTTTGGAATTAATATCGAAATTTAGTAGATAAATGTCAGTTGCAAATATTAAGCATAAATATTTGTTTATTTGATCTTCGTTATAGAAATATTCCCATGCAGGAAAACTGAACAGAGAAGGAAAAATTGCGAAAATAGCAATATACAACTTATTGTTAGGTTAGTAGGTTTAGTTTTATTATACGGTCATCTATATCTGCATAATGTTACAAATTAGAGACGATTCCAAACGGCTGCAAAAATCCGTTGTCGGCAGCGGAATTCAAAGTCTGGTATCAAATGCTAACGCCCAAGTTATCCCCAACTTATATAGAAACGTTTAAATAAAGTAATAACGCGTATAATCATTGTTGGCGCCCTTTTTAGCGCGATTTTGCACGATTTGTCGAATTGGCTGCTCGCCAAGCTTTAGCTTGGGAGTTACCGAAAATGGTAGAAAATAGAATGTGATTTAAAAATGTGGACGGATGTTTTGGTGAGTTCCACAGTTGTATCCAATAATGAAGTTTTTTGTAGTGTAGTGTTTCGACATGTTGGTGAATTTAATAAATATTTGTTAGTAGAATTACAGTCTGCTTATTATCGATTATAAAATTTAAAAACTAACGTCAACAATCATAATACCATAATATACATCAAGGTTAAAATGATTGTTAAACCTTTAAAAATGACAAAATTAGCTTTTAAAAGTAAAAGGCAGAGCTATAAGTAGTCGAAATAATACTGAAAATAATTAAGTTGAAATTTCACCGATGCAGTGAACATGTTACAAATTTTATCTGTAACTTATCTGCTCTGTAAATCATCAGTTTGGGTGAATTCAATTGAATCAGGAAAATTCAAATCCTTGTTTCAATCGTCCCCAACGAACATCTTCCCATCTTCCGATTACTTCTACTAGAACGTCATCCATTTCCCTGCATTTAATTTGCATTTAGCAATTATTACGCGTGAGGAAGTAGAATTGCTTACATGCGAAGAGGCTTTTCAGTGCATCAATGGACAATTCGTCAAAACCTTAACATGTCGTACAGTTAACAGTGGTCATTTCAAGTATCGGCGAGATCGCTCGACATCAGTCTTAAAAGGTTTTTCCTGGCGTTATTTCCCGGAATACTTTATTGTTCTACTCTAGAATGCTTCATTACAACAGGCTCTCATTATCTAAAACTTGAATGAGAAAAGTTGGCTTGCTTACCTTTTGAATAATAAATATCTCATATGTACAACAGACTCCAACAACGGTAATTCCTTGCTCCTTCGAGAACGTAGCCAGTGCAACGAAAAGCAAACAACAGCCCATCAAAGACCAATCTGAAAATTGTGAAAAGGGAATTGAAACTATGTAAAAAGCGATAACTTTTCCTGTCGTAATAGGAACTAGACTAAAAACTATTCAAGTATTTTAAGTGATCGATAGTTTTGATTTTTTAACGTAGGATTACGTTCCTCCATAACGGTCCTTCGGAAAGCAAAATTTCAGACGCTAAATCCGTTCTTCCATCCCTCCTCGCGAGTTATAATTTTGGCAGCGGGCTGAACCCAGTCTGTATCGCTTCGACAAGCAGTAAACAGTTAAATAGAAAAGTACCAAAATGCGTTAAAATTTTGACATACATATATGTATTCTGTATATATACATACGTACATATTTATAGATACATATATACATCACACATACATACATATACATACAAAAGAGGTAAGCAACGATAAGTAATCCTACGTTAATAACCGGTGGTAGTTTCGATAGAAGTGACTACCTGAAATTTTTTTCAAGAAAACTCGAAATAATATGCATTCGTCTGCAGGTAAAATTCCCTTCTGACACTAATCTGTTTAAGAAGTTTTATCGCTGCATTTTTAGCCTGCCAATCACACTTTAAGACATCAGAATTACTGCTATCATTAACAGAATAATACTTATAAACTCATAGATATGTAAAATTTTAGAGATTTTGTCGAATTTTCCACCATCAATGTTGCTAAATACGTCGTTCATAGGTCCTTAGTGTCCAAAAATTGTGAGTCCGGTTTTGAATTCCGGTCAAGGCATGGACATTTATTGCTGTCCTCTTATGGGGAGCAATGGTTCGTTGGTTGTCGTGTCCAGGGACAGTCAAGCTAGATGATACCATGGGCGGTCCACACAGCCTTATCTATCTGGAGGTAATTGTACGCATAAAGTTCCTCTTGGGGACAATCACTAATCTGCTGTATTTCAGCCCTTATTGCAGGGCAAGAGAAAACATGATCAGGTCTCAGTTTGTCACGGGGCAGTTTTTGCAATTAGTTAAGTCCTGGTTCCATCCTGTTGAATTTTCATCCCTCTGAAGTGCCAAGTTAAGTGAGTCTTGTAAAGTTTTGGTAATTTTTCTGTTGGCGTTTAGTTCGCAGATCTGATATTTTAATTCGATGACCCTATTTCTGAATTTTGACTTTACAACTGAGTTAATGTCCCAAAGTGTGACAGAATGAAGAGATTCCTCATTTACTAGTTGTCTCGCTTCTTTAGTCAAGGCGTCAGCAGCCTCGTTTCCATCAATGCCAACGTATGCCGGTTCCATTGCATGATGCAGTGTTTATTCTGTTGATTGATTTGGTCCAGAGCATAAGGTAAATTATGTGTTTGTCTTGAGAGAATAGGGAGCAATATAGGGTCCAATTGTATGCTTCCATAATGAAGTAGGCAATAAAAATCGCGGTGTGTGTGGGTGAATAACCTCGTCTTCCGCACGGAAATAGAATGTTTTCATATAGGAAGCCCAATTTTTTTAATAAAATGAATTTAGCTTCATTCATTTATTTCCATTGTTTGACACCGTCATTGATTTTTTCAGTCTAACTTGCAGGTCGTACACTTTTTATATACGTCTTTTATCTTATCCTTCCGAAACAAAAGTCAAAAATTGAGCTATGGGATACACGCAATATATTTTACATATCTAAGTACACGCAATGCTGTTTATTTTGAACATAATATTTTTCCTATGATTTGTAGTCTGTGTTTATGATCCGGAAAAAAAATAGAGAACTCATGAATAATTTGTCACACTTAATTAAACGTTACAATCCAATCAGAGGTTTTTAAGTTTCCTGCGTGAGCTGAAAAAATCTTTGGAGAAGAAAAGTTATATAGACCCACATGTTTTCTCCGTATATTACCCCGTTTGAGTTCGTTCATGCTGAAGTTAAACGAGTCTAAAACCTACTGGGAGTAAGTAAATATTCAACAATTTAAAACTCGCATTAATTTGAATAATTTTCGGTGGAAGAAAGATGATCAAATGGCAGATATTATCTTACCTGTGCTTGATCTCTTGGCAGATGAAGAAACGTAACTGAGAAAGGCAAGCAGGTAAAAGAAGGCAGAAAGGACTTCGGCTCGCCCGACAACACCCGTCACCTACAGTAAAAAAGTGTAAAGGAGCAACACTTTTTTCTAATATGAACTCGCATAATTTGTCACTATAAATATTTTCAGACCTTACACAATAAAAACCTTTGAACGCTCACCTTACCACCATCCTTGTCAGAGTAAAAAGCTTTCAATAAAATACAGTTGTATTAAAGGGTACATTGAAAAATTAACAAAGTTCATTGCCATTTTTTATATGTTCAGAAGTAGTTGTTAGTGATTACCTCAACTTGCTCAATCTCGGGGGTGACTTGGGATTTTAAGGATCGATTTTCTTGGGTCTACATTTTTAAGGCTCAAGGTCCAATTACACTGTTAAACAAAAAACACTACACCAGATTTTTAAAACATTAGTGTGTATATTGAAACTTTTACTCAGAAGTTCCGTGTTTTGGCTGTGGTCGGCACCAGAAAAAAAATCATTAATGTATATAATATCAATGAAAATTTCTAAGTACATTGATGAAATGATTTTCGTTTACTCTTAATAATTGAAAACTCTAAATAATTCAAATAAAAATTAAACGAAATTATCAGTATTTTTCCCCGTATCATGAATGAAAATAATTAATTTGTTTCCCGTTTTCATGCAAGATAAAATATTTTATCGTTAAAAAGCATGGTAACTATCCCACAACATTTCGAGCTAATCTCCCCTATTAATTTTCCATTATGACATAGCCACTGAAGAACTGACATCGCAGTTCCGAAATTCAACCGTCTATAAAAATCTTTCTAGTAGAACCTAGTCACTAACGTGAGTGTCAACAGATATATTCCTAACACTAACGTAGTGTCCATCATTTTGGGAAAATGAACCCACAAAGTATGACGCCAAATATAAATTTAACGAAAGAAATAAAATGGATAAATTTCTCCATGTGAAAGGCTGGTTGGTTGAGAGAGAAACGGTCACCTTTGGCTTCACCGCACTAACAATTTATAGGGTGATTCCGAATGGGAACGAAAACTCATGCCAATAACTGGGATCGAATCCACGGATTCTGGTAACGAATGCCCTACCTATTAGGCCAGTGGTTTCCAACTTGTGGTATGGTACGCGAGAGCATTTGATGTGGCACTCAGAAAACGACTTAAGATAAACACCAATGAGTTTCTAATTAAATCTCTTGATAAAGACATTGTAGAGTTGGGAAATTGTATTTGTCCTTTGCTAAAAACAGTTACGTAAAAACGACTTTTTTCTAGTTTTATGGATTTATTTTCTGTATTTAGTTTTATTTATACTTAAATCCATTTTGTAAAGTTATTCATGTGCAAAGAATTTATTTTACCACCCCTCAAAAAGTTATAACATAACTAGTGGTGTGACAAGACCCTACAAAGTTCTCAAGTGATACTCAAGTTTAAAAAGGTTGGGAATCGCTGCATTAGGCTATTATCCTCACGCCTTAGTAAGAAGAGCAACAAAACTTGGGCCGCATCTTACTGGTAATGCAACATGTGTAACATTTTTAATTTTACAGTCGAACCCTGTTATAGCGAACCCGGCATATAACGAACTTACGGATGTAGCGAATTAAAATTTTGGTCCCGCAGTTCTCCTATTGTACGTAATTTAATTAATATTGTGTCAGTTTAATGTAATCGATTTTATTCATTAATGATCATTATTTTAATACTTCATTATTGAATACACATTGCAACTAATGAGTTATACATTTTGTTAACTCTAGCATTTTTCTTAACGGTTCGAATATAGCGAATCACCGAATAAAGAGAACAAAACCTTTGGTCCCTTGAAGTTCGTTATAACGGGGTTCGACTGTAATACTGCATGAAATGTAACATAACATGTCATTTGTGGACATAACGTGTAACATAACGTGTCATGTTTGGGGCTGATCATGGACCCAAGTTTTATACTTGTTTATGAAAACCTTACCTTCCCACATATTATATGAAGACTTTAAAATGAGATAGATATAAAATATTGGGAATACAAATATCTTACTCGTACTCAAAGAACATGAAATATCTAAATTAAATACAGAAAACTAAACTTATTTCGCTTACCTGCAGTCTTTCGGTGATATACGATAAAAGTAAAATTAAAGAAACAGTTTTCATTAACTGAACTAGAGTTTAATAGTCGACGAGAAAATTTATCTAAACCATGCCTTTACAGCCGTTAAAACTATGAAATATTTGTAAACAACACCCACCTGCAAAAAGGCAAAAATTGTTTTACTCTAACGATCTTTTACTCGATTTGGGGTCTCCCGCACTGCCATTAAAAAAACCCAGCCAGTGTTCGTAAACAAATCCCGAAATCCAACCTAAAGGAGCTTATTTCGAAGAATTTTTAATAACCTCTAAATAAGTAAACAACCTCACTGTTTACTAAACACGAAATTAAAAGCCCTGGATATCTTTCGAAAATTTCCGGTCGAAATTTTGCGAACAAATAAATCTGAAAATAGGAACGACATCATTCGAGTTCACGCTTATAAATATTTAACTTTGGGGAAATTTCTACATTAAGAATTTATTTGGAATGCTTTGAAACAGAATATTTAAAGCAGCTGAAGTTCATTCGATGTTGTATAGTTCTAAACGAGATATTTGTTGGCTAAAGCTAATAATTTTAATACGAAAAATGTAAATAGTTGCATCTCGTCACCGAATTCCCGATGGATATGAATGTATACAGGTATTTTGTACAGTAATGAAGGTAACCCATAGAAACGATGTAGGAGATATTCCTATAATTAAAGCAATGTAAATCAGCTACTTTATTATTTGTGTTCTAAAATCGTGCTGATACTTTAAAACGTTCGTTGCTGATCTGGTGATTGAATTTGTTGGAGAAGAAACACCGTTATATTAAAAAATAGTATGCATTCAGCTTTAGCCATGTAAGTGAGAACAAAGTAGAAAGAAATCATCTCCAATTAAATTACATGAACAGACATGCATGTGTATAAACATGTGTACGGGTGTGCGTGTATGTCTATTTAGTGGATTTTTCATTAAACCAATTCATGATATTTACGAAGAACAATTTACATTCTTTAACAATAGAAAGACGGCTGCCATCATTTTGACGGTTTTGGACATATTATTGAGTGCTATGTCTGTATTTATGTCCTCAGGCTTCTGAAATTTTATGACTTTTTCTAATTTTACGCGAAATATGCACACACATTTACAAAATTATATTCGATAGTAAAGAGGGGGAGAAAATGTGTTGTATACCTAGTACTAAGACTGAAAGCCATCGATTTGACGGCAATATAGAAAACAGGCAGAAATCTTTAAAATAATACCAGAAAAATGTTAGCTACTTTTCGTCTCTTCCTCCTTTGGCAAATAATAGAAATGTTGGCTCTTCGAAAATATTGGTGTTGAAAAATAAGGACTGCACAAAACATGCATATATTTTTACGGATAATCCATACCAGGTTGTCAGCTCGACATATCTGAATTTAAAATATATCTAAATATATACTAATTTATTATATATTGGTATGAAATAGTTCAAAATTTAAAGTATTTAACCATTTTAAAAGAAATAAACATTAAATATTTTATATTCTTGATTTTATTTCCAGCCGTCAAAATGACGGCGTTCAGTCTTTTTAGTAAGAAAAAATTTCCGTCTTTTTAGTGTTAAATCGAAATTGCTTCATTATTGCCCGAAAAAAAAATCTATACCACTGTATCGCATACCAACCTTCAGTGAAAAGATTACTCTATTAGAAGAAAACAATATCATATACACCTCTGTTATGTACGATATTTTTTGACTGAGCACATTGCACAAATCGTTCAAATCAAATTCTCAATGAAACATTCTATGGATTTCCGTTTGAATGCTACATGTTTTAGTTTAAGATTTTAAAAGGCACTGAAAATGTTAGTGTTCGTATTAAAACGCTTAATGAACACTACTACTTCACTCAGAGCAGCAGCTAAGTAATCTCTTGGAATGTGACTTTAAAATTGATTGATCGACTTCGTCAGTCTCCGAATCCGAAGAATATTTCTCAGAATGAACATTGAAAATTTTATCGCTATTTTGCATTTTTGAAGTGCATGAAGTGTATAATTGTCGGCTATAAATAGCCTGAAATATGTTCCTAAAAATTAATATTTTTGCGTTTATGTATGATAAGTCCGAAAGTCACCACTTTTCAATGGAGTCTGAACATTCGTATGAACAGTAATTTTGATTTCCTGATTATTTAGGCATAGTCATCTGCGGGTGAAAAGAGAAACCAAAATTTCTAATTAAAAATGGCATTGAGATAGATATTTCATTTTTAGAAAAAGAATTAAATATGAGGCGGCGAGACGCAGTATTTACCATTTATAGTATAATTATTTATATCGTTCTATCATATCACTTTAATCCTTCGGTGAGAAAAAATTATTCGAATTTTATAGTATCGTCTATGAAATATTCACATTATGTGTAAGGGCCTGTTCATATTGGAGTCTGGTAGCGGAAGCGTTAAAGTATTGAAATATATTTAACCAATGACAAACCTCCAAACGATTAGCAACGAAATTTTTAACGCCTATGATTGGTTTATTTCCGTCTCAGCGCCATGTTTCTTTTTACGCTTCGGCTACCGGACTCCTATGTGCAGTGGCGTAGCGAGGGTAGGAGATCTATCATACCCCGGGTGCCCCTCGCAAAGGGGCGCCAAATGGTCCCCAAGACTATTGGACCATTTGGTAAAGACCATAGGGGGGCCCAAAAATGGTATCGTGCGCCGGGCGCCAGTTATGCACGCTACGTCACTACGTATATGAACAGGCCCTTACATTACGTCATATAGTTGCGTCGAACTGAGAGGAGACCGAAATTTCTTTTTCAGACTCTGTTTTAAGGGCTTTGTTGGCTTTTATTGATTGGGGGTATGAACATAATTTCGACATCTTCTATTGATAAAAACGAATCGGTGAGGTCATTCTATGAATACAAGTTGCTGTCTAAGGTCGCGGGGGTCCAGTTGGCAAGAGCAGCGAGCTAGTGATCTGAATGTCTCTGGTTCGATGCTGGTCTCTGAAAGCTCCACCGCCGTGTTCGCTAAGGGCGGCTGGTGCCCGTAAAATCTATCGTGGGTTCGATGTCCTCAAAATTCTCAAAATTTACCTCTGGAGGTGCGGTGTTAAGTGTACGGGTCTCGTCACTTGACTCGGTTCAAAATCGGGACCGGCCCGTTAACCAAATCGGACTCCGACCCTTGTGGTGCTAGCTTAAACCCGGAGCCTCATCACTCTGCCCAATAACCTATAATGGCATTGATCTGATGTTGCTGTAGGTCAAGGGAAATAAGCAACAACAACAAAGTTGCTATCTGACATGGACATATTCCATATTTATGACGTGTGAGCGAGTGAAGTAACCTGTCAATCTGGTGTGAAGATATGAGCGACATCGAAACGACTCATTTCGTTCTTACATAAAATAGATGAAAAAGCTATTTTTTACTGAAACATCTGTCTCTAAGATTTGGGATGGACATGGGAGTAAGTGGACAAGTGTCATTTTCATAAGGAGGGTAAAATGTTGGGACATTTATACGCGGTCAAAGTGAGTGGGGTATGATTTACATAAGTATAGAGTATGTAAAATGTAGTATTAAGATTGTATGCGAATGGAGAATGTATTAAGTATGGAAATGTGCTAAACAACCACCCACTGCCCAAATGGGCAGTTTAAGTTGTTACCCCCTATCAGCAAGATAATTTAGTGTACACAATTCTTGTTTATTGCACGAAATTAGTTATGGTATTGTATGAATCGCCTTCAAGGTATGAGTACAAGATGAGTATGAAACATAAATATATTTATTGTTCAGACTTCAGTCCTATCTCCATTATGTATTTGTAAACATTTCACAATCAGCAAAAAAAATCGGATAAGAGATACTCGATAGGTACACTAAAAATATCTTGATATCATTAATTATGAATTTTTTATGAGAGTTCTTGTCCATGTATATTACGAACTAGTAAACTGTCAGCAGAAATTTCCAGAAAACAAGTAAAAACTAAAAACCAGGTATAACACGATAGATTTAGAATAACGTTTAGCAGTTGTTGCCATTTAAGATTTACGAAAGAATTCATTTTAATAAAGTGCTTACTTACGGCTTCCGTATGAACAGGGTGGACGGAAAAGAGAAGAGCAGCTACAAATGCTGTTCTTTCTGGAACTAGAAGAATACATATCCTGCGGAAGGAAAAATGAAGCTGCCTAGAATAACACTTAAAGTTTCGAATGAAAGTCATAAATACAAACTACATATAATCTAAATTGCACGTGTAATTATGCAAAGGAAAAATTACAGAATTATTCTGGTAGAAATATCTAGCAAATATGTACAGAAAATTATTACTATTCCAGTACTGTATTAGTTTTTATCAATCTTTTCTATGAAATAAGTACATCTGAGTTTAAAAGGTAACGCTCCTTGCTTAACGTACATTATGTATTTGAGTGCTTAATTTTCCTTCTTTTTAAGGGATTTACAATAACCGACAAAGACAAAAAACTAGAAGTACAAAGAAACATATTCTTCTCTGCGCTTGAATTTCATATTTTGCTAAAATCCTAAAGAAAATAAGAATTTTCCGAGACTGAACGGAGATCAGAAGATTATTCATGACTGCGACTTCCTCAACTTAATCCCTAAATTGTGAATTTGTCTATTTCTGAAAAGATTTTATGAAAGGAAATTAAATGACAAGATTAAACTCGACAACAATATCTCTTTTCTTTTCCATTTCATACACCTGTTTGTTGATTTAGTTCCTACTTCCATACCCCTCTATTTAAACTTTACAGAAATGCATTATTTATATTCGAGGTGCTTAAATAATGAAAATTTCAAGTTTTATTTTTGTATAATGGTTAAAAATGTAAGACCTTAACAGCAGATTAAATGCATTTTTAATCACAAGTAAATTTTTAAATAATGCTACTGCCTATGAAAGGCACATAGAATTTTATGAATTATTTCTGATGTACATAAAATGTAGATAAATTCATATTAAATCGACCTGATTTTTATAATGAAATTTAGTATTTTCGATGGTAAGATGTTAAAAAATGACTTTAACTATTTATTTAAAACTAAAAGTCTGCATGCGCTTTTCTAAAACCCAACATCACATAATTGAGCTTCGTGGTGCTTACATAAAGAAATTTCGAATAAGTTATAAACTTTTATTTTTGCATACTAGTTAGCAGGAAAAAATGGCTCATCACAAAAATGGCAAACAATGGCTGCAAATTTAAAGAACACGATACCCTTATGATGTATAGAAACAGAATAAAATACGCTACATTAAAATCCTATCAAGAATCAAAGAATCATAGACAATGTTTTATTTAGCTACATAGCGTATTTCTCATTAAGCTTTGACCATCATGATGTAGGACGAAATCATTCAAATGCCAATGCTGCCATCTGTCGGCTGTAAGAGTAATTTTATGCTTAAGGCAAAACTTTCCTCTAAAGAACTTGGGCTTTATAAGTATATTAAAAATTTGAAATTAAGGTATAAATAGCTATATTTAAAAAATTGAGATTATATGAAACTAATAATTATTTGATCAAATACGTTTTTCTCTTTTAACAATTGAGGTTAAGTAATTAAAGTTTCCGAGTTTGGTAAATTAAAACCTTTAATCGTCTTCTCCAAATAAATTTTAACAAGCGTAAAAACAATATGCTAGTTTCATAAATAATTTTTATGAAACAAACTAAACTTTATAAACTTATCTTCTGTGACTGACAAGAAAAATGCTCGGGTACCCTTAAAATATGGTAAAATAACCTAAAATCTTGTCGTTTGTTTTCCCCAACGCTGCAAGCTCATCGTCTTTGGACATTCGCCCTCAACAACGCGAGATTTGTTGGCGTCTTGTAAAGGGGGCACCGTGTAGATGAAACAACATTGCCTCAACATCCTGTCGCCAAAGGCAATATTTCGAGGACAAGTTACTTTCCCAAAACAACGAGTAATAATTCATTTCGATTCTCGGATTAATAATTTCTTGAATATATATATATATATTTAATGAGATTACCTCAAAATAAACCTTTATTTCGAAGCAATATTGGAAGTAGATTGAAATCCTCACAACTTATGAAATGGTTGTAGGATAAAAGCTAGTGATTCATACTTTCAGTTCTAAGCCTTAAATATTTAATAATTCAGAGTAATCGATATTTTTCTGAAAACGGACTTTTAGTAAACAAGATATTCCTCTTTCGGCCGACACTTTGCAGCAGTGAAATTTCAAACGAATTCATCATGGTTACATCATGACAGTCTCAGCTAAATGGAGAATGCTCTATGAATTAAAATACAATTAACTCGTTAACTCCGGACGCGATATTAAAGAACCAATTTTTATTCTGTGTCTACTCATCACAGTGGTATTACGTATTTGTCCAGGGGGACTTTCTCGTATCCTTAAAAACATGGCCTTAGTGGGGAACTAGACGAGTCATAGTTGTTCTAGTACACAACAACATAATACGCTATATTATCAAGAGTATTTAATTACAGCACTAAATTCACGCTTTGTAGTTCTCTGATGCAAAAAAAATTTGCGCCGATTTCTGATGATCTGATCTAAAACTTCATTTGTGGTAGCAATGCATTTTGCGTCCAGACTTTTAAGTGAATCGCCATGAGAAAACCATGACACTACATTTCAATACGTGACATTGTTGAACCGATCGACGCATACTAGAATCGACATTTGGAGACATCATCTAAAAACTGGAAGGGGCTGCGAGATACTACTTGGTAAGCCCCGTAAATCTGTATCTTCATAAAAGTGACAGATGTTTGAAATTTTTGCTCGTTCTCTGAAAAACAAGACTTCTCTGCAGTATCGTCATGTTATATAAGCAACTAGCTGAATACCCGTGCTTCGCTACGGTGTACATTTTAAGATAATTACAAAGACAAAATAATGAAATTGCTTTTTAGAGGATTTCTTTATAACGAATATTTTTTGTTTCTTCATTCAGCGGAACTAACATTACCAGGCTCGTCCGCGAACTTACGCGTGAGCAAGCCACGTAAAACTGATCGTGGGAAAAACTATTTTCTGTTAAATCTACGACAGCGTATTTTAAAGTTTGGCCTTGAGACTTATTTAGTGTCATGGCGAAGCATACTTTGAGGAGAAATTGCATTCTCTTAAAGTCAAAGGGGAGGTCACTGGATTATTATACATATCAGAGGACACTCATACTAGAGGAATGCGTGGTCCGAACCCTTTTTCTCCTTGAGCCCCCGCGGTTAAAATAAGGGCTTCGATTAAATTTTTATGCAGGGCTTTGACTTGTAGTCTAGTGCCATTACACAATTTCGGTTGTTTTAAATTCCGAAGGAGCATTCCGGTTGCGCCCTTCCGCAAAGAGGGATATTTTGGAAGACCCGGTGGTTTAAGGGAATTTGAAAACTCTACCGGATAGTTAACAACATCATCTGAATTACAGACAGCGTCTGTCGACCGTCAAAATTTCAACCCTTTAGGTCCAGTGCTTTGGTCTGTGCGAGGTCTGTCAGTCAGTCGCGGAACTGTTTTATATACAGGTTTAATTTAACATCCATTAAACATACTAATTTGAATTAAATTCTTAAAAAACTTCCATCTCAATTAGTCTAGTGGTTAAATTTTATCGTTTACTGCATTTTAATTTTTTTGGGGTCAATTTATTTCGTTATTATGCACGTGACATAACATTTATTTAAAGTATCACAAACAGAAAAGAAATCTCGTGATCAGCATTTAATAAATAAAATTCTAAAATGTAACCTTTAAAAATTCCCCAAAAATCAGAAAAGGGAGGCAAAGATTCAAAAAAGATTTTATTTTAAAGGAATTTTCATGATCTATCTCGTGATATAAAGTTTATAACCCTCAGATTATTATTTTAAATGCAAACTTAAAAAAAGTTACAAAAACAGCTTAAAAATTTAATTTAAAAAAATCTAGGAAGAATTTTTCAAAAATCTTTCTTAGTGCACCCTTACACTGTAAGGAGAATCTCCACGCAAAATTTCAGCCCTTTAGGTCCAGCGGTTTGGTCCGCACGTTATCTGTCAGTCAATCAAGGAACTTTTTTATATAGAGAGATAATGTATGATAATGCGCAATATTGAGTGAAATGTGAACAGGTTTCAATTTGATTTTCCACTTTAGTAAATAATAACAGCGAACTGTGAAATAAGTGGACCTATGCTAGCTAAGAGATCTCCATATCAAGGTCGTTTAGTGCTGTGATTAACGAGTGAGCATTTTTTCTTTTATTATTTTTAGTCTTAGACCTTTTTTCCCCTAGGAAAGGCAAACTCAAAATACCTTACAGCTGGCTGCGCCAAGTAGTCAGCCTTTCTCAAGTCAGTCCTCTGTGAACCTCAACATCTCTCAGGATGTAGAAAACTATTACATTTTTGCAACCATCTACATAGAGTGTTTTCAGAATGTTAGTTACTAAGCAGAGAGTGTACGTCAAACATCATCGCTAAGGACGTGGTGGCCCGGTTGGCAAAGGCGTCGAGCCAGTGGTCTGAGGGTTGCGGGATCGATACCGTCGCTGACAAAATCCACCGCCGTGTTCACTAAGGGTGGCCGGTGCACGTAAAATCTGTCGGGTCTTCAATGTCCTCCAAGTTCTCAAATTTACCTCTGGAGGTGCGGGGTCAGGTGTTCCGGTCTCGTCACCTGACTCGGTTCTGAATTATAGGACTGGCTTGTAGGGGGTAATGCTGCCCACCTATACGGTGCCCCTTAAATGAATGGCCAGCAGTCTCGCCCTTTACTGAGAACAAATGGTGAAGAATGTCGCTAACGACGTTTGTCTGGCCACGATGCTTAAATTTCAGACAAATGGAAATTAATGTTTTGCAGTGATAAATGACGCTCGTTATCCTGCCCCGGAAAACACGCATTTAGGGATTAGACAGCGGGTAAAGTGTAACACGAATACTCGCTTTGCTGTTTCTTCCAACAAGTACAGGGAAACATGTATATGTCGACCAGTAATGGTTCAGAAAAACAGTGGCCGTTTTGAGGGGTGGCCGTCAAAAAGAGGTTTCCTCCATTACATTGGCTCTATGGAGTCCTGAATTGGCTCTGAACAAAATATGGCCGTTTTGAGGGGTGGCCGGCTAGAGAAGTTTCATTGCATAGAGTTGGTTTTGTCCTGGAGTTAAGAAGTTTCAGATCACTGAGTATCCTTTCTTCTGTTGTTGCTAGACAGTATGATGGAGAAGAGTTTGTTCATAATGAAACTGAAATATAAGATTGGTAATTAAGTGCATGACCGCGACGACCTTACTGGACAAAATATCTGTCAGTCTCTCAGCAGAATGAAACAAGGGACAGTTCTGATGAAACTCTCCGATGTTTCAGCAGAAATGCATGCCTTAGTGAGATGGCGGAGCAATCAAACCAAAAGCAACTTCATCTGAGAAACTTTGATTCGGAAAACTTTGATTGATTCACTACAATTAGCAGCAAAACTTTAATTTCGAACGCTAATTCTATAATGAGTGACCAACTGGAATTTCGAAAGCAAATTCAGCTTTAAAAATTCAGACTGTAACTATTTTACCGTTTATTATTGTAAATTAATCCAGATTTTTCTTTTGTTGTTTTGTTTCACTAGATTTGATGCTAAATTTCCTTAAGTTTTTTGAGTAATTAAAATACAAAATAAACCCTGTTTTTTTTTAGTATAATTCAGTACTCACTACCCTCGATACTATAGTATACGTGTAACTTCTGTCATTCTTTTATAACTAGAAGGTAACCCGTCATTTTGACGTCATAATACTAATAATAACGTCATAATGGAAAAAGTATATGAAAGTTAAAAAATATCCCGAATTATCTAACAATATTGCATTTAATCCCCACCTTGTAAAAGCAAACCCTTTCATTAATTTTTATTTATTTAGTTTTTCATGCGATTGGAGAAGTAGACTGCCATCCAACCCGTCATTTTGAAGTCATAATACTAATAATGACGTCATAATGAAAAAAGTATATGAAAGTTAAAAAATATCCCGAATTATCTAACAATATTGCATTTAATCCCCACCTTGTAAAAGCAAACCCTTTCATTATTTTTTATTTATTTAGTTTTTCATGCGATTGGAGTAGTAGACTGCCATCCAGTTTTTTACTGCTATGAATACTTGAGCTACTTGATTCATTCACATTCAAGTTTGTTTACTTTCAGAATTCATCGCAAAAGTAAACAGATTTTTAAAACTGTTAAATATACAGCTAAAAGCATCCAATTTTTTTAGTTCTGAATGTTTTATAGAAAATTAGGCTGAACAAACGTGATTTGATGGAGAAGATATTAGTTTTTAGGTAAGAAAAAATTCTGATCCACATCTGAAATTGAAATTAAGCCTAACCGGCTGTTTGTTTACTGAGGGCTTCAATTGAAAGATTAGTACAGCCCGGAAGTGTTATACAGAGACAACGGCTATTATATATATAATTCCACTAACTACAGATCTGTGTCAAGACTCACCTCTTGTAGAGAAGGCAGACTGCTATGTGTAGGATGACATTCAACAGGTGGTACCCAAACGGCTTGAGTCCATGTAGGAGATAATTTAGTCTGTATGTGAAGACACAAACCGGTCTGTAAGATTTGTGGCTTTGCTCCTGAAAGTACACACAACGGGAGAAAAATCAGATTTTTGCTTCAAAACTTTTTTTTTATTCTTTCAACAAACTATAAGTCACAAAAAATAGTAGCTGAATTGTTAAGATTATAAAAGCTTGAACGTACTCTTTCTGTCATAATATAAAATATATAGGTTTGAATTTTAGACTCAAAATACTATTTGAGAGGACAGAGGATATATATATATATATATATATATATATATATATATATATATATATATATATATATATATATATATATATATATATATATATATATATATGTATATATATATATATATATATATATATGTATATATATATATATATATATATATATATATATATATATATATATATGTATATATATATATATATATATATATATATATATATATATATATATATATATATATATATATATATATTAAACTGCATTTTGACATATTGAAATATTTCATACACTTTCTACTTTAAATGCATAGCTGGATATCATATTCATTTCAAATTGGAATTTTTTACTGTGTATGCAATATTTAAAAGTGCTTGCAATATTAATATTAAGTTTAATGCGCAATTGAATGACTGGGGGAATTTTGAATAGGAAAAAAATGCTATTTGAAAGAACAAAAAATTCTCTTTATAAATGCAATAAATATATGCAATTTAAATGCTAATTTTTATTCTAGACTATTAAATGCACCTTATGAATAAAAAGTCTCGTACTGCATGGAAAACAAATGCAAATGGAACATTATAACTAAAAAATATCATTTTAAAACATTAAAATTTTCATTGACTGAAAATATTTTTAATATATTTTCACCCTATATTGGCCATGGTTATATGAGAGTACTATTAGTTATAATGCCAAGTTTCAAATGATTCTATAGAAAAATTTTAAAAATAGCTTTGAAAGTACACTGCTCCATTAACATCCATCTTTAAGAAATTTAGGACAGTGTGAAGAAATACGCGATAAGCAATGTGTTTTCGTGTAATGTAGCACAGTAGAGTATCTATATATTTAAGTTGCTAAGCCGACTTTTTGGGCAGTCCGTGAGAGAAAACTACTGCATCAATTTACTTCATTTTGGTCTTAAACGAAAGATTGTAATCTGTAGATTTGTCAAATTTGGTTTTTGTAACCGCAATTTCTATTAATTGGCGATAATTTACAGTTAAAAATTGATTTCTGCGCATGCTCAGTGGCATGTTTAAATCTGTCTTTAGAAACTCACTGTTTCTTCGCATGCTCAGTGACATTTTTTAATGATTAAACACGTTTATTCCGAGGAGTCTCTCTAGATCTCTCTCTGCCATTTTTATTTTTATGATAATTATGTTTGGGAAATATAAGATTAAACCTCAGGGAAATTGTTTATTTCACGCTGTTTAATTAGTGATAATTTACAATTTTAAAAAAAGTTGCTTTCTGCGCATGCTCAGTGATATTTTTAAATCTGGCTTTATATACTAAGCACAGGGCCGCTTAAACCCATTAATTTGTTTCTGCGCATTATTATGATTTTCAACAGTTGGCAATGATGTGTTGAGTATAATTTATGTATTAGTACATTTATTTACTATCTAGCCGTCATGTTTTGATGGGTATCAACTAGTGTTTTATAATTCTCTAAAACTTATTTATGCATCATTTAATAGTAACATTCAGATCTGGAATAGTTAAACACATTTGATTCACAGGATTTTATACAAGGTGGTAATAAAAAAACTTTGCCGATATATGGACCTCTAGCGGCCGTTCCATTCAACCGATTGAGATTTCAGATATAGTTATTCAGAGCTATGAGCTCGGGATTCTGTGAACGGTAAGAAAGTTGCGCTCACGGTTACGGTTATAGGTATAGAAACTCGAAATGTTCGAATGGCGACCCCCACTTTTTCCCGTCGCAAAATCCTCAGATTATGCGAAAACCCTATAGAGAGTTGGAACGATACGTGTATCACAAAAAAACAGACGCGTCATGCATGCACATAAAACAGCTCTGCGAACGGCCAACAAAAACACGATGATGGTACCCATGTGGAAAATGTGTAATCCAAATAAAAGTCTTCATTTGTCTGATCTGTGTTGTCATCAGTGATTGGTGTCTTGCCTCTGTCATATGCAAATTTCCTGCGTGCGCCACTATCGAGTTTCTGTACCTATAACCGTAACCGTGAGCGCCACTTTGTTGCCGAGGGCATAGCTCTGAATAACTATATCTGAAATCTCATCTCTATCGGTTGAATGGAACGGCCGCTAGAGGTCCATATATCGGCAAAGTCTTTTTATGACCACCCTGTATATGGTATAGCACACTTGTAATAGAGAAAAAGCAATTCAAACACCAAGGTGGTTCATTATAAAGAACGTAGTTCAACATATTTTTTGCGATTTTTTTTAAATCTTTTTTTTTTGTCGATTTGATGAAATTGCATTACAAAGCACATAACAAGTTAAAATAATCCACTAATGTGATAACAACTTTTCGCCAAACTTTCATTTTGCGAGATATTTTACACTCTCACCTTCAGTATGGGCGTACCCCAAAAGTCGTTGTGCAGCAGATTAGTCCAGGGACTGTCCGGTCTCAAGTCTTGATTCTCCCGTATCGCCGACACGTCGTCAAACACAAGGCCACAGTCCAGAGAACTCTTGTAGCACCCAAGGCAGGCCACGACGCACAGCAGGGTGTAAATCTGAAGCGAGAAAGTGGACAGGGGTCTAAAACTCTGCTTCCGAAAAGCATGCAACAGTCACTCTCATGGTGTCATCTGTCTACTTGTCCTTTTACCGATAAGCAGTGTCAGTCTGGCGTATGGGGGAAAATAGTTAAAAGGGGGCACACAACCTTTGACTACTGTGAAATGATCCTAAACATGATCAAATTCGAGCTACTGAAACTCCAATAATATTAATATATATATATAATTTTTTTGGTTTATATCAAAATTACAGGTCTTCAGTTATATTTTATGCAAAAAAATAGAACTTGTAAAGCCATAAATAATTTTTAGATTTTATTTTTAAATGTACACATTACTAAAAAGGGAAAAAAATCATTGGATGTTTCGCGCATCATAAAATTAAGAAATATGCATACAGAAACTATTTTGTGGTCAAATTAAATTAATAATACACTCGAGTTTAATGTAAAACCAAAAAATATATAAAAACTACAGTTTAAATTGAAAAATTTGCATAAAATTTTTTAAAAAATTAAATTTAGCAATTTTTTTAAACATTTTCAATTGTAAAAAATTTTTTAACAATTTTTTTTTTTTACTTTTCTGGTTTTAGTGTGTAAAGAAGCTTATAATACAAATCTGATAAAAATTTTGTGTTTCTAGCACACATAGTTTGGGAGTAACAGTGCGCGCAATCCAAAAATTCACATATTTGAGAAAACTGAAGTTAAAGTTGGAATAACATGGCCATGGCAACAGAGTGAGCTTTACATAAACTCTCATAACTCGAGAAATAATGCAAATTTTTTTATGCGGTTTTTTGCATATTGTTCTGAAATGTCCCAAAAATCAGAATATAGCAAAAACAAAAAATCGATTTTTTTTTAAGTTTTAAAGGTTGTGAGCCCCCTTACTGATTAACATTTTTTATTTACAGTATCAATAATATACAGGGTGTCCAGGCTAAAGGTAATTAAAAGTCATGACTTATTTTTACAGAATTACCCATTAGAATTTAAAAAGTGTATTTAAATAGAAAGAACTTCTCACCAAGTTTTAATATCAATCATAGACTTCGATCATAGTATCATAGATTTCGGTGTGGAGGGTCAGTGAAGTTATTAATAACGTGTCATAGTTTAGTGGACTGTATTATTTTCCATTACCAAAAGAAAATATTTTAATAATACGGTTCTTCCCCAAATAAATACGGTTGATTCCCCAAATATCTCTAAAACTATTGAATTAACAGAATAAGTGTACGCAGAAAAAAATTATCAGTTTTCGAAGCTCTTTCCAAATATGTAACATTTATGTACTTTCATGAGAAAAAAAATACACCGATTCCTGTATATTTGTCGGCCATTTTTTTTTTCGAGGATTGGTCAGCCCGGTCGCGTTACACTCACGTGATATATCGACAGACACCTCTGTCTCTTTATTAATATAGATTTTAGTGAGTAAGAGGTTGAAAATACCTCTACAATAAGCTTTTCTGAGTGATATTTTTTTTCTACATCTCTGTCACTTAATGATACCTATCCTTCTTTAAATGCTTTTAATAGCTTATAACTATTAGCTATTGTAAAATTATAATTTAATTCAAACTAAAATGGGGAATCTGCAGAAATTTTGGGATAGTACAACGTGATCTATTCCGTAGCACACGAGAATTCAAATATTTTTTTTCTATATCTCGTTTCGTGAGAAATGCATATTAAATAGCACATTGTATTTACTAAAATAATAATAACTAGATGTTGAAATTATGGGAACCAGGGATCTTCAACCTCGATTTTAATTTATTTATAATTTTTAACTCTATATATAAAAAGAGAATAATTTTTTAAAAAATTTAATACATTGAAGAAACTTAGAATTCACGAATAAATATTTTGCGCCAAAATAAGGTCTGATTTTCAAAATGTGTTCAAAAATATGTAGCATTTTTCAAAATGCTCCATTTGCATTCCATATCATTAAAAAACCTTTAATTTTCAATATGAGTTTACCATATAAATATAAACATAACAGTGCATAGATTTTTTTTTATGAATCAGAAGGCCTAAATATTTTATTTATGAATCTGCTTGTTACTTTTTTATGTTTTTGCCTCTTTTACTTCATTTCATGGTCAATTTTGAAAATGTTTGTAGTTTCACAAAAGGATGCACAGTTTTGTGAGAAACTCTTCAATTAACAATTCTGAGAAATTTGGAAGAAATCAAAGGGAGAATAATGGGGCATTTTGAAAAAAGCTGACATTTTTGGAAAACATTTTTTAAAATGGCCTTATTCTGACTTTAAATACTTATTTGGGAATTCTAAGTGTCTTTTAATGAGGAAAAAATAATATTAATTTTCATTTTGTTTTTATAAAAATTGGAAATTTTAAAAAATTATCTTGAAGGTCCCTTAAGGGGACAGTGGACTTTCAAACCTAACTTTTTTTTGTATTGAATGGATTTGCTTGAAATTTGAATATGTGATTAGTACCATAGATATGTAAAAGTGATTAAAATCTAATGATGAAATATTAATAATTTATGAATTATGAATTATTAATTATATGCAAAATTGGCCTAATTAAAAATGTTCCTTGCGCATTTCTTTTGCATATAATATGGTAATTTTTATTTACAGAATACCTTATAGAACTAACAATGAAACTTATTGCTTATTTTAAGCATTCATTAAAAATATAAACAGAAAAAAATAATAATAGTGAAAACACATTTTTTATTACGCAAAATACCTATAAATCATCTTTTGAAGTACAAAATTTAGAAATTCTGAGCTACGAAGCATAATTATTTTCAATAAGATTTATTTGATATACAGTTAAGTATATAAAACTTAAATTTCAAAGCAATACGATAATTAGAAATGCGCCTGGAGCAGTTTGAATATTCGTATGACATGAAAAGTTTTATTTTGAGAAAAACACATTTAAAGTTATTGCTATTAGTAACCACATAATATCTAAATTAAATACAAATACTAGGAAAGTAATAACTAGGAAAGTAATCACAGAAACTAAAAATTCTTTTTGCAACTCATTCCTACTCGTCCGTAGTTTCACAATTCAATAAAATAAAATAAATCGAATTTTTGGACAAATTTCACAATTTTGAAAGTCCACTGTCCCCTTAAGAAGGAAATTCTTGTTTATTTTGATTTCCAATAATAAAATTGATACAATCATCAAGGCGTGCAGTTGCTAGCAGCTTAACTATATCCAATTCCCAAACACAGGTTCACTCATTTTAGGAAAGATTTATGTAACATCCCAGCCCTCTCCTCTCTGCTGTAATCCTCAATCGTATTAAAGACTTAACCTTCAATCGAAGCATATTCCGATGGCAGCATTCGATGGAATACACGAAAAACAAAACGGTGGAATCCGATTACATTCGCTTAACAGGAACTTTGAAACATAATAAAAAGGGACAGCGAATGCATTTTGGCAAATCATACTAATAATATCGGGTGTCCTAATTCAGCGGATAGTGATTTCGTTAGTAAAGTACTTCATTGATAGGAAATTTTGGAATACGAAACCCGGAATCCTTCTATAGGAATAAACATTTTAATACTTTCAGTATTTACCTAGTATAAATGTACTTCGACAGTTGATCGACTAGTTCCTAAAATGCAATTAATCGTCCGAATTTCCGATCAGGCTGGCCACATTTTCTTCATTCTTAAGTTAGCTTTCAGTTAGACTTAATATGTTCTGTCAGTAATTGTTATACTTTTTATGGTTTGTGTACGCCCATATAAAAATATACATAAGTATGCGTTAATATACATTGAACTACAGTCTTTTCTTTCATAAGATTGGCGACGCTTTTACATCAGTCCTGTTAATTCCGTATCTTCTTCTTTGGGATGATAATTATATGCATAGTTAGCAATATATGAAATGACATTCATGACTATTATAGTACTTATCTTTTATAAATGATCATTGATATATATATATATATATATATATATATATATATATATATATATATATATATATATATATATATATATATATATATATATATATATAGTAACAGTTCCGTAACTAACAGATAACGCACAGACCAAACCGCTGGACCTAAAGGGCTGAAATTTTGCATGGCGATCTTTTTATAGTGTAGGGGTGAACTAAGAAAGATTTTTGAAAAATTCTTCATGGATTTTTTTAAAATTAAATTTTTAAGCAGCTTTTGTAACTTTTTTAAGTTTGCATTTAAAATAATAAAAATTCCTTTAAAATGAAGTCTTTTTCGAATCTTTACCTCCATTTTCTGATTTTGGATGAATTTTTAAGGATTAATTTTTAGAATTTAATTTATTAAATGCTGATCTCGTGGTTTCTTTTCTTTTTGTGATACTTCAAATAAATTTAGCGTCACTTGCATAACAACGAAATAAATTGACAAAAATAATATTAAAATACAGTTAAAGATAAAATTTAACCACTAAACTAAATTAGACGGAAGTTTTTTGAGAATTTAATTCAAAATAGTATGTTTTATGGATAATAAACATACAAATTAATTGCATACATTGATCGTTGTATTTAATTCGAATATTTTCTTCTACATTATTTTGTCTATAAAAATATCCATTATGATCTTTTTATAAATTTTTTTTGGCATTAATTGCATATATTGACCGTTTTATTTAATTTGAATGTACTCCGTAGCGAAGCACGAGTATTCAGCTAGTATATATATATATATATATATATATATATATATATATATATATATATATATATATATATAAACTACTTATTATTTTTCCTTTGCGACAGATGTTTATCCTAGGTATATTAATCCTCACACACATCTAATTCCGTCTGTTATTTTATTATAGCCCCAAACAAATGAATCAAAATTGCTCCTTACGAGGAGACATGACAAGAGCATCTATGCCGCCAGAATGTTGAACTAAGGCCCCCCGCTTTGGAAACTTTTAACGTCAAACACCATGCATTGTGAGCAGCTAGACTACTTCTCAAAACCTCTCACATTTTTGCTGTGCTCATACTTCACCACTGTTCGCTGATATTATCGTTTTTGGGATATTTCCAATTCCTTGTCTTTAACAAACACATTTTCCATCATTTTCCACCATTACAGGAGTACTTAAAACCTACAATAAAATATAAGAATGGCAATTCGTTCCGAACTAGTTAACAGAGTTCTTCTCAGGCCAAGAAGCATTATGTGTGCATCATGTGTAAGTGGACGCTTCGCAAATGCAAAGATCTCTAAGCGCTTTGAAATAAAGAAGAGAAGCGACACCATACTTCTTCCCTATCAGAATATCTTACCTTTTCAGGTTAAGTATGGATGCACAGCATTTGCCACTCTGCTCCGCATTATCGAGTAACTGTCTTTATGGCTGTTAATGGAAGGCCAGGGAACTGATGAAGACGAATGGATATCAGAGCCCAATTAGACTGTTGTTTCTGCTCCAAGATTTCTATATGCCATTTTGTTTTGTGCTTTGTTTCTTCTGTTTGTTTGTTCTGTTTTAGTGGCATATAATAATGCATAGACGTATGCCTAAGTGCTATTGGTTTAAGCAAAAAATAAATAAATTAATAAATAAAAACCTTCCATATCAGAAACTATATTTTCTAGAAATCTCTGCTACATGTACTAATTCCTTGGTATTAATCAATGACCTGTCATGTTTATAAGCTGCTTGGAAAACAAATTTGCTGGAAAACGTGTCTATTAATACTCCAATTTACTGCTTTCTTCTAATCTTTTGATCTTCCTCATTTATTACCATGCTTTTATTAACTTGCTTTCTTGTGTGTTAGTGTGTTTGTGTGTTTGCCAAGTACAAATCTTGCAATCGATTTTTAACTAACTTCACGATTAGCTAGACATTTGAAACTTTTAGAATAGCTCACAACACGATGACAATGCATTTTTTGATACTTTTAGCCATCTTTAAGTAGAATTAAATTAATTTTCAGTTACTTTCAGTTAATTTTGTTTTGTAGAATGGTGCAGCCATCTATTGGTCGGAACGGGAACGAAAAGTTAAATGCAACTTCCAATTAACTTCATTTTCTTTCAAGCTGATTGGATAATTCATCAAAAAAATTTTAAAATGTATTTATTAATACATAGAATTGTCAAGTTTATATGATTCAACAGAAAATTTAAAAACATGGTATATAAAAAGTTCTTTTTATCTTGTAATTATATGTTTATTCCACTTCCTTATTTCTTCTTCCGAATCCGTTTTTTACCTTTTTACCCCATCCTGGATTATTTGACTGTTTCATTTTCGGTTGTATCCCTCTACATGGGCTTGCTGTTCTAAAATTTCTCTCATCCGTTCCTCTGACAGGTGTACCCCTTTCCAATCCCAGATTTTGCTGAAGACTTTTATGAAGTTTTTTTTCTGCCAATTTCTATAGTTTTCCTAACTTATGTCTTATCAAGAGAATTGAAATCTTCGCATTTGGGAATTGTTCATGGACACAATAATGTCTAAAGTTCCCGAGTCTGATGAAGAACCGTATTATTTCAATCAAAAATAGTTGCAAATCTAAATTTTCATTGTGAAGAAGCTATGTATGTCTATTAGACACACTCACTGTTTCTGACGTTTAGAATGCAACACAAACTCTCCATGGGTTTCCTTACAGAGTCCCTGCAATCTATATATATAAAACAGTTCCGTGACTGACTGATTGACTGACTGACTGACAGATAACGCACAGACAAAACTGCTGGACCTAAAGGGCTGAAATTTTGCATGGCGATTCTTCTTATAGTGTAGGGCTGCACTAAGAAAGATTTTTGAAAAATTCTTCTTAGATTTTTTTAATTAAATTTTTTAACTGTTTTTGAAACTTTTTTTAAGTTTGCTTTTAAAATAATAATCTGTGGGTTATAAAATTTATATCACGAGAAAAATCATAAAAATTCCTTTAAAATGAATTCTTTTTCGAATCTTTACCTCCATTTTCTGAATTTTGGTGAATTTTTAAAGATTAATTTTTAGAACTTAATTTATTAAATGCTGATTACGTGATTTCTTTTCTTTTTGTGATACTTTAAATTAATTTTGCGTCACGTGCATAACAACGACATAAATTGACAAAAAAAAATTAAAATGCGGTAAAAGATAAAATTTAACCACTAGATTAATTGAGACGGAAGTTTTTTAATTTAATTCAAATTAGTATGTTATATGAACATTAAACATGCAAATTAATTGCATACATTAACCGTTGTATTTAATTTGAATATTTTCTTCTACATTATTTTGTCTATAAAAATATCCGGTAAGATTTTCTTATAAATATATATATATATATATATATATATATATATTGGTTTTGCATTAATTGAACACATTGACCGTTGTATTTATTATATATATATATATATATATATATATATATATACGTATTTCTCATTAATTGCATACATTGACCGTTGCATTTAATTTGAATGTATTCCATAGCGAAGCACGGGTATTCGGCTAGTTATATATAATCCACATTTGGTGGCAGCCATGTCCGGGATTTTAAAATTTTAAACTTGTTTTGTTAGCGGATCTTTAAGTTATGAAAGGTATACGACTTACCTTTCTTCCGCTTCTTCTGGGCGTCTGTATCTATAAAAAGTAATATTCCAAGGATTGATGGAGAGTGCAATCTCTGCAAGACACTAAATTTTAATTTTTACTATTATTTACATCACAAAAACATATTATTTACAATTGCTTTATGAGCAAGGTTTCCCAAGTCGGGTAATATGACCGCGCTTATCCGCGACATTCGAAAGTCTCAATCTGAGTGTTCTGTTTACAGTCTGTTTCTCTCTTCACTTCAGTTCTGAGAGAAGCTCGGAAACTCATGGAGGATGGAGGGAAAGGCCGCTCGGCAGCAACACACTCCCACCTTGAGTTCTGTATCTACGAACTCAACCTTTCTGTCGAGCACCTTCAAATGCCCATTCTTTCGGGGGGTTTCACAATTCGTCCACTTCGGGTTATCACTGGTTTGGGCTCCCGAAGGGGTTTATCTGGTTCTTGGTCTTTTGCACTTTTCTTATTGTCAAGGATTTTATCTCTTAGGAATGTACCTTCAGTGTTCTCGGATAATTCTAGTGGATACACTCGTTGCACAGGACGTGTTACAATGCCGGATTTCGTCTTTATCCGCACAACTCTGACTATGCCATCCTTGCCTGGTAGGACTTCCAGAACTCGTCCAATTGGCCACTGTAAGCGTTTTAAATTGTCAGATCCGATGAGAACAATTTCACCGACAGAGATCAATTTGGAGTTTTCTCTGCTCTTTCTGACATTCTGCAACTGCCCAAGGTATTCGAGTCGAAATCGTTTCCGCAAGTCTTCGCGTATTCTTTGAAGGTACAGATATCTCTTCCGCATATAGGCGACATCCACTTTGTCAATATCTGGTACACCACATTCTCTTGCTTCTTGTAGAAACATCGAAGGTGACAAAGCAACCAAATCATTTACATCTTCGGACAAATATGTCAAGGGTCGTGAGTTTATGAGACTCTCGGTATCGCACAAAACTGTATTTAATTCTTCATAGTTTAGTAAGGCTTGTCCTAATATTCTGCGTAAAATCTGCTTTATCATGCCAATTAATCTCTCCCACCATCCACCCCACCACGGTGCAGATGGAGGAATGAACTTCCACGTAATTTTCTTCAGTGTGGATTGCATTTCTATTCTTTGCCAATCTAGCTTACTCAGCGCTTTGTGTGCCTTGGCAAAATTGCTTCCATTGTCGGAATATATAACCTCCGGTCTTCCTCGACGCGCAATAAACCTTCTTAAGGCTTGAAAAAATGCTTCTGCTGTTAGTGAAGTTATCAGTTCTATGTGCACAGCGCGATAAACAGCACAAGTAAATAGAACTATCCAGGCCTTTGTTCCGTCTCTCAAGAACAGCGGCCCAGCGAGATCTGTGCCTGTAACCTCAAATATCGTGGCTTCCCTTGCTCTGTCTTCAGGCAAAGGAGTGGGAATAGGCTCTGGATGAGTCACGGTGAACCGTTTGCATTGTATGCATTTTGAGACTGCATGTCGAATCGTTTTTCGGCTTTGCAAAATCCAATAATTTTCTCGGAGATTGTTCATCAATATTTGAATTCCAGGATGTTTCATTTCTCTATGTTTACTCTCAATCAGCATGTGAACAATTCTGTGTTTTGATGGCAAAATTATTGGTAATCGAAAATTCTTTTTATCTTTTCTTCTAAAGATACGTGTTTTCGTTCTCAAAAGTCCACTTTCGTCAACAACAGGATTAAGTGCTTTAATTCGTTGCTCAGATACTCCTGCTGGAAATGCATCTTTCTGGACAATCTTCAATATAACTCTTTCAGCGTGATTTAATTCTTTCACGGTTAGATTTCCGGTGCATCTCGAATTTTTGTTTTTCAAATTGAAGAAAAATCTGTAAATCCAAGCAATGATTCGAATAAGCCTGGGATAACAAGAAATTTTATGAAAGATTTCTTCAGTTTCAACGTTTACTTGCGTGGAGACTACAGTCATCTTTCTTTTTTCTCGAGCAATTTCTTCTTGGTCAAAAACCAAATTGACTGTTGGCCATTCATTTTCGCTCTTCTTTAACCAAGCTGGTCCCTCCCACCATCTCATCTTCAAAAACTGTTTTGCTGAACAGCCTCTGGAGGGAAGGTCAGCTGGATTCTCAACACCCTTTATATATCTCCATGCATTTTGGTCTGTTAATTTTCGTATTTCTCGTACTCTGTTTGCCACGAAAACAGTCCAAATTTCTTCCTTTTGTATCCAAGTCAAAACAGCAGTCGAGTCTGTCCAAAAGATAAGGTATACGTTCTGCCATTGTAAGCCTTCCAAAACTGAGGCGCAAAGTCTAGCTCCCACCGTGGCAGCAATCAATTCAAGACGAGGTATTGTTATTGGTTTTGAAGGAGCTACTCTCGACTTCGAAGCTAACAAATGGACTTCAACTCCAGAGGATGTCTGGATTCTTAAAAATACTGCTGCTGCATAGGCATTGTTACTGGCATCACAAAAGGTGTGGATACTGCAAAACTTCTTGTTTTCTTCGTTACTTTTTATCCATCGTGGTACTGACATTTCTTTTAAGAGAGAGAGATCTTTGAACCAATTTATAAATTTTTCTTTAGTATTTTCATCTACTTCTGCATCCCAGGATAGTCCAGACTTCCACAGACTTTGCAACATCAACTTAGGAATAAGGAGAACTGGACTTGCAAACCCTATCGGGTCAAACACTTTCTGTGTCAAAGTCAAAATAGTTCTTTTTGTAATTTTGTCAACTTGTTGATCTTCTACCCAATCCAATCTCAACTTTATAATGTCCTTTTCTCGGTTCCAAACCAAACCTAAAACATTAGTAACGACTTCTGGATTTGTATCATTAGAGTATTGCCAACACCTAAGATTAAATTTCGCTGATGCCATAACTTTACGAGATTCTTCAATAAATTGGAAAAGTTCATCTTCACTATCAAAACTGGCCAATACATTATCAACGTAAAAGCTCTGGCGAAGTTTTTCTACTACTGTCTGATCATGTTCTGCATATTTCATGTCATTCTGAAGATGATAATCTATTACTGCGCCTAACAAAAAAGGGCTACAGATCACTCCGAAAACAACTCTGGTGTGTTGCAATATTTTCACTTCTTTAGTGTCTTCGTTCTTCCACCAAAAAAATCTCAGATAACGTCTATCTGAAGGTCTGATACTAATTTGCAAAAATGCTTTTTCTATGTCTGCGACAACACCCAACTTTCTTTCTCGAAATCTAAGTAAGAGGGATGGGATCAGCTCTAATAAATTGGGTCCGCATTCTAAACTCTGATTAAGTGACGGTGAAAACTTAGCTCTCGCCGATGCATCGAACACGGGCCGTACTGGAGTTGAGCTATTTTCTTTAATTACCGGTCTGTGAGGCAAGTAATGTCCACAGTCGATATCTTCACCGTGTTCCACTTCTTCGATTATACCTTTATCCTGCCAGTCTTTTAAGACTTCATCATATCGTTTAAACAAATTTTTTGAATGAAGTTTCTCTGTTGTGGTTCCCAGTCGTTTCAGTGCCAAGTCCTTGTTCGTAGGTAATGGCAAACAATCTTCAGCCCAAGGTAACGTCACTTCATAACGTCCCTCTCTATTCAAGGAAACAGAATTCTGAAATTGCATTTTTATTTCTAAGTCCTTTTCTTTCGTGGCTTTTTTTGCGACTGGATCAGCAATACCGAAGACATCTAAGTCCCACAACTTTGTAATGGTAATATCTTTAACTAACAAATTTGTAACTGCCATCGTAGAATTATCATCGGAATCATCAAAGGGCATTTTCCCCATCAAGGTCCATCCGAGGTATGTTCCGATAGCTACAAGCCCGCATGGTAGAGGTACCACTTTCCCATTAAGTAGCTTACCTGCTACATCCGCCCCGATTAGCAAATCAATGTCCCCGGATTCTTCATGTTTCGCAATCAACTGATCTGTTAAAATTATATTTCTTTCATTTAATTCCTTAGAACAAGGCTCTAATTTTAAAGTTGGTATCTTAGAACATATCCTTCCCTGGTCAAGTACCTCAAAATTGCAGTGATAATCTTCGTTAATACTGCTAACTAACACTCTGTACCGATAATGTTTTTCTGTGTGTTCTTTACCCCCAAACAAATTATGGATAACATTTTCTTCTTTAAGAAGATCATAACGCATTTCTTCCGCCACTCTTTTACTCAAATAAGAGCGCTGGCTACCCGTATCTATGAGACATCTAATAATTTTCCCTTCATTTTTGCCTCTCAGTTTTACATACAACGTTTGTAGAAGAATTTCTCGACTACAAGTTCTGTTGCTTAACATCGTGTCATTAATAACAGGTTTTATGTCCCTGCTTTCTATAGTTTCTACTTTGGATTTGTTAAGCTCTTTCTGTTTATCATCGTTACACATTTGAACAAAATGCTTTCCTTTACACCGCTCACAGCTAATTCTACGTTTGCAATCGCGGGACCGATGACCCACTTTCAAGCAAATAAAACAACAACACTTTTTTATTAACATTTTCTTTCTGTCATCTAAGCTCATTTTCAAAGCATATCGGCAAATAGCTGACTCATGATTCTGTTTTTCACAAAACACGCAGCTGTGTTTATTGAAATGTGTAGCGTCTAAAAGTCCCATTGCCGTAGGAATTCTCGCCTCGGCGCCGTCCGCGTAAACAGGGGGGGAATGTTTCATCTTTCGCCTAGAATCGAAACCAAAACCTTCTTTCGCAATCGCAATCCGTTCCTCACCTTCGACCTCTGATTTTAGAAAACTCATAAGGGAAGTCAATTTGTTTGACTCTTTAGTAACTTCGGTTTTCAGAGTCATGTTTCTTTCCCATACTCTTATTATATCTTCCGGTAAACAGCTTTCTACGAGCGGATACAAAATCGCGGCGTATTTATCGGAAGTCACACCTAAGGAATTCAATGCTCGGATATGAGATTCGATTTTATCGTATAAACTGGCAAGGCGCGTCTTCTTTTGACCCATAGAATTACTAAGCACTAAACTAAGTAACCGTCTGACGTACACCTCTATGAGTAACTCATCTCTGCCAAATCTAGTTTTTAAACACTCAATCGCTTCTTTGTAATTTTCGGCAGATGGGGGGAAGGAATCTACGAGTTCTCGAGCACGGGATCCTTCAACTGTAGCTTGTGATAAATAAATAAATTTATCTTCCGGTGCTATTTCTATATCCTCATGAATTTTCTTAAATTGACCCCAGAAACCGAGCCACTCCTCTATTTCCCCATTAAACTTTTTAAGTTCTACTTTTGGTAGTTTAAATCGGCGTTTCGATGCCATTTCACTCGTGACATCACTATTATTATCTTTAACGGTACTGTTCAGTATTTTGTTTGCTTTCGTTTTTAATCTTATATATCTTTCTTTATATGACTCATAATCATTATATTCGGAATCAAAGACTTCTTGACTACACTTGGGATCATGTGCTAATAATTCGTGAATTGATGTTTCTTTATCATCCAGCACACACCATTTCTCATTTAATTGTTCAATTAATATTTCTAATTCCTCTTCATCAACTTCTTTATCGTCAAGATATTTTTCTAATTGATTGGCTATTCTTGTAAAGCCGCTTCGTAATGGTGTGCGCGATTTTTGATAACTCTCCATCGTTTAATGTTAAGCATAAACTATCACACTCTTTTTATTATTAGTTTTCAATTCAATTATATATACTTTTCTAAACAATTACAGACGCCCACCCGGGGGCGCCAGAAATGTTTTGTTAGCGGATCTTTAAGTTATGAAAGGTATACGACTTACCTTTCTTCCGCTTCTTCTGGGCGTCTGTATCTATAAAAAGTAATATTCCAAGGATTGATGGAGAGTGCAATCTCTGCAAGACACTAAATTTTAATTTTTACTATTATTTACATCACAAAAACATATTATTTACAATTGCTTTATGAGCAAGGTTTCCCAAGTCGGGTAATATGTCCGCGCTTATCCGCGACATTCGAAAGTCTCAATCTGAGTGTTCTGTTTACAGTCTGTTTCTCTCTTCACTTCAGTTCTGAGAGAAGCTCGGAAACTCATGGAGGATGGAGGGAAAGGCCGCTCGGCAGCAACAAAACTGTCCCGGAAATTTATTGTAATCATCAATCTCGAGTTATGAATTCTATAAAAAAGAATGTACACCCTCGTGTGTGTGTGATATCTTTTTCTAGTGGAATCTTTTATTATTCAAGGCATGAGACATATATTTTCATTTAACAGGATATATTGGTTTGGATTCATCGAATCGAAACGATTACTTGCAGCTTCCCGATCTCATGTAGAAGAACCTGCAGATCGTGTCATTCCGTACGTAATTCGCCGATGCTTCTCTGCCCGCATCCTGAGTATAACTGAAGGAGAAGGGGATATTTGAACGGCCTGAACCACCTATCCTTACTTCATTCATATAAATTATTCCTCTCCTTACCCAGAACATCTTTAGCAGCGCGGAATCACAACTGTGGGGTAATTTACATTTTCTTTTGTATCCTAATTTCCTGCCAGCAAGAAAAGAAATTGGGCGCGCGTGTTCGGAATAGCATAATATTCTGTCGGAAATGGAGAATGTGTTCTTATGGTTAGAAGAGATTCCCGGCTTTCTCTGAGTCAGTGTTTCAAATGAAATGATCGAAAAAGAGGGACACAAAATGTTTCGAGATTTTCCGGTGGGGGGGGGGGGGGCTTTGTTTTGGCAAAGTAGATGCTTCAGATTTAATGTTGGGGAGAGTGAAAATTATATGGGAATATGGGATGAATAACGCACATCCCTTACAAGCTATAAACGAACCCATATTGTAACTGTTAAATCACAGGCACCGAATTTTTATACTTAATTTACAGTCTTTATTCTTAACTGTTACATATGTTACTTTGTCATTAACCCCGCTCCCTTCAAAATTACGGGGTGAGGTTTCGTCCTATATTTCTCGTACCCGTGATATTTCCGGGCTAGAGTGTTCAAAAGTAACACACCAAAAAGATTAAAATCAACCCATTTCATTTACCCTGAAAAATATTTATTTCTTATTTTACATACTAGAGGGCGGCACAAGTCTATTTATAATGTAATCGGGGATGGGTTTTTTAAACTAGATGTGACAGATCAAGAAATAAATGAAATCCTCCTTAAAAAAAATAGCCACTTTTTTTACCTTTTTCTTGAAAATTACTAGAAAATTACTATGCGATCGGTAAGGGGTTAAAACATTTAGATTTAATTCAGCGGGTAAAAGCTTGGAGTGGGGGAATTCAATTCATTTCAGAATCGTAAATCCCAGAGGTAAATTCTATATTCATAACCGAAACTATTGATTACTCATAAAATTCCCATTCATAAACTTTTTTAATGCAGAAGAACTTGTCCTCAGGCATTTGCTCTGTAAACCGCGGAAATTGTTAATTACTTTTTATTTTGGAGCACCATGCAGGTAAGTCAACATTGCTCCCTTGGTGCTACCTCAGTTTTGATCTAGAAATCCCCAGGAGTGACATCTAGAGGTCTATTTTCGTCATATCTTACTTTTTTACACTTACATTTTACGCTGACAAATTAAAACTAAAGTTGTAACGAAAAATTTTCTCACATAAAATTCCCCATTTACAAACTGCATTTTACACGAACCGAAATAAATAACTTTGGGTCAATCCCACTAATACGGAAATCTTTAGATTTTAATCATAATGTTTGTTTTTATTATTTTTTTTTATCTAGATACTTATAAAATTAATAAAGTAGATATTAAAAAATTTAATAAAGTAGAGCGTATGGTTTTCAATGTGATAACACAGAACTGCTACTTTTTAATTTAACAAAGTCATGGAAGTGAAAAAACTGTTAATTATTTTCAAATTTAATTTTTGTTCCAGTAATATATTTGCTTTTCTATTATTACATTCACCTTATCAGATTTATTGAAATTTGTATTTAAGGAGTACTGCACACATTTAAAAAATTTTTATTTATTGTGTTACAATTTTGAATTTTTTTGTGATGGTTAACCATATAATTTGGAAACAAAATCCCATCATGAAAGTTCTAATAAAGTTTTTCAAAATTTCAAAATTTAAATTTTTTTTAAAAGTGGGTAATTTAAAATCGTTATAACTCGGAATATTATTTGTCGAATTTCAAAATTTTTTCATTTTATTAAACAGAAATATATAAGTTTTGATTTTGATTTAGCATTTTTTTAAATATTAATTTTTATTTTTTTTAAATATTAATTTTTAATTTTTTTTAAATATTTAGAGTAATAATTTCAAAAAAATTATGTAACTTATTTTTTTTTAATTATATTTTCAAAAGTAAATACTTTTTTAATTTCCTGAATTAAAATTAAAGTAAAATAATTGAAATAGACATGTTCCAAGTTTGAACCATTTATCTTTAACGGTTCTTGACTTATAACAATTTAAAGACGAGAAATGGGAAAAAAAAACCATCATGCAGAAAAGCGCATTTAAAGGTTTAAACAGATATTGGCTGCTATTAGAATGTTGCAAAACAAAAAAATTAATATCTCATGTTCTAATTAAGAAAGAAACATGATTTAAATGTCATTTTAAGCGAAAAAGAACAAAACTTTTTAATGCCATAACATTTTTTTTCGAAAATTTGAATAATTTTGTGTCCCGGACCCCCTTAAAGCCTATTTACTTAAAAAAATTAAAAATTATAGATTTTATCCCTTTATAATTAAAATAATCGACAAAATATGCCATTGTAAGATCCACTACAGAATAAGTTTCTAACGAATGAAGAAAAAGTATATAGAAAATTTTCTCTTGTGATACAAATAGGAACGTCTAGTAATCTTTTTAAAATAAACTTGAAAAATTCAGCATGTTGTTTTTGAAACATATTCTGTTTTAATCTAAACCATGAGGGTTCAACATTTTAGCTTGCCTGGCTCGTACTGAGGAAGAGTAACTGCCTTGGGTCACATAAAAAATGTATAATATAGCTTATATATGTAAGTAACAAAAATCACTTTAGTTCTTTTTTTATTAGACTTCAAAAAAGAGGGCAACATAAATATAAAAACCGTGCGGCGCGTTGCACACACGGCGTTTTTATCCGTGGCGGAAAAAATCCGTCGGACCTCGTTCCAACAGTAGACCACAGAAGTCAATTGGAGCTTGCACACTGGGCGGGGAAAAAAAACGATACTTAAATTTTCCGTCGACGGTAGCTTGCGCAGCTGTCGAGTGCCACTGTGCGCCGGCGGATGTTTTGACTACTGTTCGAACGACGTCCGACGGATTTTTTCCGCCACGGATAAAAACGCCGTGTGTGCAACGGGCCTTAGATAGTTGATCTCGTTTTTGGCAAAAGTAAATATGTGAATTTCAAGGAAAAAAGATTTTTTTTACCCCCTGAAAATCGCATAATGATGTTACCGTATTTTCCGGCATATAACGCGCACCTATAAATTTAAACTAAATTTTTAATTTTTAGGTATAATCTCCGTATAACGAGCACCCTTTTCTTGACGAAGAAACCTGAAATATACACGTGCGATGCTCTTACCTTTCAAAGTCATTCATTCGAAGGATTTTCCCAGGCTTTCGAACAATGGTATACTGAATTCACAAGCGATAAGGGGAAGAACATTGTTCCCTCACACACATATATAGGTGTGTGAGGGAAATGCTTGAGGGAGTAAATAATTCTGAAAACAGGGGAGAAGCGGGGTCATGCGGGTAAGGAAGCACCTCTGACCCGCATAAATTTGCGGAATTAGGAGTCAGATGTTTTCTCTTTCAGAGCTCTCTCTCAGAAATATAATTCGATTATGTGCCTGAAAATATAACGTAAGACGAATATAACGAACTATTCATGTTATCCGATAATAAAAGTTAAGTTCATAAGGTATGTCATTTCTTTCAAGGCGACAATGGACCTTCAGATTAACAAAAATATGTCCCCAAAACGATTTTTTTTTCTTTCAGAAAATGATTCTGCAACTTATCAGCTTTAAATTAAAAAAAGTATGTTGATCCGATTATTATTAACCGAGTTATAAGTATTTTTTTCAAACGTAAACAATGGAAATGTTAGTCAAATTAAAACTTTAAATGCCATTTTCTCAAAACAAGTTTTCATGACGTTTCGGTAAGTTCAAAACGTTCCATGCGTCATAATTTTTCTTGCATTTTCATAAAATTTCATAAAATGATTATTTATATATGTTAGAATAAAACTTAAAAATCAATTCATTATACTATTTCAAAACAACTTAAAACTTTTACAATGAAAAAAATTTTGATAAAATTTCGCATAAAATGACCTATTTTTATCGATTTCTTTTCTAGTTTTTATAAATAGGACTGTAAATCAAATATTGCTACTAACTTTTATTATAACTATATAAAGCTAGCTTAAGGGAGAAAATTAGATATCTGAGACAAAAATTAATGCGCATGGAGCATTTTTAAATGGAGTAATTAACAAACTGATTTTAATTAATATCTTAATTAATTACATTCTGATTTTTAATTTAATTTAGAATTTCCATCTCTAAACAACACTGTATAAGTATACAAAATCTCATAGCAATTGGTTAATAAATTTTTTTTTAAATTTCATGGTCCATTGTCGCCTTAAATAAGCAGCCTTTAGGTACATGTAAAACCTAATTCTTTTATGTTAATCTTTTTCCTTATTTTTAAATCTATCATTTTTATATCCGGCGTATAACGCGCACCCATAAATTTCGATCAGATTTTTGTATTAAAAATGCGCGTTATACGCCTGAAAATACGGTAAATGTCTAGAGCTGCATGAGTATCGCGGGCCTAGGAATGTACACGCCTGCAGGATATGTTAAGGTTGGATACGTTAAAGTTGGATACTCACCTAAAAGATCTACAAAAAGTTTAAAATGCGGTTTTAAGAAAACTAAGGAGAAAAAACTTTTCTCTCGTTTAATATGAAAGATATTTTGAAAAGTCTACTTATCAAGTTTTAAGTGAATTCGACACATATCGGGTTAACAAATGGGGGTTAACTCATCGTTGTACAATCTTTTGGCATTCTTGATATTCCTGATATTTAAGTTCGGCTTGCTACATCTGACTGATTTAACACACCAAACAAACGTTCAGAATATATAAAACCACATTTTAATGGGTTAGAACGAATTTAAACTCGGTTGTATAAATACACATAGTACTAGACCCAAATATACACAAGATAAAGGGAAATAATGAGCTAACAGGACAGTGTTCAGTGAACAGTGTACAGTGTAATGAGCTTGATTTAAAAACTCGTTTTATATCCGGAATGCGTCAGTCAAAATTTGCACTAATCGTTCGTAAAATAATTTTTAGTTTGCGAGAAGTTCAGTGCAGCTCCTGTGCTGTCGCAAGTCGCCACAATCAAAAACAAAAATTTTCAGGTAGTCTCTTCTACCGCGGGTGATTAACATAAGACTACTTATCGTTACCTCTTTTGTATGTATATATGTATGTATGTATGTATATATATATATATATATATATATATATATATATATATATATATGCAGATGGTGGACAAAATAATACGAACACCTGTGAAATAATGGAAAATCTTTATTAATAAGGGGTTGGACCACCCTTTGACTGAAGTGCAGATTTAATGCGACGTGGGATAGATGCATAGAGGTCATGGACAATATTTAAAGGAATATTAAGCCATTCCTCCTGCAGAGCGGTCTCTAATTCCGAAACTCCGGATGGAGGTGGAAATCGGGAACGAAGTTTGGACTCCAAATATTGCCATAAATGTTTCATAATATTCAAGTCCGGAGACTGAGGGGGCCAGGCGAGATGTTCAACTGCATCGTCATGCTCTTCGAACCATTCTTGAACACACCTAGCAGTGTGGATAGGGGCATTGTCGTCTTGAAAAAGCGGTCGCTCTCCAGGGAATACAGTCTGGACAAAAGGATGAACATGATCCCCTAGAACGCTTAGATAGTGATTGGATTTGATCCTCCCATGCAGAATAACAAGTGGCCCAAGACCGCACCAAGATATCGCACCCCATACCATAATGGAGCCACCCCCATGCTTCACAGTCGGCAAGAGGCATTCAGGATGAAACGCTTCTTTGGGCGTTCTCCAGACATAAACGCGTCCGGTCGTCTGAAATAGGGTGTAAGACGATTCATCTGACCATATTACCTGTTGTCACTGCTGTGGGGACCAGCCTTTGTGATATCTGCACCATTGGCGTCGCTTGAAAATATTAGTTGCTGTCACCAAGGGATTACGAATTGCCACTCTTCCATAAATGTTCGCAGCATGAAGTTCCGTTTTGACAGTTTTGTTGAAATGGGGTCCTGGAGATGACTGTTCATTTCGGATGTTATCTCGGATAACGATTGCTTGTGCTTTCGGGCTACTATGCGCTTCAAGACCCATCTATCCCTATCACCAAGCTTGGACTTTCGACCACTGTTGTGCTTTGAAGACGTAGTCTTACCCTCTTTCGTGTACCCTGTCATAGTGGCTGATACCGTACTACTCCTTGCAAACTCCAAAAGGTTTGCTGTTTCCGTAAACGATGCTCCACTTAAACGCGCTCCAACTATCATTCCTCTTTGGAACTCTGACAGGTCTGACATTTCAACTTATCACAGACAGTTCGATAGAAGCATGCAACGTAGGTGACTGCTGTTGAGAGACTGATACCTTCCTCTTCACGCTCACTAGGTGGCAGACTTCTGTTGCAGGTGGCGCGGCTGTACTGCAGGTGTGAAATACATCATACTTTTTCACAGGTGTTCGTATTATTTTGTACTCCATCTGTATATACACTGCTGGCCACCCAAATTGCAACACCAAGAAATACAAGAGATATCACAACAAAATTTATTTTGTAGATAACATGTTGACCAAGTATCAAATGATTAAATTTATAGACATCTGTGAAGTGTGGTTCCTGCCAAAATCAGTAGCCAGAGTAGCCGCCATTGTTGGAGATCACCACTGCCACACGCCTCGGAATTGATTCAAAGAGACTTTGGATGAGTTGTTGGGGTACAGCAGACCAAGCAGATTCCACACGTTGCCAAAGTTGATCTGCTGTGGCAGCTGGGGATGGAATCTGGGTCAATCGTAGAGCAACCATGGACCACATGTTTTCTATCGGCGAAAGATCCGGAGAGCGAGGCGGCCAGGGAAGCAATTCAATCTGGCGATTGACGAAGAACCGTTGGACAATGCGTGCCACGTGTGGTCGCGCATTATCCTGTTGAAATATGGCTGTGGGCAAGCCCTGAAGGTAAGGAAGGACAACTGGCTCCAACACCTCGGAGATGTAGCGCTGGCTGCTTAAAGCACCGGCAATGCGCACTAGAGGTCTGCGAGAGTGATATCCAATATGATATCCAATACCGCCCCATACCATAATACCCGGTGCAGGACCAGTGTGGCGGTGCATAACGCAGCTGTTCAGCATCCTCTCTTCACGGTGTCTCCAGACTCGAATGCGACCATCGTGGTGTTGCAGACAGAAGCGTGACTCATCAGTAAAGACAATTTGATTCCATTCTGCCGTCCACATCCTTCTGTCATCGCACCATTGGCGGCGGAGACGTCTGTGGTTCTGCGTCAAGGGTAGACAAAGCAATGGACGTCTTGAGGACAGACCACTCTGCTGTAAACGGCGTCGAATGGTATGCGCAGACACTGGATGATGCGTTACAGACTGCATGTGCTGTGCTATGGTTCGTGATGTGACTGAGCGATCCGTCACTGCCATGCGCACAATTTGCCTGTCATCATGAAGTGGTGCGCTGAAGTGGATGCGATCGAACACGCCGGTCCGTCGTACCCTCCTGCATCCAACGATCACATATCCGCATTACAGTTGTTTGGTTTCGTCCAACACGACTACCGATTTCCCTGAAAGATAATCCACAATCTCGGTATGCCACTATCCTTCCTCTGTCGAACTCGGATACTTGATCAAAAGATGATCGCTGTTTTCGACGAGGCATAATTGATCGTTTTTTTGAAAAAACCACAAGAACAACACAATTGCCGAACTTGAAATCGTCGAAATCTCCAAGCCTTAAATAGCGCTTTGAAGTGTCGCCACAGGCGCGCGTGATGTGCGTCTGATCTGAAATTCTAATCATTTGCATATCTCACCTCCGCTAATGCATGTTGTAAATTTCATGTTATTTGCATGTTTCCTTCAGGGTGTTGCATTTACAGTGGCCAGCAGTGTATAATATATATGTATATGTGTGTGTGTGTATATCAAAATTTTGACGCATTTTGAAACTTTTCTGTTTAACTGTTTACTGCTTGCCTAAGCGATACAGACTGGGTTTGGCGCGCTGCCAAAATTATAACTCGCGACGCAGGATATCTGAAATTTTGCTTTCCGGAGGATCGTTATGGAGGAGCGTAATCCAACTTTAAAATGGCTCCTAAAGATCCGAAAAACAAGATCTTGTAAATTGTTTTTGTTTTGTTTTGTTTTTTCACATTTTATAAGAATATTTTCTAAAGTCTGTTTGACATCTGATGTCCGGGGTTAGCGATGAAGTATATTTTAAAAGTACTTTGATATTCATGTTAAAATTTAGAATGAAAATCGTGCAAAAATTTCCTGAGTAAATTTTCAGCACTGGAAATTAAATATTAGTGCTATAGATCAGTGGTACACAAACTTTTTTCGACCTCTTTCTTTAAATAAAAAAACCACGTGACCCGTAATGAACATTTTTTGGTAGTAACAATTTTTTTTTTTAAATTAGGAAAATGTTAACAAAAAATAGAAAAAAATCAGCAAATCTTGACAAACTAATTTTAAAATTAATTAATTGCAGATTGTGGGTATATATATTAACTTTAGATAATAACAATAAATATATGCCTCGCTTACCTTCTACAGTTATTTTTGACAACTCTCATGTAACCCAAACTCCCCATTGAAATATTAATATGTATTTGTATTTCATTTAGGTAAAAATTAACAAAAATTTAAATTTAAAAACAGAGCATGATTTCAAAATTACAAGCTATATATTAAAACATCAAGAATCATAAACTTCATTTATTTATATAAAACTAAAATAGAAAAAAAATTAATATGAAGGGGGAGCGTAAACCTCGACTAATATTTGTTTTAAAATTGTTGAAATATTTGAGAGTGCTACTCTCGTGTCATCGTCCGTGTAAGTCTCGTGTGCACCGAGCCTTAGTCTTAATCGTTGTATGGTTTTTGCAGCATTTCATTTTGAAAACCCACTTTCACGCAGATAGGTAGAAGCAATGTAAGTATAGCCTTGAAAGACAGTTTGACACCTTATATAACCATTAGCTGAAAAACCGCACTTCGCTACGGAGTACATTCAAATTAAAGTCAACTGTGAATGTATGCAATTAATGCGAAAATATATATATATATATATATATATATATATAATAAATACAACGATCAATGTATGCAATTGATGAAAAAAATATTATATATATTTATAAAAAAATCGTAAGGGATATTTTTATAAACAAAATAATGTAGAAGAAAATATTCAAATTAAATCTAATAGAACATACTAAAGAATATTGTACATTAATATAGTACGGTTTGAGGAACATATCTTTTACTGTATTTTAATATTTTTTTGGATAATGTCCAATCGTCTACCGCATTAGCAAGAAAAAAAAATATTTTTTTGTCTATTTCATTGTTACAGAAGTGACGATAAATTTATTTAAAGTACCAGAAAAAGAAATCACGTGATGAGCATCTAATAAATTAAATTCTGAAATTGAATCTTTAAAAATTCACCAAAAATCAGAAAATGAAGGTAAAGATTCGAAAAAGATTTTATTTTAAAGGAATTTTTATGATCTTTCTCGTGATGTAAATTTTATAACCCTCAAATTATTATTTTAAATGCAAACTTTAAAAAAGTTACTAAACCAGCTTAAAAATTTAATTTTAAAAATCTAAGAAGAATTTTTCAAAAACAGCGGTTTGGTCTGTGCATTGTATGTCAATCAGTGAGTCAGTCTGTTACGGAACTGTGGTATATATATATAGATGCCATGTATATTTTTTATCATATAAAAAAAATTAAATGAAAATATTAAAAATATGTAATTATAGAAAATTCAAGGCATATTTTTAATTAAATAATTCAGTGATATAAAACTACTTTGAACTACTATCCGCGACCCCTGCAATTTTTTTCGCTACTCATAATTTGCACAGCACTGCTCTTAGATAACAACTAGCAACTTTGAGAAACACATATGTATTCACAATGAAAGATTGAAAGAAAAATAAAGTTAAAATTCTCATTCTGGTCACACAGACCTTATTCCATAAATCAAGACTGGTTTCTTTAAACAAAATGGTTAATGCTGTACAAAAATACACGTAAAAGCATCACTCTTAGCAAGCAAGTTTCAAACATTATCCAAAAAAGAAAATGTCCTACAGCGCCATCTGGGGAGCGATTTCGAAGATGGACGATCGAAGTTAAAAGGAAGTAAATAATTGCATTTTCGATTTTGTCTCCATTAGACGGTTATAAAATATTAATGACTTTTTTTTTCCTTTCTATGGATGGATTTAAATAGAAATAAAAGTTGAAAAGATACATTTTTTCGGCTAGAAATCGCCAGTAAATCTTACTCGCTTGAATTAAATGATGATTCAATTTGAGACTTAGCGAATATTTGACGACAATTTTCGGGGCGAATAAATTCAAAAAAAAGTTCTTTCAATACTTCTGTACTTTAATTTTGGAGGTTTAAAGCAGTTCGATACCATATTTTTTTCAGTCTTTTGAAATAACCAGTTATGTCTAGCCAATATCTCTTCAAAATCAATGATCCTGCTATCGTTCAATCATCCAGCCAATGCATTCCTGAAGTATGAGTTGTATGAAAGAAAATGCTTGCCGGTATGTTAATTGCAAAATCGAAAGTTCAATTTATAAGGAAGAAAGGGATTTTTACTTTGGAGTTGCCTTCATCTTTTATTTTAAAGCATCTGGAAGATATTTAAAGAGGGAGAAAAAATTGTTTAGGCAATAATTTATTTCTTGAAAATCAAACTCTTACCAAAATAATATACATACGGTTTACATAGAGCGAAACATAGTTTAGCTTTTTCAGTGAACAAAATGGTTTTAGAGAAGCAGAAACAATATTTTTTATTTTCTTGGGTGATAAAGGGTGTGTTTAAAAGCTTTAGATAGAGAGAAAAACTGTTTCCCTTTTCACGAGATTAATAGGTAAAAGTTTTCGAATCAGACTTAAGTACTGTTTGAATATGTTTGAAAGTAATGAGAGTAATTATAATGCATCTGTAGCGCACTGTCTTATTTGGTATCTTTCAAAGCAATGCGTCTGTTCTGATTTCTATACTCCCTTTTCATTTATTTATTTCCATATCATACGTTATCGAGTTTGAAAATTTTTCATTTACTTAGTTGATCTTTTAATTTTATTATATTTTCATTTCATACATATTTATTTTAGGGTAGTTATCTTATGTTCAAACTTACTCTTTAATTTTCCGTATCTTTGCTGCCCATTGTGGACAGGAAAAGCTTTTGAATAAAGTTTAGCAACAAAACTTCCCACGTGGGACACACGTTACTATCTTCACCGGATATTCTTTGTCTACCACCGATTTAAGTCGACCGGTAACAATGGTCGCAAGTTTTTGCGACAACTGTTTCAATAAGCAAGCGATGTCTGCGAGTGTTACAAGCAGCATTTAATACATACGCGCAATTTAATACATTCATAATTTTCACATTCTTTCATCACTTTAAAATAAAGGCCGGATTCCGGCGTGGGGCAGTGGGGCTCAAACCCGGGTACCAAAGTTCTTAGAGTAGAACTTCATAGCGATGCAGGTAATGGTTTCAGCAACTGCGACAGACATGGGGGAGTTGTATTCTCCGAGGGAGTCGTTGTAGCCCTATTTTCGTCGTCGGTTTCCCCCCCCCCCCACCTCCACGTGGTCCGGTCGGTAACTGGGCATCACCCAGACTAAGGGCCTGTTCACATAAGAGTCCAGTAGAGGAGCGTTAAAGTATTGAAATACAGTTGGCTCTCTGTTTAACGACTTTCAAGGGACCATGAAAAATCGTCCTTAATTAGAAAACGCCCTTAAGCAGAATTTGTGAAAAAATAACATTTCCCATAACGTCGGAGAGGCCGGGACTGGGAAATATCGTCTTTAAATAGAGATCGTCGTTAAGTAGAACGTCGTTAAACAGAGAGCCAACTGTATATTTAACCAATGACAAACCTCCAAACGATTAGCAGCGAAATTTTTAACGCCTATGATTGGTTTATTTTCGTCTCAACGTCATCTTTCCTTTAACGCTCCGCTACGGACTCCTATGTGAACAGGCCCTAAGAAAGGCAGGAGTCGGTGACCTAGACTAAGGACCTCTTCACATAGAATCCGCCAGCGTCAGCGTTGAAATTTTCAACCAATCATATACCAATTATTGACCCATTTAACCAATCAGCGCCAACGGAATCTTTGACGCTGACGTGATGTGAACATGCCATAACTCCATACGGGATTAGTACTAATTTGTTACGATGATCTTGAATTAACTTGGACTTGCGCTACTCTGTGCGGTCAGGATCGCGAGTAACGATTTGCATTATCAGACAAACTTTATCGCATACCATTAGGTCGGGACGGCGTAAACTTTTAGAAATACAGTAGAGTCCCGATAATTCAAAATGACTGGGACCAGACCCTTTTCGGATTAACGAATTTTTCGGATTAAGCGAAATCTTTCTTAAAACATACTTAAATTACATAATAACATGTGATTACATAAATGTCACATATCTCTTGTGATTACACAGTTTATTTTATAAGGTCTGTCTAAACATTACCAAATCTCTGGACGCAATGGGTGATAAGAAAGCGGAACGCTGCCTAGTATAATACAGTAGAGTGTAAGTTGTTCGTACAGTACAGTCTAAGATTTTTGACGGTTAGTAGATTGTTGAAATGGATTTGAAAGACTTGTCAAACGAGACCTGAACGTCTCAGACGAGAGTGAAGGTGAAGGTGAAGCAGACGGTGACAGCAAGCAGAGGGTATCCCACTCAGACGCCGCGACTGCATTTGATGTAGCGCTACGTAATTTAGCGTAATTTGGCTTCAAGGCAGGTGTATTCTTCTATTTTCCAAAAAAAAATTTAACAGATTTTTTTAAACCAATGTAGTTCAGTAATAATCAGTTCAGTACATTGTCTAACTTTGAATTTTTTTGTAATTTTCAGAAATATACTTTGTATTACTAAGTATCACTGTGGTTTTATTGTAACCTTAGTTCTCTTTGACTTTTGGTTTCGGATTAAGCGGACTTTTGGATTACCGAAGTTCGGATTATAGAGACTCCACTGTACTTAAAAATGGAATGTTAGGATAGCCACAGTGGCGGATCAAGCATTTGGAGGACCCCAAGCGCAACATAGTTTTGAGGCCCCCCTTGTGATAAATACTAAGTAACGTTATCAAATCAATTTATTACTTAATAAAAAAATTCCCAGAATGTTTGTCTTTTTGAAGCTGCTAAATTTCGGAGGCCCCTAACAATCGGGGGCCCAAAGCGCGCCTCTCTTGCGCCTGGGCGATGATCCGCCACTGGATAGCTTAAAAGTTGTTTCTGGAAGGTTATATGTCCGGTTATAGAATTTAAAATAGCTTTATAGGTAAATAGCTCTGAAATAGCTTTAAAGGTAATAAAGCTATTTCAGAGTTTTATAAAGTGGGAAACTTATCCCGTATGTTAATTACCATTCTCCGCTACTTCAATTCTGGTACATTCTCCCTAAGAATGAATCACAAACACTTCTTTTGGGAGACAATCGAAAAGAAAATTCTCTGACCACGAAACTTGTGACAAATCATCAGCAATTTTTATACAGTTTTGTTTTAAATTTTAGCATGTTTTCTCTCCAGGGCCTTTTTATCGCATGGGCAAATCGGGACTTTGCCCAGGGCCCCCTGATGGTAGGGGGCCCCAAAACCCCGTTGGTGTATGCACCTATTACTTCTAATAGTATGTATAGCCCATGGATAGTTCTTATTTTTATAAATGTTCGTTAGTGGGGGGCCCCAAAAATAGCATCTACCCAGGGGCCCCCAGCGTTCATAATCGGGCCCTGTTTCTTTCCACATGCTTCTTGAGAACATGAAGGCATTAAATAATTCATTTGTTTAGAGGAGAAATATTGGTCCTAGATAAACCCACTTTCTTTAAATAAAAATCACTCAACCCCAATGAAAATTTTCGATAGTATAAATTTTTTTTTAATTAGGAAATAGTTAACATAAATGTAGAACATTTCCAAAACTCAACTAGTTGTAGATTTTGAGCATGTATTTTCTTCGCGTAGTAACAATAAAAAAAAGTCTAGTTTGTCTTCTCCTCATGTTTTAGCCATATCTCATGTGACTAAAACTTCATATTAAAAAAATATTGTGTGTAAGTATGTCCTTTAGGTGAAAATTAACAAAAATTAAAATTACAAAGGATTTCAAAATTATAAGCTTCCTATGAAAACATTGAAAATTATAAACTTCATTCATTAATATGAAACTAAAGTAGAAAAAAATGAATGAGATGGGTGAGCCTGGAACTCAGATATTTCTTCACTATTTGAAAGTGCTATTCTACTTTGATCTTCCGGGTTAAGTGTTGGCCGCTGTTTGTTTTTTATAGCTACTAATTCTGAAAACACGGTCTCACACAGATCGGCAGAAGCGAATAGAATCAATGTAAGTATAGCCTTGTAAGACTGTTTGACACCTTATTTAACAGTATCATATATATTTTCAACATATAAAGATAATGTAATTTGAAAAAAATTTAAATATGTAATTACATAAAATTTATTTCAAATTTTTTAATTAAATAGTTCATTAGGATATAAATTTACTTCAAACTATTTGCAATCCTTCCCCTTTTTGTAAAGACCCACAATTTGAGCACCACTGACATTTAGTTATGGGCCCAGGGTAGCCTAGTGGTAGCTCGTTGGGCATCGGACTGGATGTGCTAAGTTCGAATCCCGAAGACCACCAGTGAATACCTTCATGTCTAGGCAAGATGGGGGGACGTTAAACCCGTAGACCGGAAAGTCCTTCCATGAGATCAGTAAGTGGGAGAAGATACGAGCCCGGCAGATGTCGCCCCTGGAGGTGATCGATCGAAATTGAGGTAGCACCTGGCTAAAGTCGGATTTCGACCCTTATGGTGACATTATAAATCGGGGCCATATTCCTCTGTCCGCAGTCGAGACCTGAAATGCCATGTTCAGGCCAGGGGGGGCAAGTCCCAACAACAGCAGCAACATACATATTGCTATAATTTGTCATAATAACTTCTTTTTATGACTGCTTAAATGACAGAAATTTGAAGTAAGAGAGAGTTCTAGAAGCCAGCGTTAGGTCTGTAGCTTTTCACCTCAAAAAAATACTTCAAGTGAGGCAATCAGTTTTTGATGACTTATCGGGAATAGCGCCCTTTACACGTATGCTGTTTCGCTAGAGCTTGGAGCGTACGGGATTGCGCGCACGCTCCAAGCTCAAAGAGCAAAAGAGCATACGTGTTCACGCACGTGCAAAAGAGCATACGTGTACACGTACGCTCTTGGAATGCTTGGAGCGTACGGGATTGCGCGCGGGAAAACTTGCAGTAAGCTCCAAAGCAGCTTTCCCTTCCTCTCAAACACCTTCACATGTGCACTCAATCGCGCGGGGTTTCACGCGGGAAAGAGCGTAAGTGTAAAGGGCGCTATTGCTGACAAAATGCTGGCAAATATGCTTTAGTTTAACTTTAAAAAAGAAACAAGGATATGATTGTACCATACTTCAAAGACATATTGAGTAATAGAAAACCATTACCAGTTAACTAAAACTTTATTTCAAGATAGCAGTCGTTTTGTCAATGCTATTGCAAAATGTTTTGTATTGCTAAGGCAGGAATTTTGTTTTATTAACACGTTTCTTTCCCTAATAACAACTTTCTGACATTCTGGGGATTTTGTTCCAATTCGGATACAAGAATTGGAATCTATAAAAGGGATTATAGATCAAAATACCTTTTTAAATTTTTACACTGCATGAAACTTATGATTGTTCAAGTAATTTCTAAAGAATTCAAGACTACGCTATATAAAATCGGAATATTTTAAACTTTCAAAAGTTTTTGTAGAACTTAGCTGACTTTAATTTCTGTGCCTACTTGATACTGTCTAAATCTTTGTAGAGTTTAAATAAGTACTTTAAATTTCCATTCTACCTGATACATTATTCCTGGTTTGAATCCAAAACGATAAAATTCGTCTCTTTATAACAAGCATGTTTGGATTACCGTCACAACTTAACAAGAGTGATTTCCCGAAATTTTTGTGTTGTTTTATGATATGATGTTTAACGTGCGTACACGTTCTGCGCATACTCCCCCTTATATATGATAAACTGCATTACAGGCATAATCTTTAGCCATGAAATAAATACTTAATCATAATGGACTCTAGTAATACTGGGTATGAAAATCACTAATGAGATTATTCAGTAAAAATCACTAATGAGAAAATCACTAATGAGATTATTCATGTTTAACGTGCTTGCACGATCTACGCATATTCCCCCTTATCTATACTAATATATAAAGAGAGAGGGGATTTTGTACGTGGAGGGTAATCTTCAGAACCACTGTACCTATTTGAAAAATTCTTTCACTGTTTGAAAGGTGCATTATTCCAGATGGACATAGGCTATATATTATGTATATCTAATCAGTAGAAATAAAGTTAGGGGCTTAATCCTAACAATCTCCATTGTTTCCGCTACTGTGTTCTACCGCTTTTTGTTCCGAAGATTTCAACGATCCTTATCGTGGTGCTATCGCGGTGGGCTTCTGTTCTGACGCTAGCGGTTCGAACCTAGCCGTTCTCCGGCACGCCTTTTTCTTTAAAATTTTTTTTTAATTATTAACTAACATAAAATTAATTTAAGGTATTATTTAGTTTATTATTAAGGTAAAAAAAGATTTACAATTTATTGGTTATCAACTGGAAATTTATTGGTATAATGTTTTGTTCAACCCGGACAAAGTCGGGACGGGCCGCTAGTATATGATAAACTGCATTACAGGCATAATCTTTAGCCATGAAATAAATGCTTAATCATAATGGACTCTAGTCATACTGAGTACGAAAATCACTAATGAGGTTATTCAGTAATATATGTGTTTATAAAACGTAAAGGTGAGGAATGATTTCTACTTGGCGAGTATTAACACTCTAATGCAGCAGAATCGAACGAATTCTTGATTGAAATGCATATTCTGGATTTAGATATTACTAAATAACGTAGAATAATTGAACACGAGAATACAAATTCGTGACATATATTGTATGTTTGAAATACGGGGAATTTCGCATAACCGAGCATGAATTGGAGAAATGATGCTACACATTGTGTTTGGAATATATTCGACATTATCAGGCAGAAGAGCTCTGCGTGTCAATTTCCCAGAGTAATACACGGGTGAGATAATGGAATTATCTGAGAGAGTTAAGATTAATTCATGGAACTTGTTCATTTAAGCGGAAGGTTCACTGTTACATGTATAGAACTAAGTGATACTTTTACAGCATTTTTCCCACACGACTTTTAGCAATAATCAGTGGACAGAACCAGAGTCGGTCACATAGAAGAGCCGAGGCGACCGCCTCGGTTCCCGAATTGAAATAGGCACCAAAATGAGACGATAATAATTAGAAGATATAAAGAACATTTTATATACCATGTTTTTAAATTTTCTGTTGAATCATATAAACTTGACAATTCTATGTATTAATAAATACTTTTTTAAATTTTTTTGAATTACTCCATCAACTTGATCTTCAATACTAATAAAGGGACAAGGAGAAGTCGGATCACGTGACCGTAACTCATCCGGGCAGGCCACTCATTGAAAAAAAAAAGGCCGACAAATATACAGGAAAATCGGTGTATTTTTTTTCTCATGAAAGTACATAAATGTTACATATTTGGAAAGACCTTCGATAACTGATAATTTTTTCTGCGTACACTTATTCTGTTAATTCAATAGTTTTAGAGATATTTGGATTCTAATGAAGCGTCATCGCTCTTTGACGATGTAAACAAAGGGTGATTCGTTCACAACGTGATTCTCACTAAAAAATGAATCACTGAAATGAAATGTGTCGCCGTGTCTTTATTTGAAAAACTAAATATTCAAATTGTTTAATAATAAAAAATACTTTATTGAAACTAAATAGATATATACTGATTTTTGGTGGATTTTCTGATTTAGGTGTGAAATGATTACATTTGGTATTTTTTTCGTTTCTATATTTCTTGACAAATCTGGTAGAAAATAAAAATAATTGAAAGTTAACTTGCATTTAACTTTTCGTTCCCATCCCGGCCGATAGATGGCTGCACCAGTACAAAACTAAATTAACTGAAAATGAATTTAATACTGCTTGAAGATGGCTAAAGTATTAAAATAATGCATTGCCATCGTATCCTGAGCTATTCTAAAAGTTTCAAATGTCTAGCTAGTCGGGAAGTTAGTTAAAAATCGATTGCAAGTTTTGTACGGGACAAACACACACACAAACAAACGAAAAAGAAATCGATTTAATAAAAACATCGTAAAAATGCGGATTTTTTTACCAAATAATAAATATATAAATAGCTTTATCTAGTACATGACAAAATTCCTAAGAATATGCAGTTATAAACGAATATTTAAACTATCATTTTATAAAGTGCTGAATTTGAGATTCTGAGGAATAAATTTTGAATTTATACAGGGTCATCGAAAAAGGTTGGACACATTTCGAAAGCTCACAATTCTAAAATAAATTGAGCAAACGGAATAATATTCTTTTCAAACAACTTGGCAAGTGTCTAAGATTTCTAAATGTAACTGGTACGCAACCGTGACGTTGAACGTTGCGCAGAAGCGATGCGAGGTGGAAGAGGTCTTAGTTCGGCTTTCCGTCAGTGCACTGGCGACCGTTCAGGAGAAAGCTCAATGTGTGTTGTGGTTAGCGGAGTACAAATCTGTTAAAACAGTTCAGCGAAATTACCGTGGTGTTATCGCAAACAACCACCGGTTAGGCTTTCTCCTAAACCAGTGCTCCCCAACCTTTTTATTGCCGCGGACCGGTCAACGTTTGATAATTTTACCGCGGCCCGCTGAGGGGGGGGGGGGACGTTGATTGTTCATATTTTAGATTGTTTTGATTTAATAATTTTAATTTAATCGTATTTAAACATGCCTGTCAGACTCTCGTCTCCCATTCTTAAGTGGAATTGATGAACGTGAGTAATAGAGTCTTCAATGAGCCCTAAAGAAACTCAAACAGGTGTCGAACGATATACACCTTTGGAGAGCTGCGACAATAGGTAAAAGTACGCGAATCATTTAGAATGATTTGTGAAACCCATTAGCGGCGCGCTTTTCCCTTGGAAAAGTCGGTAGGAAAGAAAATTCATCATAGGTGGTCTGCAGAGGGCGGAACCGAAAAAGGTCGGGGGATAAGAGATGGTCCGAGATGGTTCGAGAAAGCGCCGAGAAGAATGCATAAATAAAGACGGTGTTGCGAATGGAGGGGAGAATAGACTTGGACTGTTGAAAGGTCGCCACGCGTACGGAGGGAGAGAGAGGGGTCTCGTACGGACTTTGAATAATGAGCCCTGCTCTCATGAGTGTATTTTACGTTCGTCGAAACGAACCTTTGTAAATGATTTATTTAACCAAGATTTTAATGTGTCAATAAACCAGATGTAAATAAGAGTTGGTTCTACAGTTATGATTACTTCTACAAGATAATGATTTGTCGGATCACGACCTTAAAGGTTAACAATGCCTTCAAAACAAAATACAGTTACACCAAAAAATGAATTATAGAGTGATTTAACATTTTAACTCACTAGAACGCTAAATCAATGAGAACCCTGAGCTTGTTTCTTTGCAACGAGACGGTTCCATCTGGGGGTAATAGGAGACAATGACACCCGAAATGTGTTGCTTATGTCCACTTTATTCCGTTGATTTGTTTTAGTTACTGTCACTGCAGAAAACCCCGCTTCACACAGATAGGTTGTCGGAAGTGGCAATAGGGATGTAAGTGCTGTGGTGGCAATCTCATGGTATTTTGATGTATAAATGACGTTATGTTTATTGTTCAATAGAAAACTCGTTTTATTTATTTATTTGTTTCGTTTTTTTCTTTCAGGAAAGCGCATTTATTTTCAATTTTATGACTGCAATTTTAATTAATAATCTTGAAATGTTTAATAAACAATAAACTAATTTAAAATAGTTACAAGATTTCTTCTGTTACAAAGGTATAAATTAGCACAAACCCGACAAAGATGCACAAACCCGAGAGAAATACACCACAGTAAATAAAACGGAAATAATTTAATGTTCCTTGGGCGGCCCGGTACCATTTGATCCACGGACCAGTACCGGTCCGCGGCCCGGGGGTTGGGGACCACTGTCCTAAAAGGTCGCCATTGCACTGACGGAAAGCCGAACGAAGACCTCCTCCACCTCGCATAGCTTCTGCGCAACGTTCAACGTCCGGATTTCATACCAGTTACATTTAGAAATCTTGGACACTTGCCAAGTTGTTCGAAAAGAATATTTTTACGTTTGCTCAATTTATTTTAGAATTATGAGCTTTCGAAATGTGTCCAACCTTTTTCGATGACCCTGTATTTCCTAACGGTTTTGTAACCGTTCCTTGATGTATGTCTATGTGCATTTAAATTTCCTTTTGTGGTTAAACTTCGGGTCCTTGTCATCCTTTAAAGCGTGTCTTCAAAGAAACCGGGTGTTTTTAAAATGTTCCATCGCGTGTAAGGTTAACAACTTTCTCATTGCGGTTCTTTGAAAGCAAAAGTGATATTATGCTTCTTCAGAGACCGAGTCGTCGCTTTGATTTTGACTTCTTTGATTATCTGCCGAATGCCATGGAAAGGGAGATTTCCTATCAAAATTCTGAATCGATTATGAAATCTTCGTCAGCAGCTTTCTGCAGGATATTTCTGAGGATGCGTTTAGATCTTTTATTAAAGCCTGATCTTATAGAACTGAGACCGTACTGAATAAAAAGAAAGTCCCTGAAATACAATGAAGTGCCACTGAATTAGGGATAGCAAAGCCTATGCAAATTGTGTAGCGCTGCGCATCATGTATGCGCAAGTGAGGGCGCTGTGGTAACTGCATATATAGCGCGTACTGTGGTTGTTCTGAATTAGTTATTGGAATTGCCAGTATGGGTAAACTGCCTGATTTAGACGCCTTCGATCGCGGACAAATCGTAGATGCGCGACGCATGGGCCATTCAATTTCAGAAATCGTCAGACAGCTAGGATTTTCAAGGTCGACAATGTCAAGAGTATACCAAGAATACATGGATGGTGGAAAAAAAACTAGCGATCGGCCAAACTGCAAAGGACAATTATCCTTGACAGTGCGTGGTGAGAGACGGCTCAGGCGTATTGTACGTAGCCAGCGAAGCCAAACATTAGCTCAAATTACCACCCAGTTTAATGACGGTGCCAGTCGTACAGTCAGTAAACGGACTGTGCAACGCTCGCTTCACCGTATGGGTTTCGGGACCCGTCGACCTACGAGAGTACCATTGCTCTATACTCCCACAAAGCACAATCCGGGCCCGACCTGGCCAAAGCCCCACTGGGTTAATACCGGCTGTGCGAACAGACCCACAGCAGGTGACCACCCCGCGCACGGCCCAGACAAGCCCCCTCCGCGCCAACACCAGGACAAGCCCCACAAAGCAAGGCACATGCGGACTCCAAGCAGATTGGCCATAAAAAAAAAGAAAAAATTTTGAAGAAAAAAAAAACTCGCATAGGCCAACTCACAAGGAGATAAATAAATAAAAGTGAGGAAGGCAAAACAAGGAGGAAAACCCAAACGAACGACAGCACATAATTAATGATTGAGCGAAACGCGAACCTAGTAAGTTAAGAAGATTAAAGAGCCACCGAAAGTTACTGGCAAGATGTCTCGAAAAAATAACTAAAAACTAAAAGACGGCAGCGTTACAAATTCCAGACTGGAGACGACTAGGCCTAAATTGGGGATGGTCGATTTTGAGAGGGAAAAGTCGCAACCCTGGGCGCAAAACCAGCAACATGGTAAGAACCTCATCGTTGCTGTGCAGCCCACCCTGCGGAACCTTCGTGAGCCAGCATGTCCTGTATTCGCGATGGACACCACTCCAATGACGAGGACCGTGACCTTTAGGGTTGGACCAACTCAAGGAAGGCCCAGCTAACCTAACAAGGCTGCAGTCGATAGGTCAGAATCCGAGGATAAGACCAAATCTCCTGACTTACACAGGCCCCGTGCCTTTTCGCTCATCATGGCAGTCCATTGCTCTATACTCGCCATCGGGCTGCACGTCTTGCCTGGGCAAGAGAGCACAGAGACTAGAGTGTAGAGGACTGGAAACGAGTAGCATGGAGTGATGAGTCTCGATTCCGACTACTTAACGTCGACGGGAGGCTGAGAATATGGCGTCAGGCTCATGAAGCCATGGATCCTGCATGCCTGGCTGGAACTGTACAAGGGCATGGTGGCTCAATCATGGTCTGGGGTGTATTTTCGTGGCACAGTTTGGGATCTTTGGTGCGTGTACCAACCTCCCTCAATGCAATTCGATTTTGTACATGGAGGGTAATCTTCAGAACCACTGTACCTATTTGAAAAATTCTTACACTGTTTGAAAGGTACATTATTCCAGATGGACATAGGCTATATATTATGTATATCTAATCAGTAGAAATAAAGTTAGGGGCTTAATCCTAACAATCTCCATTGTAACAGCTACTGTCCTCTACCGCTTTTTGTGCCGAAGTCTTCAATGATCCTTAGTGTGGTGCTATCGCGGTGGGCTTCTGTTCTGACGCTAGCGGTTTGAACCTAGCCGTTCTCCGGCACGCCTTTTTCTTTTAAAAAATTTATTTTAATTATTAACTAACATAAAATTAATTTAAGGCATTATTTAGGTTATTATTAAGCTAAAAAAAAGATTTACAATTTATTGGCTATCAACTGGAAATTTATTGGTATAATATTTTGTTCAACCCGGACAAAGTCGAGACGGGACGCTAGTTTATTATATATTGGTATGAAATAGCTCAAAATTTAAAGTATTTAACCATTTTAAAAAAGTATTAAATATTTTAAATTCTTGATTTCATTTTTAACCGTCAAAATGACGGTGTTCATTCTTTTTAGTAAGAAAAAAGTCCCGTCTTTCTAGTGTTAAGCAAAGCAAAATTTTAAGTATTAATTGTTTTTAACTTCGTAAGAATAAACTTAATTTTCTCTTTAATTTTTTTTTGCTTGCATTATCACATTGCACATAACTATATTTATAAAAATGAGAAAATATGAAGACGTAGTAGATATATTAAAATGAACATTTGACAAGCGACCTATGCCCAATCCGATATTGCTGGAGGCCTCACAATGCAGGGATCTACCAAGTCTGACTCTGATTACATTATATACTTTCCATCCCATTTCTACCCATGGTTATCTATATATATAAAACAGTTCTGTAACTGACTGACATACAACGCACAGATCAAACCGCTGGACCTAAAGGGCTGAAATTTTGCATGGCGATACTTCTTATAGTGTAGGGGTGCTCTAAGAAAAATTTTTGAAAAATTTCAAAAAGATTTTTTAAAATTAAATTTTTAAGCTGTGTATTAACTTTTTTTTAAGTTTGCATTTAAAATAATAATTTGAGGGTTAAGAAATTTATATCACGAGAGAGATCATAAAAATTCAATTTTAGAATTTAAAGATTCAATTTTAGAATTTAATTTATTAAATGCTCATCACGTGATTTCTTTGAATTAGATTTCTTTGAATTAAATATTTAAGCTGTTTTAGTAACTTTTTTTAAGTTTGCATTTAAAATAATAATTTGAGGGTTATAAAATTTATATCACGAGAAAGATCATAAAAATTCCTTTCAAATGAAATCTTTTTCGAATCTTTACCTTCATTTTCTGGTTTTTGGTGAATTTTCAAATATTAAATTTAAGAATTTAATTTATTAAATGCTGATCACGTGATTTTTTTCTGATACTTTAAATAAATTTATCGTCACGTGATAACAACGAAATAGACAAAAAAAAATTTCTTGCTAATGCAGCAGACGATTGGACATTATCCAAAAAAATATTAAAATACAGTAAAAGATATGTTCCTCAAACTGTACTATATTCTTTAGTATGTCCTATTAGATCTAATTTGAATATTTTCTTCTACATTTTTTTGTCTTTAAAAATATCCCTTACGATTTTTTTATAAATATATATATATATATATATATATATATATATATATATTTACATCAATTGAATACATTGATCGTCGTATTTATTATAAATATATATATTTATTTTTTTGGCATTAATTGCATACATTGACCGTTGTATTTAATTTGAATGTACTCCGTAGCGAAGTGCGGGTTTTCAGCTAGTTTAATATATAATGTAACATTTCATAACGAGATAAATTACTCATTTCAACGAGACGAATACATTGCACAAAACAACTGTCATAAGATGATCATAGGAATATTCCGTTTGCTTTGCTAATCTTGTTTTTATGTAACATTTCTGAGAAGTATTAATACCATCACGTACAGCTCGAATATTGCAAGTTACGTCAACAAACAAAACGCGTTACGTGAAGGAGATAACGTGAAAGAAATGTGCCGCGGAAAAAATTCCGACCATTCCGAATCATCATTTTTAAGGGCACAAAAGGGAAAATAATGTACATAGCACATGTGCTCACGGCTCGCGAGTATATAGAAAATATGATGTTTGGGACATGAATGTCGGATTTTGAGCAAGTGTTTATTTTTACTAAAGAAATTCAATGGCTTTAGAAATGATCTATCATAGCTCAAAAGCGAAATAAAATTGCAAAACTATAGACTAGGCCTGACGCGATCGATAAATGCGTTGTATTTACCTCCAAATATTAGAAAAATATGCACGATCTATTTTTCAGTGCAATGTCCTCACGTTTTCTAATTTCTTTATACATTTGGTTTGAAGATTGAAAAGCAAAATGAGCAAATTATGGTCGAAATAGATATTACTGGCTTTTAGACTGGGATGGAGAGCGGCGAAACCATGTTTTTAAGTTCCAGAGAATCTACCAGCACACTATGTTATAAGTATGGTTTATGATGCTCATTTAGCAAAATCGTTAGGTACGGACAAAGCGATGTGACGGCAAGTGCAGCTTTTCAAGTTGTCGCGGGTTTGATAGCTGGGTGTGACAAGCTTTACAGTTTTAGAGAGAAAAACATTTCATTTTTTCTCTTCTCCTTGTTTTTCTTCTGAATTTTTTCTTATTCTGTCCCGTCTCTCCTTTTCTCGAGATGCGATGAACGCATGAAAAGCGGAAGTTGTGTATGTTGTTGTGTGTTGTGACTTCTGCCCCTTGACCGACAGTATAGCAGATCAAGTCCATAAAGGCTATTGGACAAAATGATGCGGCTCCACTTTCGAATAGCACCACAAGAGTCGGAGTCTGACTTGGCTAAAGGACCAGTCCCATAATTTTAAACCGAGTCAAGTGACGAGACCGGTACACTTGAACCCGCACCTCAAGAGGTAAATTTTGAGAACTTGGCTACCAGCTTTTATGTATGTAAAAGTGTGAAATTCAAAGGTCGTTGCGTCGCTTTAAAGCAACCAAGTTGCACGGCACGCCACCCACATAGTAAGGTGGTTAGCGTTCTAAGCTTCCACGCAGTTGGCTAGGGTTCAAATCCCGAGTAAGATTTGATTGTTGCCGTGTCGTCCCTCTCATAGGGAGCAATGCTGGCTCACCTATATGGTACCCCCATAATAAAGTAGCCTGCGAAACTTCGCGGATCTTCATAGGACAATGTCAAGAAGTACCTACCTTCAGACACAAGTGCCTGCCGGATTGAAAAAAAAAACGTTGTACGGCACACAGGTAGTGTAGTGGGGATGAACCCCGTGGGATTTTCTGTGTAAGTAGGAGTTAACTACAATTGCATACAATGAGGCTGAACTCGTAGTATTTCGAAGAAGCTATTTGTAGATACTCACAGTGAAGATTTTATTTAATTATGACAATGTAAGAATTTCTGTATAAAACTGTGGGATTTAGTGGAGAGAAGGAATGTTACACGCTGAGTAAATAAATGTGAGAAATGGTACATAATACTCCTGTGCCATTAGATTTAAAATAGAAAGGGGTATATGCCAGTAATGAAATTTGAACAACGAGGGTTCTTCATAGCTCTGTAAGAAGAATATTGTCATTCTTTTCGAACTCATACTTTTCACACAGCTATTAGTTTACAATAACAACTGATTCAGTTAGCCTGAAACTTGCTTCCAACTTTTAAATCTGTAATTGTGCTTTACCCTAAGTTTGCTATCTTAATGTATAAAAAGAAAAGTCAAATATTACAGTACATAACAATACATTTGAATAAACATGTAATAAATGTTTTTTAAACTACTCTATAAGTGTTTCAGTTTAGCTTGTAAGTACGTACATACATTTATAACTTAATTTTTCATGCTCTAATGTCATTCAATCTACATTTTTTAAGACTTCGTTATTAAATACATTGTTTTCTATACTCTATTGAATTTTTTTTAACTTTCTTAAATCGTCAGATTTTCTAAAGAGTGATCTCTCTAAGAAGAAACAATAATATCCTGGTTCGTATACCTAACGTATTCTATTACTTGAAATTTCTTATGTTTATAGGGTTTAAATAATTCACAGTGCTTCAATACATTCCAGTTTCTCTGAAACATTTTCCAATTCAATTTCATAGTTACTTGACTGACTTTAGCAGTTTACTATTTCTATTCTCCGTTCACTTAGTTTTAAATTTTACTTTGGAGTAAATTTCGATTAAAAATTATTCAAATCTTGAATTTTTTAGTTTACAGCTTACAATTCAGTAAACTAATACTCTATTACAATACAACTGAATTTTTCAAACACATTGAGTAGAATTGTTTACAATTACTCCAGAAATAACTGGTACTGTACTAACACCTAATGAAGGACATCAGACACCATGAGAAGTTCTGAACAATCTTTATGACATAAGACCTTGCCTAAATACTATTCGCGATTTTATGAGAAAAACGATGAACTATAAAAAAATGAAAAAAAATTATTATGTAGGGGATAAATAAGTTTTCCTACTTAAAGAAAGCGTGTAAATCAACTGATGGAGATAGTAAAGAAGCAAATAGTACGTAATACGAATTAGGATTGTTTCAAAACTCTTGACTGAAAATCTTTAGGTCATATTTTCCAACAAAAACACTACTTCGAATTTTTAGATACACGTAACAGCTCTTATCCCTCAAACATTTTACTCTGACTTCACAAAGGCAAATACGTATTTTGAGTGTTTTCATAGCAGATAAGAAAATATACAGTGGAATCTCGATCGATCGTTTTCGGATCCATCGTTTTTCCGTATGTGTCGTTCATTTTATCCAGTCCCAACGATCATATTGCTTCGTTATGTTTCCGAATCTATCGTTTTCCCGCATTTATCGTTCATTTCAATCGGTCCCTTGAAAAACGATAGATCGAGATTCCACTGTATTTCGATTTACAAAATTTTAAGTTTTATTTCCAGATTGAATTTCCTAAATTTAAAAAAAGTATAATCAATAAAAAAAACTCACTAGAAATGTTCATTTACGTCAAAACATTGTATTTAACTTTTAGATATAATGTTTCTTTAGAATATTCCTCAAGGTGAACATTTTAAAATCTCGTAAATTATTGACTTTTAAATTAAAACTCAGATCATTTAAAATCTTAGAAATTAATATGAAAAAATAAATATAAATTCTCCATAATATTACAAAAATATTTTTTTGTGTGAAAATCATTTTTTGTAACATTAAAACTAATTAACATGAAGAAGTCTATTATGCTTGTAAACAGACTTAAAAAGCGGGATAAAATGCAGTGATTATTTTTAAAGTTAATCACGTCTACTAATTTAAAGTTACGAAAAATTACAAAACGTTTTATATTTCACTCTGACGGCGAACCTACTTAGGATAAATACCCAGCACATTGAAAGAAAAAGTTTCTTTCAATCACTCAAAAATTTTACACTCATATTAGAGTTCAAAAGCTAGTAGAAAGCATTACAAATCAGATGCCATTTTCGGCACTTTTATATCCTTCGGAACGTGTGTATTATGTTTACGCAATTAACAATTTAAAATTCAAACCGCTAAAATCTTGGTAAATAATTTGAAATATTACCTTTTCTTTACAATACAAGAGGCCTTCTAAATTACAGAGTCTCTTTGCTCTCATCTTAAACGACAAAGTTTTGGGGAAATCTATAAGGCTCGTAAAAACTGACTTGAAGTGATGCATGTCGTGTTTTCGAATCTCCCTCAACACATGATAGGGTATAATTTTTTTAGACACCTCCTCATTAATGTTTGAAGAACTGCTTTAAAACAGACGAGATGAGGAAGTTTCTTTCAGCTCAACGCTCTCAAAACACTTGCGTGGATTAATATTTTTCAAATTATTACCCGGCACGGTTAACATTGTCAAAGAATTTTGTAAATCCAGTCCCGGGTACACACTGAAATCGTAAACACTGAACACGCTTGAGTCTCTATCCCAGCGCGTGGCTCCAGTATACAAAGTAGATAAAGTAACTTTCCTGCCGAGCACGTTTTAAATGCTCCTTTCGAAAACAGAAAAGGTAGAACCAGTGCCATCTGGGGAGCAATTTTGAAAACTGTCGATCGAAGCTCCAAGGAACTAAGTAAATAATTGCATCTTCGATTTTTCCTCCATTAGACGATCGTAAAAATATTAATGACCTATGTGCATTTTTTTCCTAATTTTTTTTTCCTTTGAGAGTAGAATTGAATGGTCATAAAATTGAGCGTATATACTTTTTTTAGAATTTAAATCTCCTCTAAATCTGCGTACATGAATAAAAAGATGATTCAATTTGAACCATTTAATGTACATGTAAGGAAAATATATAACGGTCATAAATTTTTTGAATAGATGGGTCTTTTGGGCACACTAATAATTAAGAATATTTAAACTCTTTTTAGGAATATTGATTTTGATTTTGATTTAATTATTTGGTTGCTTATTAGCTTCTCTATTTATTTATTCATTCATTCATTCATTCATTTATTTTTAGGCTTATTTATTTATTTTGAAAAACATGTTCTAAGTATGGCAAATTTCTTTCAGTATAGAAACGTTCTATAATAAATAGTAATTTGCCTCTATAGTAAACTGGAAATAGTAAATTTTTTCCTTGGAATTTTTACATCGATAAATTTATTCTAGAATGATATACATTTTCAAAAATTATTCCTGTTGTCGAATAAAGCCTGAAATTGAAACTTTGAATACTCAGATAACACCATCGCTCATTGTCCGTATATTTCAGGTCGTTGAAATCAGGGTACTTTTCGGTATCTCCGGTAATGTTTTCTTGGCGACGAAAAATGTACACCATAGTAGTAGAAAAAAACCTACATTTTGCTATAAAAATTCCGAAGAAATTGCATGTTGTAAATAAAAGAGGAAAGAGGTTTTTAAAAAGGTTATTTTTTTTTTAATCTTCATAAAATACTTATTTCAGGTGGAGAAACTCAATCACGTTGCAACCATAATTGGATCAAATGCTTTTTCCTCTTGAAAGATTTTTCGCTCATAAACTCCGATAAATATGTATCTAAGCAGTGGCGTAGCGAGCATAACTGGCGCCCGGGGCACGATACCTTTGTGGCGCGCCCCCCCCCCCCGCAAAACATATAGTAATATAATATATAGACCTTATATTGGCGCCCCCCCGAAAAACATATAATAATATAATATATAGACCTTATATTGGCGCCCCCCGTAAAACATATATTAATATAATATATAGACCTTATATTGGCGCCCCCCCCGAAAAACATAATAATATAATATATAGACCTTATATTGGCGCTCCCCATAAAACATATATTAATATAATATATAGACCTTATATTGGCACCCCCCCCGAAAAACATATACTAATATAATATATAGACCTTATATTGGCGCCCCCCCCCCCGAAAAACATATATAAATATAATATATAGACCTTATATTGGCACCCCCCCCCCCGAAAAACATATAGTAATATAATATATAGACCTTATATTGGTACCCCCACCCCGAAAAACATATAGTAATGGAATATATAGACCTTATATTGGCGCCCCTCTGCAAGTGGCGCCCGGGGCATGATAGACCCCTTGCCCCCTCCCTCGCTACGCCACTGTATCTAAGGGGTATTTTGTAGTACTCCTTTGTTTTTTCTATGCCACTTGGCGAGGCCCCATGACCTTTCAATGTTTTGCATGTATGCCTTCGTAGCATAATCAACAAAATTGCATTTGTGATTAACTGTCTGATGAGTGCATCCAACGTCTAACATTTGTGTTGAATAATGGCTCCAAGTCCATAAATACCGGGTGTCCGGGCTAAAGGTATCCAAAAAGTATGACTTATTTTTACGGAACTACCAATTAGAATTTTTTTTAAAAATTATTTAAATAGAAATAGCATCTCACCAAGTTTTAATATCAATCATAGATTTCGATCATAGTATCATAGATTTCGATGTGGGCACTTTTGTATCACGACTAACGTCTAAATTGTAATCCAATTCTCTCCAAGTGTTTCGTAGCATATCTGGAGTTATTAGACATTTTTGCTTGGAGATTCATTAAAACCGTTGTGTATAAACAAAATATTGAAACTGTGGATGAGTTGAAGAAGTGTATCATTCAAGCAATTCGTCTAATAACTCCTGATATGCTAGGAAACACTTTGAGAAAGCTGGATTACCATTTAGACTTTTGTCGTGATACAATAGGTGCACACATCGAAATCTATGATACTATGATCGAAATCTACGATTGATATTAAAACTTGGTGAGATGTTATTTCTATTTAAGTAAACTTTTTTAAATTCTGATGGGTAGTTCCGTAAAAATAAGTCATAACTTTTGGATACCTTTAGCCTGGACACCCTGCATTATCGAGGTCTCTGCCACGTTGTTTGTAATCACTTGCAGTACAGTTTTTACGGTCAGGGTTTTAACCATCTTTTAGAAGCACCCGTTTGTTTCTCGACAAATACGCCCGACAATCAATTGTTCTGGTAACAATCTCCCAATATGGTTCTTTCGCTTGTAGAGTATAGCTCACTTCTACCCAGACTTGGGTGTATATAATTTGAAGTGGCACTCTAAATGAATTTGATACAAACACAGTTTATACATGAAACAATGTTTATTGAATTCGCTGCACGTATAGAATTTGCTTTTACAGCAATAAGCATACGTACTACTTGTACGGAATTTATATTAACATTCAATAGAAATTTTGCAAATACTCACAAACCAGCAGAGAGTCAAACCAGCAGTACTGCCAATTAAACTTTGGGCCCCCTAAGCACTAGCGCAGGCTAGCACCTGGAGTTGCTTACCTCGTAGCTCCCTCTCGCTTATCTATCAACTTTAACAACCTTTTTTCAACCTCTGTATTAATCAAGCTGCTTGGTATTTATACCAAGCGCGTATGCCGAAATTAGCATATCTCAAGCAGCTTCTTTAATTCATTCACTCAAAAGTTTGATTCTTGTGAATCGAATCTTATGTATACCTTACACGCTTAGTAAATAAGCTTTCATCGACTTCTACGATTTTATTTCCTCCACCTGTCTTGCGATTTTCTTCCTTATACGGCAGAATTCAAACAATTTCAAGGAGATAATTAGGCCAATCAACTGCTGTTCCTGGTGACATGTCGAGTTTTCTTTCGCAGTATTTGATAGACGAAATTTAAAGACTCGAACCGTAAATGAACCCCAATGCGGTCACAAAAGATATTCTACATTCAAACCAATTCTTAACACGAAGCCAGGATTTCTGTCGGCAGCCCCTTGTACTGCACTGCCCTGCCACGAGTTTTCCTTACCTAGCTTAACTTCCTCGTGCGTCCATTTCGACAAGTTTTTGTCTTAGAAAGGATACCAAACTCTCGAAAAACAATTATAACATCTGATTCCGACCTTGATAAATTCTTTAACCATTTGAGGGGCGCCGTTTGCACAGTGCAAACGCCTAAATCAAGTCTTTTTTTTTCACTTGCATTCAATGTATTCCAGTTAAATGAGCAGAAAAAATGGTTAGTACTGCCATCTGTTATCAGTATAAAGAAGTAAAACCATTATGCTACCTTAAATTTGAAAATTTTTCAGGATTCTTTACGTTAAGAAAAGTCGGGGAAAAATCTGCACCTGGCAAGCGGAGGAAGTTTTTGCCCCTGAAAGGGTTAAGTGATACTTATTTTCTAGTCGTCATTATTAAATGCTTAGTTAAGGAACTGCGGGAAAAGTAGAGTGAGCAAATGACGGGTACAACGATCACACGTAAAACCAAGTGACACCACGGATTAAAACATGAAAAGCCGAAGTAAATCCAAATAGCACCAAGGATGTCGCTTTTGTCTCCAAAATAGTCGCCAAGAAAATGTGACTGAGGGTAACCGAAAAGTACCGAAATCATGACTAGAGTGTAGAAGACCCGGATTCGACACCCAGACCTGACGAGCAATTCTTACAGAAGCGCCTGAGTGTTGGCAACGATGGCTCCAAGGAGCGAACAGCAGAGACAATTGCCCCCCCCCCAAAAAAAAAAAAAGCCCAGCGTATTTTTTTCATAGCCTAAAATTATATAATCGTAGACCTAATACTAAATGAGTTTAAATTTAAAATGAGACGGTGCTTATTTCTTTTATATATATGTATATATATATATATATATATATATATATATACAGTTGGCTCTCTCTTTAACGACGCTCTACTTAACGACGATCTCTATTTAAAGACGATATTTCCCAGTCCCGGCCTCTCCGACGTTATGGGAAATGTCATATTTTTACAAATTCTGTTTAAGGGCGATCTCTACTTAAGGACGATTTTTCACGGTCCCTTGAAAGTCGTTAAACAGAAAGCCAACTGTATATATATATATATTATATATAACCCTAAGAGCCGATGTTGGACCCCCCAAATCTCTGGATTGGAGCCGCCATTGACTGTTGGAGGGGAAAAAACAATAAAACATCATCAGAAAACATTGAAGAATCGCGAGTTTATCAAGGAAAATATTGGTTATTGAACTATGCTTAAGGCTAAAAAAAGAAGTTTCGTCAATCCAACCTGTTTTGACCGTCACTCCTTCAAACTCACAATATTGTGCAGAGTAGTTTTTAGCGCCGCCTATTCGCACAGGAGGAATTATGTGATAAAAAGCGGGGAGATATAAGAAATAATTCAGTGTTCTGTCAATGCCTTACATTTTAGCCATATGTGTATAAGCGCTGCTGTAAACTGTATTTCCTCGAATCTAACGCACCCATTTTAAACCAAAATACTGCAGTAAAATACAGAATCTTCCTTCGGTCATCATCCTCGTTCTTGTGTTTGATTGAGTTTTTCCTGTACGTGGGAAAAAAATTAAAGCCACTAATTGAGTTAGAAGCTTTTGTATTCTTTGAAGACTTTAAACTGAAATACGCTGCATGAATGTCACTTACTGACAACTTTAAGACTGTTATACTGCGAATAAAGTTGCAAGCCAGTGAAGTAGTAATTTATTCCCCGTTGATTCACAAAGTAAGGTGGGCGAAGGGCGTATATTTGGATTTTACATCGGCGCCAAACTCGGAGAGAAGTAGGGGGGGCGCTGAAAATCGTGACCGAACTTGTGACACGAAAACTTGTGCATGACAAGTTCAGTCTAATACAATCAGGATTAGATGGTTACTGAAAAAATCAAAAGAAGATAAAACTGAACGGGGGCTTGTTGATGTTGCAAAATTAAAAGAAAATGTGACAGTTTTAAAACAAAGAAAAGGGATTTTTCAAGGGAAAAAATTGCTAATTATTAAACCTGCTCATGAATTTTCAACACAGCAGTAAGAGACCGGAACATAAAATTCTCTAAACAAAAACCAATTTATATTTTCTGAGTTTAAAATGAACTATAGAGATTGAATTGAATTGAATTGAAAATTTGTGAGACTTATGCTACAGCCAGGCGGCCGGCTTTGTCTCTACATAACGACCCGAAAAGGAAAAACATGGACGGACAGACGCTAGGCTAACTAGCACGGAGAAACTTTGAAACACAAACTTCGAACATGGGAGAAGGAAAGCGGCGAGAAGCCCCACCCGGGACCACAAAACTATAGAGATTTAAGAGTCAAATGACACAAATAGCGTGTTTGCACAGTGAATTCATTGCCAGATACAATATTTTTATGCTATATCGTCTATGTGTAGCCTACTGTATATCGATTCTTTGAGCCTATTTCAGAATGAAACTTTCCATGTTTTGCCATCGGTAAAGAAATATAACTAAAATTCAATTCCTCGCAAAGCTTTCCTTTAAAATTGTCCCTTTGTTCTATTTTTATCAAACTGTCTTCAAGGATTTTGGTTCACCAAAAATTTCTCTGAAGATCATTTTTTGCCCTTTCAAGGCGATGAGTATCACAGTCACGAATTTTTTTCTACAGACTCGATCATTAGTGAGACGCGGCAAGCCACAGACTGGGAAAATCCTCCAGTAGCATCGACAATTTTGCGTAAGAGGGATCTTTTTGAATATAATGGGCAAAACCCAGTACAAAATTTAGGACATCTACTTTACCCCTCAATGGCGTGCAAGCAAAGATGAAGTCAAACGACGCTCGACTCATCGCTTTTGCCTCGCAATAAAATCCTACCCCGTGTAGCACGTAGTTACCAAAGTGTTGTGTTACATATGGCTTCATTCCGGAAATTAATCCATACAGATCAGACAGCCCACAACATTACAAAGTATCGGGAAACAAAACAAAAAAGCAATATAAACTAGAAACCAACAATAAGAACTAGAAACAAAATAAACTAGAAAAATATACACAATCAAAAATTTCAGTCGCAAAGAGAGTTCATACTGATCCTTGCATCCCAATACAATTTGCTGATGTCTCCGTTTCTCTGGGAGATTCTGTCAAGTCCATGGCAAGTTAGGATATGATCCGAATTCATAACTACTGCCCTGCAGATCGGGAAAACGTTGGTTGGATATATACCCATTTTGAACAGATGTTCTGCCAGGCAGTCGTGTCCAGTCTGTAGCCTGAAATTTGCTACTGCATCCTTGAGGGGTTTGTGGTCGTACGATTTCCAACAGTCCTGAATGCTCTCCCAGATTTTACCTTTCAACTTTTCCCCCATATCGGAGTTGCTTAGCTCTCAACTGTTCTTTTACTTAGTTACGAAAGTAAAAAACATTAAAAAGCTTTTAAAAAATACAAAAAACTCTATATGTTTCTATCCTCAAACTTTCTTCTCTCGTTTCATTTCAACTATAGCTTATTTCTAACAGTGTCTTTATTGTGGAGCTAATTCTCTCGGGGAAATGCTCCATTGTTGTCACCGGCTCGAGATCAACAGTTTAGTTGAGTTTTTTTTTGGAGTGGCAACGTCGAGGAGTCCTACGATGAAATAAGGCAGTTGAGTGCCGACAACCACAACGTGCAGATGTGTGTCGTCGGCTCAAGAGTTTCGATCGGCCCACCATCTGATTTGAGTATATAAATGTTTTGTTTGTGATTTATATACGTCCGTCTACGTGTAGAATAAATTTCTTTAAAAGGATTACAACCGACTCATCATTCAAAGCTCTCCCTGAACTATTTGAGATTTCAGATTTGAGTGGATAGAACAATAGTCTATGAACTCACAGATCCTGAACCATGTTTCTTTCGACTTCCTACTAACCAATCACCTTCTTCCTTTTCGCGAACTGGTTACATGCTTACACAGATAGACAAAACTGCGTTAGAGGGCTTGGGTCAAGGAATGCAGTTAAACCACAACTTCTGTAGGTCTGTTGGACGCAGTTACGGAAACTATAGCCCAACCTGACAAACAGTATAGGAAGAGCGATTAGATGTTCTGTAAAAATGTCTGTGAGTATGTGATACCATAAAATGACTAACCATTTTATATAATTTGTCATACATCTTGGAGATAGATTTTTTGGTATCGTATGAACAAAAGTGGGAAAAATTTGCAAATAGAGTTATTGTCTCAGAAAATATAAGTTGTTCACATGTTTTGATGCGTATAGCAATCTTTAAATAAGTACAAATTTGATTTTTTTAATTATAAAATGCGCATAAATGTTTTTAATGTATCGCAGACACCCTTAAGGAGGTCCGAGACACGCCGGCATAACAACTGAGAGCCAGTAATAGTTAATTTTGTACACTTTTTTCAGTACTTGCAGAATTTTTACTCCCTTTTATAAGTGAAGAAATTTTCCCAACAATTTTTTATTTGATATGATTAAGTGTAGATATCTGAATTGTGAACAATAGTACACACAGAGAATGATGTAATCCACACTATATTTTAGCACTTGCTGAATTTTTACTCCATTTTTTTAAGTGAAAGCATTTTTCCCCAACAATTTCTTATTTGATGTAATGATAAAGTGTAGATATCTTAATTTTAAAAAATAGTACATACAGAGAGGGGTGTACATTGGTATTGGGTTTCTCAGTCTTAACTCTGTTCTGAAGAAATGAAAATTCACATTTTTAAATCACGATGTTTTAGAATCAGCCTTATAGAGAATATCCCTTAACAACATATATTTATGAGGACAGGTAATGGTAACATTCCTTACATATATTACTTTCAGTTTAGTTGTTTTGCAAAAGAAAATATAGAACTTAAAGTGACCATGTTTGTCACGCAGCGACTAGTAAAGAGAATTTCAAAAATTTGAAGAATTTTGTGTCCTGGACCCATTTAACAAATAAAAATGCATATATCCCACCAACATAAAATGGTCATGAAGCTAAGCTTTCGTAGTTACAGCAGCTCTGATATGGATATTTTAATAAGCAGTCAAAAGCAACTATCCACTTAAGAAGATTTAAAGATCATTAGTCTAAAATCTCAGTTTATCGAGTCTATAATTTTTGAATCAGACGAAACCTGTTCGTACAAGACGCAGCAAACCTCAAAAAATTTCGAGCCAAAAATGTTATCCGTGCCCGTGATTTATCGACAAGTATTGGGGGCAGTTATTAGTGAGGCGTTTGTACTTCCTATGTAACCCCTCTCCACCCCCCACAAACACAATACACACGTCGCTGCAAAACGGAAATTCTAAATCATTAATGAACATAATCACCGTTACGCGTTATTTCGTTAGCAAATCTGAAAACGAATTCGGCAGCGCAGAAAAGAGCGAACGTTTCGAAAGAAGGAAAAATTCCTCGGCAAAAGTTCATCCCCCGTCTGTGTTGAATGCCAAACGCGCCGCGTGGGTGATGGGGTCCTGACTTGCTTCTTCGAAATGAGTCTGCGAACAAACAGGTGCGGAATGCCGGATGCGACTGAACGGAAAAGGGATTAAAAGGGTTATCGAGTGCTCGGCTCGTTTTAACGTGTCGTCACAATTGCTTAAACAAATTGATTCCGGTCAGGATCGAGATCAAAGCAACGCGAATGTGTCGTCTCATGCGGGTAATCAGTAGCGGCATCGATTCCGATGCTATTGATGGAAGTTCATTTCAATATTTCAATATTTCATACGTCTTTGACCAATTGGGTCAGTGATAGAAATGGTTCAGTGATATCATGGGGTGTATGAAATTTGATTTAGGATGCTTTGATTGTTTTTGATGGCAAAAAATTCTTATTTCTCGGTGTGAGAGACATTTCAAAACAATGAATGATTTAGATTATGTCTGTAGAAAAGTTTTAAGATTGCCCTCGGATGTCTTCTTGAAATTTTTCCATCAAGACCGTTCGAAATGCATTCGTCCTTTCTTCGGAGACGTTGATAGAGCAATTAGGCGGAAAAAATATATTGCTTTTGATGGGGAAAAAAAATTACAAATTAGAAAAATAACAACGACAAAAAAAATAAAACTTCAATTAGAACATGTATATATGTATAGAGATGGTTTCCAAAACTTTTGTATCTCACTTTTTATCTATATCTTTATCTATCTCAATATATATGAGCCATTTCTTATCCAAATCGATTAACACCATTTTTTAATTTTTTTTTAAATTAGTGTTAACCTTTAGCTCACGGGGCCCATTTTTCCAATTCCCTCTTTAGAACGGGAAATTTCATACCCCTTTTGTAAAAACGGCCGTTAAGGGGGGTTTATATATATATATATATATATATATATATATATATATATATATATATATATATATATATATATATATATATATATATATACAGGTGGTTATCAAAATAAGGGAAACACCTATCAATATCAGTTGTGTTTATGAATGTGCTTCGTATTCCGTAAAAAACAGGTATGGCCAACGGTATTTTTTATATAATATAATGTATGTAATATACTATTGTCAGGTAGCAGTAATGAAGCTAAGGGCATCGTGCTTTTGGGGGGAACAGCGTAAAATGTCAAACCTTGCAAACCTTTCGAAAAGGGCAAATTGTTTGAGCGCGATTAAAATGGAGTATCTGTTACTGCAACCCCCAGGTTAATTGGTGTTTTTCGAGCTATGGTATCGAAAGTCATGATAGCATACAGAGTGCACTGAAAAACATCCTTTGCCAAACAGAATAGTGGATGAAAGGGAAAGCTGAGTGAAAGAAACGAATGAGGTATTGAAGCGGATTTTGACATGAAGAAAGAAAACAACTGCAACCAAAATGACCGAAGAGCTCAATCTGCATCTGCATGTTCCGGTATCAACCATCAGAGGTAGAAGGGAACTTCGCAAACAAAGCTTTACAGAAAAGTAGCTATTCCCAAACCACTCGTAATAGATGCCAATACAAAATATCATCCACAGTGTTGCCACGAGCGCAAATCCTGGTCGAGTAATATGTCGAAACACGGCATTTGGTCCGACGAATCATTGTTCACATTATTCCTCGCAACAGGATGTGCGTATGTCAGGAGAACACCTATCCAAGCGTAAGATTCTGGGTGTCTCATCTCAACTGTCAATCATGGAGATAGATCTATTAGGGTTTGGGGTAGCATCGCATGGTTTTCTTCAGGCCCTATGGTAACCCTAAAAATAAGATAGAATGGGAAGGACTATGTCGAAATTTTAGCTCACTAGTCCATCCTATGGTGCAAACATTGTTTTTTTTCAGGAGCTTGCGTTCTCCAGAATCCTTCTATACATACAGCTAAATCTATCAAGTATTGGTTTAAACAGCATGAAAAAGAAGTCAAATATCTTATCTTGCCCTGTACAATCCCCCCGACTATATATCATCCAACCACTGAGATCTGTATAAGCGGATAGAGATAGGTATCGATATCCACCACAGCATCTCTACAGGAACTTTTATGATTTTACCCTGAAGAATGGTATAATTAGCACAGTCAAAATAGGTTCCATGGCTAAAAAAAATATGAAAGTTTTGAAAATTGGTGGAGATGTTTGTCTAGGCATGCTAATGAACATATTAAAAGTCCCTACCGATCAGACTTGAGCTTTCGCCGCCATCTTGGAAAATGTGTACACTTTTTTGGTTTTTTTCAAGTAACTTGAGAAATATTGATTTTATGTAAAAAATTTGAGTTTAAAAATTGAAGAGCACTAAATTGTGAACAAAAACGTCATTTACATTTTTTTTATAAATCGAACACGAACAAAGATAATTGACTTTGAAAGGAGCGAACCATCACACCTGGGACGCGGATGCGCGGATCATCCCCATCGCGATGGGGGGATGATCCGCGCATGTGCGCCAAAAGTCTTGTATACTCACGTTTGTCAATTCTCTGCATATCAAAGCTCAAGAGAAAGTTGCAACAACACCCAATCCATTGTTATCAGGTGGTGGATTCTATATTTTTATGTCATACTTAGGCTGCATTGGGTACATAATGGCTGGAGGTGAGTTAAAATAAATATTAACTTTGATGTACGTAACTACGTCAGTAGAAAAAAAGTTGCCTGGCCATGCATACGCTAGAAAAATCCTAGCTCATTTATCTACCCAAACATCTTTAGCAAAAATAGTTTTTGACGCCATGGACATATCTGATTTCAAAGCAATAATCTCCATGGGTTGTTTAGAGATTTTGAAGGCTTTTTTGTGTTTTTGCAAATAACTTGGAAAATATTAATTTTTAAGTAAAAAAAAAGTTTAATACAAAAATTAAAGAAAATTAAATTGTGTACAAAAAATATTAAATACATTTTATCGTAACCCTAACACGTACAAATTTATTGACTATTAAATGCACGTTGATTATGGAGGTAGCATCCAAGTCTCGTTGCAGGTGCTTTCCTTTGAATTATCTCCACTCCCTCATTGCCGCATTCTTTAAACACAAGAAAATAGACTTGGATGTGTTTTGGTATGCAGATATTTGATCATTATTAATTTTATAAACGAATGTAATAAACTTGGATGTATTCACTACAGTATTTTCATTGTGTACAATTTTTAAGCTTACCTACTTTATGGTTGACGTGCTCTTTTCGGTACGGGATTGTTCGCGTCGTCAGTCTTGAAAAGATCATCTATGGAGCAGCTAGCATCACTTCATTCATCAATTCCTTTTATTGGATCGTCATGATCTACAGGGCAATAACTTCAATGGGGTATGTCGTTGCAGTATGTCGTTGGGGTATGTCGGTACTCCATTGCAGTTATTTCAGGCCGTTTTGCAGTTGATGCCTGCTTTCCGACACACGCCTCTTTCTCCCCAGTCAGTCTTTCTGTTGCAAAACACTATGCTTAAAACTGAATCGGGAGCCACTGCATCCATAGTTGTGATGGGCACGAGGGTTTTCTCTTGACGTTTCCAGTCCCACACTTCAGGATTCAACTCATTCCCAAACCACTTCTGCTCTTGATGATACAACCGAAAGGAAAGTAGCCTGGCTTCCTCTTCAGTTGAGGGAAGAGCCGAAATGTATGGTTTTATTTTAGTGTCAAATTTTGCGAAGCATTTGTACCTAAACTTATTTAGGGACTGTTCACTGGAATGTGCTCCACACCAGATCAGAAAAAAGCATTCTCCTGCTTGAACCATCGTTGTGCGATGAGTTGCATTTATTAACTACTGTCACGTTGTGTTCCATATCTTTAATTTGGAACATTTTTATGCAAAGTTTCTTTCCTTTCTTGAATGCTACAGAATTAGTATCACATCCACTGAACGCATGTAGAAAAAGGATACTTTGGTAAGTCCCGATGATTGCATTTCATTTGATGAATATATTTTTTTCTTTGATTTCCTTTTGTGTGGTTTGACAGGGAAAATGTCTTTTTTCTGTAGGAGTGAGAGCTGTTAATAGAACCAGGTGATCAACATCTTCACCGATGGTTACAACGATGTTGTTACCAGAACATGCTTCATTAATTGCAGTATTTATAATGAGAATGTCGGCGTCGTCATTTCTTTGTCGGAATCGAATCCCATTGTTTCCCACCTCAGCTGGTAGAATGCTGATCAATTCGCTCTTATTCTTTTCATTTGAAAGGAACTATTCTTGTTCAACAGTAACTCGCACGTTTCCATCAAAATTTTTGTCTACAGATTTTTTCACTATAGACCGTATATTCTGTTAAATTTTTTTTTGTAGTGTTAGTGGTGTTGGATTATCCATTCAAAACGACTATACAGCTGGTACCATAATGCTTTTTTATATAGTTAACTTAATTTATGCAGACTGCCGAAAAAGTTAATTATGTTCCCCATTTAACAAGGTGTAGGAGAAAACCACTATCCACAATGATGACGCAGTTCAGGAGGTTAAGGTCTTAGTTTGGAACTTCAAAAATGTCGTACATGGCCAATGTCGTTGTCTCTCGCATACCAGCTTCATTAAATAGAGCCAACGGAAAAGGAACTAACCCATATTCTAAATAAATGCTAGAACTTCGTCATTTTGTTTAGCAATCGCTATCCTCTGAAAAAGCAACAACGGGTTTACTACTATATTAAAACCGTTTCTTTCACCGTACAATTGACGGTGATCAAGCTTTCATAAGGTCTACCATTTCAAAGTACTGAACCCAAAGAGCTGCAGTGGGGCCAGTCCCTTTCAACTGCTTCAAAGTCATCATCATTTTAATCTCATATACGATGGCTCGTATATGAGTATATCCGTTTATGGTTTCTAGCGATAATAGTTCAGTAGCAAAATCTCTAAACAACTCATGGAGATTATTGCTTTTGAAATCACATATATCAATGGCGTCAAAAAATATTTTTGCTAAAGCTGTTTGGGTAATTAAATTAGCTAGGATTTTTCTAGCGTATGCATGGTCAGGCAACTTTTTTTCTACTGGCGTAGTTACGTACATCAAAGTTAATATTTATTTTAACTCACCTCCAGGCATTATGTACCCAATGCAGCCTAAGTATGACATAAAAATATAGAATCCACCACCTGATAACAATGGATTGGGTGTTGTTGCAACTTTCTCTTGAGCTTCGATATGCAGAGAATTGTCAAACGTGAGTATACAATACTTTTGGCGCACATGCGCGGATCATACCCCCCATCGCGATGAGGATGATCCGCACATCCGCGTCCCAGGTGTGATGGTTCGCTCCTTTCAAAGTCAATTATCTTTGTTCGTGTTCGATTTATAAAAAAAATGTAAATGACGTTTTTGTTCACAATTTAGTGCTCTTTAATTTTTAATCTCAAATTTTTTTCATAAAATCCATATTTCTCAAGTTACTTGAAAAAAACCAAAAAAGTGTACACATTTATCAAGATGGCGGCGAAAGCTGAAGTCTGATTGGTGAGGACTTTTAGTATGTTCATTAGCATGCCTAGACAAACATCTCCACCAATTTTCAAAACTTTCATATTTTTTTTAGCCATTCGTCAAAATCAGGTCTATTTTGACTGGGGTAAATATATTCTTAACCACTATTCATGACTTGTATAATCCAATTCCAACGTGAATCAGGTGGTATTACATGACAAAGATGATTCTGCGAAGTATTAATAAAGGTTTTCATGATGTTTCTCAGTGTTTCAATTATTTTGATAATAACCTGTGTGTGTGTATATATATATATATGTGTGTGTGTGTGTGTGTATATATGTATATATATTTACATATATATAATATATATATACATACACACACACACACACACATGTATATATATTTACATATATATAATATATATATACATATACACACACACACACACACACATATATATATATATACACTGAAGTGCCACTGAATTAGGGATAGCAAAGCCTATGCAAATTGTGTAGCGGTGCACAATCATGTATGCGCAAGTGAGGGCGCTGTGGTAACTGCATATATAGCGCGTACTGTGGTTGTTCTTAATTAGTTGTTGGAATTGCCAGTATGGGTAAACTGCCTGATTTAGAGGCCTACAATCGCGGACAAATCGTAGGTGCGCGACGCATGGGCCATTCAATTTCCGAAATCGTCAGACAGCTAGGATTTTCATGGTCGACAGTGTCAAGAGTATACCAAGAATACATAGATGGTGGAAAAAAACTAGCGATCGGGCAAACTGCAAAGGACAATTAGCCTTGACAGTGCGTGGTGAGAGACGGCTCAGGCGTATTGTACGTAGCCAGCGAAGCCAGACATTAGCTCAAATTACCACCCAGTTTAATGACGGTGCCAGTCGTACAGTCAGTAAACGGACTGTGCAACGCTCGCTTCACCGTATGGGTTTCGGGAGCCGTCGATCTACGAGAGTACCATTGCTCTATACTCGCCATCGGGTTGCACGTCTTGCCTGGCAAGAGAGCACAGAGACTGGAGTGCAGAGGACTGGAAACGAGTAGCATGGAGTGATGAGTCTCGATTCCGACTACTTAACGGCGACGGGAGGCTGAGAATATGGCGTCAGGCTCATGAAGCCATGGATCCTGCATGCCTGGCTGGAACTGTACAAGGGCATGGTGGCTCAATCATGGTCTGGGGTGTATTTTCGTGGCACAGTTTGGGATCTTTGGTGCGTGTACCAACCTCCCTCAATGCAATTCGGTACGTAGAGTTGCTGGGTGATCACCTCCATCCGTTTATGTGGTTCTGTTATCCGCACGGTAATGGAGTTTTCCAGCAAGACAACTGTACCTCTCACAAGTCCCGGTTGGCTACTGGCTGGTTGGATGAGCAATCCTCTGACTTCTCTGTCATGAATTGGCCACCTAGAAGCCCAGACTTAAATCCTATTGAGCATCTTTGGGATGTTTTGGAACAAGGCGTGAAAGGCCATCACACAGCACCAAAGAACCTTACTGAATTAAGGACAGCTTTAGCCAATATTTGGCAAGCCATTCCCGTGGAACGTTTCCAGAAACTTGTTGAATCTATGCCTCGTCGTGTAGCAGCCGTTATCAAGGCCAGAGGAGGCCCAACTCGTTACTAGGTAGGTATCCCTAATTCAGTGGCACTTCAGTGTATATATATATATATATATATATATATACATGGCTAGATTTGAGGTGGAACGCGGTGGAACCTCTCTTTATCAATAATTTGGAATACCCCCCCACACACACACACACATCCCGGAAGGTTACCATTCCTGCACCTCTAATTCTAGAAATCTAGTACTGTATATATATATATATATATATATATTCTTTCATTTCTGGGATACATGCTATGCTACCGCGTAAAGAAAATGTTAAAGCACTTGAATGACTCCTACATTTTATATTCATAATAAATTTCAATTTTAATAAGGATTAACACCACTGAATTACAATTTTTTTTTGTACTCCGAATAATAAATAATTTATTTCAGAAGCGAATCAAATTAATTTCATTCCGTACTCTAATGTAAATCGTTGCAATAATGCAATTCAAAAGCACAAGCATGTACTTGATGATGACGCTAAATCATTTAGTGTTTTTTCCTCACAAAAAAAAGTAAAATAAATTAGTCAGTTATAGTCTAACTGCCATAAAAGTAAGTACTTGTGAATTATTAAATAACTATTTCCATTTTTTCTGTAATGAAAAAAATAATTCGAATACAGAATTTCATGTTATCACTTTTCTTCTCTTGCTAAATCGATTAACTCCCTTAGTCACGCAAAAATTGTAATACTAATAACGATTACTGGCAGGGGTATTCTATCTTATGCATTTTATATGTCGTCAGATAAAATCTACATCTGCAGTAATACATTTTACAACGGGTATTTGAATTTATATTTTACAACGAATTTTAAAAAACAGTGTATATAATTTTATCACATTTCTCTGCTTTTTATTTTATGGAATTAATCGATCTGGCAAGAGAGTAGCTCATATAGAAATGAAAAGATAACGAGTGATTCACGAAAGGGGGGGGGGTGATGTTATATGCATATATATATATATATATATATATATATATATATATATATATATATATATATACACTAGACGGGTTTCGCCCGTCTAGCCGGTCGGTTTAGGGACCCGCTCCCTTCAACAATCATTGTCAGAGAATGGAAACACTAAAAAACAACGAATAAAGGTATTTAAATTTTGTGGTGCAGCAATAAGTAGCGCAAAGACTGTGATACAGCGAATACTGTGTCAGTCTCGTGGCGCCATCTAGCGGACTTAGCGCAAATAGAATCAAATATTGCATAAAAAATTGAATCAATTAATTTGAAGTGTGTATAATGTTTTTAAACCAAATTAATATTATTAAGAAAAGTAATAATATTTTAATAAAATTTATTTCTTTTATAATAGAAATGTTTTTTCGGTGTTTTTAATTGCATAATCATGCTGTGAAAGAATCACGCTTTGTTTACATTGGATGATCGGATGATCTCAAGAATAGAATTCAAATAACTCTAAAACTATTGAAGTAACAGATTAAGTTATCAGTTTTTAAAGCTCTTTCCAAATATGTCACATTAATGTACTTTCATGAAAAAAAATGCATCGATTTCGACATTTTTTTAAATATGGCTGAATTTGAAAGGGAGGCTCTTCCATTTCTGGATTCACCCTTCAAAAATTGTTGGCTTTTTATTAATTAAAAATTAAAGGTAATAAAATTTAAAATTCGGGCTTCGAGGTGCACATGTTCAGACTCTTCACTACCCGTGTGCCAAATTTCATAGTTGTAAGTTTCGTAGATTCGTCTGGAGGCAGCACGCATCTAAACACACAAACACTTCCATTTATTAGTATCTTACTATTAACAGCTGAAGGTAAACAAATGTTAGTTTGTTAGTTAGCAGACACGGGGACGGGCTAATCTCGCGAACCGAGCATAGCAGGATATCGCGACTGGTACCGATATACGCGGACGGCCGAGACGCGTGCACTGATGCTATCCTCAACTTTCAAAAATTTAAACTTTTATAATTATTCAATTAAAACTGCCGAACTCAATAGAAGAGGACAGCAGAAAAAGTTGACATTGAAAATGTGGGCCAGCTCCTTTACGTTTCTCAAAGTTCCGTTCACCGAAGTAACGGTGGCTCAGAGGTATCGCTCCTGACGTCTAATCCTAAGGTCCCGGGTTCGAAACCAGCCGCCGTCGGGTGCAAGAACATATTAGAAGAACATAATTGAAATCCACAAGAACATAATTGAAATAAATTTGAAGTAACAGAAATAATTTTAGTTTTAGGAAAGGAGAAGTTAAAGCCTTTAGAATTTTTTTGTAATTTAATGAGCTTTTTTGTCTAAAATGCAAAATTTGAAAAGGGAAATTTTAAATAATTATTTTTTTTAATCTAATATATTTTTAAAAGGGAATAAACAGTTTTTAATCTTTAAGATATAAAGCCATTTCATTTTAAATCAAAAAAAGCAACACATCGGGTTGCCACTCAGCTAGTATATATATATATATATATATATATATATATATATGTATATATATATTGTGCTGGCCATTAACATTGCAACCCCATAAAGGAGGGATGATACAAACGTCAAATTCGCATGAAAGGATGAAGATGCTTGGATATGAAAATTATTAGCATTTAAGCGCAATTGAACGACACAGGAGGGAGAAACGGCATCTCAAACTCTGTATAAAAGAAAAGTTACGCAGCGGGTTTCTCATTCGGAAATTGCATTTGAATGTTGGTTGTTTGTGAGAAGATCGTGTTATGCCTCGTATTAGAAGAAGAAACGGTTACCAGCTCGTGTCAGGATTCGATAGCGGAAGGATCATGGCCTATCAAGAGTGTGGTTTATCGTATCGCAATATTGCTATTCGGATTGGCCGTAACCCAACGACTGTCATGCAAATATGGAATCGATGGGTTCAGGAGAGTCATACTGAACGCCATGCAGGATCTCAATGGCCTCCCGCCACTAACGCCCGAGAGGACATACATGTTGTCAGGTAGGCCTTGGAGAATCGTAACTCCACATCACGGACCTTGAGTCAGGAAATAGGCTTGCTTGCAGCACGACAAGTATCCGCACGGACAGTTCGACGACGTCTGGAGCAGCACAGACTGTCTGCATGGCGACCATTATTGCGATTTCCCTTGACACTGCAGCATAGACACGAACGGCGACAGTGGTGCACCCAACGACAAAACTGGATACAGGAATGGCACCATGTCATCCTTTTAGACGAGTTCCGGTTCTGCGTGCAGCATCATGATGGACGTATCCGTGCCTGGAGGCACCGAGGAGAACGCACGTGGTCTACTTGCATTCGATATCGTCACACGGGCCTTGCACATGGTGTGTGGTTTGAGCAGCCATTGGGTACACGACACGAAAACCGCTTGTTCCCGTCGTCGATAATCTGAGCAGCCAGCGTTACATTTCTCAGATCTTAAGGCCGGTAGCTGTCCCCTATCTTTAAGTCCTCGGGACGTAATCTTTCAACAAGATAACGCAAGACAGAATGTTGCCCGTCGTGTCCTGACCTACCTCGACACAGAGTGTGTTCGACTGTTGCCTTGGCCAGCACGTTCTCCAGATCTCTTCCTCATCGGAAACACCTGGCAATGGGTTGCTGAGAGACTGGGCCACCACCGCTCTCCAGCCACTGCGATTGATGAAGTGTGGCATAGACTTGAAGCAACATGGAATGACTTGCCATCATCCAAGCCCAGTTCGACTCGATGCCTAGCCTGGTAAGAGTCGTTTTAGAGGCGGCAGCAGTGTGTACTAATTTTGGACCGTGTATACCCCCAAATTACCTATGCTGTATACGTACAATAAGTAAAGTTTTGTTATTTGATTTCCTTCCTGGTGTTGCAATTTTAATGGCTAGCAGTGTGTATATATATGTGTGTATATATATATATAAATATATATATATATATATACATATATGTGTGTGTGTATATATATATATATATATATATATATATATATGTGTGTGTGTGTGTGTGTGTGTGTGTGTGTGTGTGTGTGTGTGTGTATGCAGTGCTAGATTTCTAGAAATAGAGGTGCCGGAACGGTAACCTTCCAGGGTGTGTGGGGGGGTATTCCAAATTATTGATAAAGAGAGGTACCTAATGAAAGGTACCGGAACACCATTTCGGCGCGCTCCGTCTCAAATCTAGCCCTGTTTGTATGTATGTATATATATATATATATATATATATATATATATATATATATATATATATATATATATATATAATTACTGTTATCTTTTCAGTTTTTGTGCATATGAAAGAAATAATGAGCGATTAGCGAGAAATAAAACAGAAGGATGCCTGAGGGAACCTCTCCCACCCCTGTCAGTCTACTCCCCTTCGGCGGATCATTCATCTTTCTGTAAATTCCATTTTTGTGTATATATGATAGAAATTGTGAAATATTTACGAGGAAACTAACAACTTTGCGCAGTCGTCGAATCCATCTCATTTCTTTCAACTCTTTTTTTTTGTGCATATGACAGAAATAATAAGAGATTAGTGAAAACATTGAATGTTTTATAAAAACATACGGGAAAACATTACACAAGAGCAATAAATTTCATTGTATACATATGTGAGTGTGTAAACACACTAACGCTTAAAAAAATTATTAAAAGTAAAAAAAAAGTATGAAATTATATGATATACGGTTAGATGATAAAGATATAACAATTAATTTTCCATTACTTAAAAAAAATTTTGTTTGTAAGAAAGGAGAAGGTATAGAGTAGTATCCTTTGTCAAATAATAAAGGGAATATTGTTTGTTTGTAACTACTGATTGAACACCTGAAATATGGAATATTCAACTAATTTTTCAGGTGTTTCTAATGTCTTATATTTGTGATTTTATTTTGATGAAGAAATGAATTATTCAAATTTCAAACTCTCTGAATTTTTCGATGAATTCATGAAAGTGCGAGAAAAAATATTATTGCAAGGCGAAAAGAGAACACATTATTTGCATTGGCTAAGAGAAATTAGGCGCTGAATTTTCGGGTCATTATTCGTGGGCGGCTAATCACCAAAGTTAGGGATTTCCTGAATGGGAGGGAGACATATAACAGGTGAGGTTTATGGGAAAATAGCAGGTGCTTCACATTAAGAAAACAAAATGGCAAGGGAACTGAACTTTTGTCGCTAAAAGTATAGCCTCTTAATGTGCGTGAAATTGATCATCAACTAACATTCTCTTAACCTCCTTTCTCCGAATCTATGGAACATCCGCTTTAGCTGTTGATTGTTCTTAAATGATACGGCCAGCTATATTTTTTTTTTTTTTAAGCGTTAGTGAAGTTTATAGTGCGGCGACTGGAAATAAAGATTTCTTAAATTTTGAATGTGGAAATAGTTTCTTTTGAAAACAATCATGTCATAAAAATAATGCTGATTAGGAATTCATTTAGAAAAGTCCCAGTTTTACAAATAATGAGATGGAGTTTTTCTGCTGTTGCACTTTAATGTTAGATAAACTCTTAATGTCTTATTCCCATTTAATGCAAAGAAATTTTTTACTGTAGTGGTGCGCGAACTGTAGGTGGCGAAAATGATTCGAGGGGTCGCGGAGAGTTTGGAGTAAATTTATATCATATTGAATTATTTAATTAAAAAATATGTTTATCAATTTTCTATAATCACATATTTAAAATTTTATTTTTTATTCATTAAAAAATATGTGATACGATATTTTAATAGGGTGTCAAACAGTCTTAAAATAAAAATTCCATCAGCAAAAAAAATTATTTGTTTATTATAATGTAGGATTACGTTCCTCAATAACGGTCCTGCGGAAAGCGAAATTTCAGCGTTGTCGCGAATTATAATATTAGCAGAGCGCCAATCCCAGTAGCAGTAAAACAGTTAAACAGAAAAGTACCAAAATGCGAAAAAAAAAGAAGTAAGCAACGATAAGTAATCCTACGTTAACAAACCGCGGTAGTTTCATTAGAAGAGACTACCTGAAATATTTTTTTTACTTAAAAAAGGACTGAATTCGATTGAACTTTCTTTGTAAATGATTAACCCTTTCAGGCCCTATAATTCAAGCGTAACTTTAACACACTGTCATGTCGTGGCCGACAACAAGCCAACACAATCTCACATGAGATCCAGTAATTCAGACTCAACATTGAGATAAGCAGAGGCACGAATTAAAATAAAAATTAAGCTCCTTTATTAGAACTCACTATATACAAAATATTTACAATTTGGTCTCAAACCACAATCTTATCAGCATCCCAACGCTGACCAACCTCTAGACTTCGCGTCTGCCGTCTGACTGTTCGCTCTTCCAAGTCCCTCCAAACGGATTCCCCCTTTTACGCCGAGATTGCTGGCATAATTGTGATTGGTTTGACTTATCACGTGGCCATATACGTTGAGCTCTGTGATTGGTTTTCACGTCTCAGCTTCAGTCTTCTTGTACACAATTGTCCTGAGAACGTTGAGAGGGAAAATGGGATGTTGCACATCACAACACATTTAATAACAAAAATGAAGTAATACAAATACAGATATTACTGGACTTACGACCGAGATAGGGACCGAGAGTAAGTTGAGTTGGTCGTAAGTCGAGTTTCAAACATTTTTTTTGTATATGTACATACATACATTTTTTTACTTTCATACATACATACGTAATTTTAAATACGTTGTATTAAGAAGACATAAATTATTCTTCGTCATCACTACTTATTATGTTAGTACAATCCATTGGTTCAGAATTTTCGACAGAAGATACGTTGAAAATTCTTTTAACAAAGTTATCCAAGGTTAGTTTGAATAGTTTGCGTCTTCTTTTCCTTGTATACTGTCTGCTAGATTTCCCTAAATACGACGATTGACACTTGTGTATCTTTCTTCATTTGAATCAATTGCTTGTAATTGTTGTAGTCCTTTATTAATATAATTAAAAGCTGAAACCATTTCTGAAGCCAATGAAGGTTTATTTGATTTATCGTGAGGATATCGAAACTATTGCATCATAACATTTTTATTACTGCGTCATAAATTTTTGCAGTATTGCAGAATATTGCATCATATTTTTTAATAATTTTGTAAAGCATATAGGTATTTACTGTACATTCAAGGAACAGTACTTTTGAGAAAAAAAATAATATATATACAGTGGAATCTCGATCTATTGTTTCTCAAGGGACCGATTGAAATGAACGATAAATGCGGGAAAACGATAGATGTGGAAACATAACAAAGCAATATGATCGTTGGGACTGGATAAAATGAACGACACATACGGAAAAACGATGGATCCGAAAATAATCGATCGAGATTCCACTGTATATATATATATATATATATATATATATATATATATATATATATATATATATATATATATATATATATATATGTGTGTGTGTGTGTGTGTGGGAAGTGAATTCTTAAGTCATCAATAACTTCACAATACGACATGTAATTTTAGATTGTTTATATTTAAACTTGATTAGATATAAAAAAAAGTAAATTAATATATACATAAAGAGTTGAGTTGAGTATTAAGGTAGAGTCTTTACAACAGTCACTGAAAAATACAAATATACTTCTAGGGGCCGTCTTGCCCAAACTTCAGTTACAGGGCCGTCTGCCCTTTACTCGCACGACCGTCAGCGTCGGCATCCAGGGGTCAACTCCCGAGTAACACCTCTCTCCGCGGGATGGCACTGTCGTCGCCTCGTTTCCTCAGCGCTGCGTTGCAATCGTTCCCATAACGCTCGGGCATCTTGATGTTTTGGCCCTCCAAAACTCTTTACTCTGCACAGAAATTCTAAAAAAAAGGAGAAAAGAAAAAAAACAGTATCTAGGACTTATAATTGTTACGACATTTAATTTTGTTCAGCTGCCCATGGTTTCATGTGATCTGCGGCAGTTGTTGTGACATTCGGTCCATCGTGGTTGCCTAACTTCTGGACATCAAATCTGTCGTTGGACTTTATTTTCATAATCTTGTAGGGTCCGAAAAATTTAGGTTTCAGTTTAGTTCCAGTTCCAAATTGAGTTTTTTCAATCGCAACTAGTTCTCCAATTTTATATTGTCTTGCGTTCTTCCTTTTTCGATTAAATTTTTTCTTATTTTCTTCTTGTATCTTCAGTATATTTTCTTTTGCTATTTCTCTCATGTTTTCTCGGTCTTCCATACTTGCTTTAATATATTCTTCTTCTAGGATTTCCTTTATCTTTAAATCTTCTTTACTTTTTAATTTAACTCCAGTAAGAAGCTCAAACGGTGTAAATTTTGTTGATCTTGAATGGTACTGTTAATAATTTTTTGAACGGCAGGTACATGCTTATACCACTTGGTTGCATCATCGATGGTTAGTTTCGACAAAATCGGGATGAGGGTTCTGTGCATCCTCTCCACCTGTCCGTTTCCTCTTGGAATACCGGCTGTTATTTTAACGTGGTCTATATCTTCTTCTTTACAAAATTCCTGAAATTCGCTGGACAAAAATGCACCACCTTTATCTGAAATAATCCTTGACGGGTTTCCAAATGTTGTTTGTTGTAACCTCAGTTTGTCGATGGCATCTTTAGCTGACGTTGATTTTGTGGGGTAGAGCCACACATACTTCATAAATGTATCTACCACAGTAAAAATGTGCTGGTACTTTTTGTTCGATGAGGGCATTGGTCCAATAAAATCTATGTGGTACGTGCTTAATGGTAAGTTCTCTTTGGGAATCGGATTCAAAAATCCTTCACTTTTTCCGCTTTTTCTATTACACAGTATACACTCAATACAATTCGCAATGACACTTTCGATTTTCGTTTTCACTTTTGGCATGTAGAAGTCTTGTCTCAAAATTTCTTCTATCTTTGCTACTCCAAAGTGGCCTTTGTTATGAATTTCACGTATGATTTCTTTTTTCAAGTCTTCCGGAACAACTAAAAGATCTTTTCCATTTTCGTACTTATATAGAACGTCTTTTTCAATTGAATAATCATTGTTTTTACCCAATTTCACTAATTCTTTGATAGTCTTAACCCACTCATCGTCATCTTGTGCTCTTGCAATTTTAGTAGTTAACTCTGCGTGCGAACGTGTTGTCACTAGGACGGTGTTTTGGCTCAACGCATCTACGTGTTTCGTCGTTTTGGGTACTGGGAATTTTTTAACTGCTAACGTTTTGCTTGGGGAAGGCTGAATCTTTCCGTTCTCTATTACATAACCTAAAAATTCAATGTTTTGCTTCAAGAATTGGCACTTTTTAAAATTTATCTCTAATCCATACTCGGACGCTCTTTCCATCACACGTTTTAATTTAAGTAAACCTTCTTTCTCATTGTTCGATGGAATTATCAAATCATTCATATAAATAATAATGGTGTTATCTTTTAACATATCTCTAAATATTGTGTAAATGTATCGTTGAAACACACTGAGGCTAGTGGACAATCCGAAAGGAACTTTTAAAACTCATATTGTCCTTCGTGAGTGACAAATGCTGTATATTTACGGCTCTTCTCTGCAACATCAACATGGAAAAATCCGTTCTTTAGATCAAGCGTCGTAAAAATCTTTGATTGTTCTAATCTATCTAACGCGTCTTCTATGAGGGGTAATGGGAAATTGTCTTTAACGATCTTTTTATTTAACTGCCTGTAGTCAATACACAAACGGTACTCGCCTGATTTTTTCTTACACAACACTACGGGTGCAGCGTAATCTGAACACGATTCTGTAATTATATTATCACGCAACCAAATTTTAATTTGCTCTTCGATTATTTTTTGCTCTGCAAAGGGAAATCTCCGACAACGCTGTTTCACAGGAAATTCATCTTTCAAAACAATGTTCATTTTTAACCCCGTGTTTTTAGTTTTGTTTGGTTTGTAATTCGCGATGAGGTCTGCAACTTCCATTTTCAATCTCGAATCTAAATTATGGCAGATGTCAATTTCGTTCTCGCTTATGGCGTCTCGTATTGTAAACAATCTTTCGAATTCACTCGAGGTTTTGTCTATATTATGGAGTGGCGAATCTTCTGCCTCTGTGACCTTGACACGTTTCCGGCATACTCGAACGATTCCTACATGAAATTTTTCCGCTCCCCGGTAACTCTCATTCCGTTTTCATCTAATATGATATTTAACTGTTTCATGACATTCATACCGATAATAGCGTCTTCGCACAATTCTTTCAAAACGTATATATCACTAGTTATAACACAGTTGTCTATTTTTATTTCCTCATTAAAGTAGCCTAAAGGAATCACTTCACCATTTCCGATACCATTTAAAATAATATGATCATTCTTTAGTTCTGGTTTACTAAGCTTTTCATAAATAAATTCTTTGATCATTGTAATTTCACTACCGCTGTCAAACAATGCATTAGTTTCATAACCCATAATAGTAATTTTCTTTTTAGTTTTATCATCATTAGCATAAGATTTAATTTTAAACACATCTTTAGTACAATCAACAGCTTTATGATTAAAATTCAAACATTTAAAGCAACGCAATCCTCGAGTTTTGTTTTGGCATTCATTAGATTTATGCCCAATCTCATTACAAGAATAACAGACTATGTTCGAGTGTTTGTTTCGATACTGGTTCCTGTAATTAAATCTTGGTTTCGTTTCTTTACTTCTGTTTTCATTCCATCTGTACGAATCTTTAGTTTGCTTCTCAAAATTGTGTCGTTTCATACTTATGTTTTTAAAATGATTCTGATTCTCACTATCCGGCGTTTGTGTTAAAATTAATGTCCGTTCTCGCGACTCTACTTCTTTTTTCAAAAATTGTAGCAAATCCGTAATTTTATTTTTTTCTGATTCAGTGGATCTATTAAATTCTAGAGCTATATCGTTCGGAATGGTTTGATCAAAATAGGGAATAGTAACGTTCCGTAGGTGTTCGGTTCAATACCTAGACTTTGTAGCGCATTCACTTCAACGGAAACTGTATCATAAACTTTGCGTAGTGTTGCTACATCTCTTGAATTTCTACACGGCGTCAGGTTTAGTAATTTTGACATGTGATAGTCCACGATTAATTCTACTTGTCCAAATCTAGAATCTAAAATTGAGATAGCTTTTTTATAATTTTCAGCTACGAGGGACAAACCAGAAATAGCTGTTTTCGCGTCACCTGATAAATATGTGATCAGATAGTTAAATTTTTCCACTTCTGTTAATACTTCGCTATCGTGAATTGCATTTTTGAATTGGGCCCAAAAATTTGGCCATTTACTTATTTCGCCATTAAATGCTTCAATAACTAAACGCGGAAGTTTCACTGGTGCGGCGTTTCTCGAAAACGAATCTTCTGAACTTAACTCTGTCGATTTATTTTGATTCTTACTTTCCGTTTCTAATTTCTTAATAATTTTTTTAGCACGGACTTTGGCTATTATTACCTCTTCGTGATAATTCTCTGCTGAAATTGTTTCTTTTTCAAGCTGTTTTTCGTCTGTAATATCATTCTCAATCTGACTATCTATAATTTTAAGTTTTCTTCCTTATCGGTTAAAAGTATAAGTAATTCGTCTATTAAATCTACATCTGGCTGAGTTTCATGCATAACGGCTTCCAATCTTTTAACTATTTTTGTCGTGGCCGTTCTCAGCGTAGTACGCTTTTTCAAATTTTTATCTAATGGTTCCATCATGCAATATAATAAGAATTCGCTTACCGTTTTGGTCTCTCGGGTTCAACAGATGTCTTTCTTTTCAGATTGGAATGGCTCTCAGCATACCACAGTCCAAAAGTCCAAAAGTCACTTAGTTATCAGTCACTAATATTCACAGTCATATATTTTAAAACTAACTTATCTCTCATCCCGGCCGAGCCCCCATTTGTGGGAAGCGAATTCTTAAGTCATCAATAACTTCACAATACGACATGTAATTTTAGATTGTTTATATTTAAACTTGATTAGATATAAAAAAAGTAAATTAATATATACATAAAGAGTTGAGTTGAGTATTAAGGTAAAGTCTTTACAACAGTCACTGAAAAATACAAATATACTTCTAGGGGCCGTCTGCCCTTTACTCGCACGACCGTCAGCGTCGGCATCCAGGGGTCAACTCCCGAGTAACACCTCTCTCCGCGGGATGGCACTGTCGTCGCCTCGTTTCCTCAGCGCTGCGTTGCAATCGTTCCCATATATATATATATATATATATATATATTTATTTTTAATTTCGGTCGTAAGTCGAGGTATAGCTGAGGTATCACAATGCATGCGATACATCCACATATCTATCTTCCAATCCAACAACGAAATAACTTCCTTTCTACAGTTTTTTAAGGGAGAGTCCCATGAGATTTGCCAAAAATAAGTGCAGAAGGTAAACAAGACCTAATTTAATTATTATTATGCAAATACGAGGCATTTTCGAAAAGTATACATACAATGCCGCATACTCACTCGAAAAAATTTTAATTGATTAAATATACATAACAAATTACTTACTGGCACATGCCTTATTTTTCGACATAGTTGCCGCCATTGTCAAAGCATTTGTTAAGTCTGGTTGCAAGCTTTTGTATTCCACAGTCATAGAACTTTGACGCCTGTTGTCGGAACCACATTTCAACTTCAATTTTGACCTCATCATCGTCGTGAAAGTTTTGCCCTGCAAGATGTGTTTTCGGGTAAACGAATAAGTGGAAGTCCCTGGGTGCAAGGTCTGGGCTGCATGGCGGGAGATCTAAAATTTTCCATTCGAAACTTTTGAGTAGTGCTTTGGTTTGAAGCGCTGTGTGAGGACGAGCGTTGTCATGCAGCAGGCAAACTCCTCTTGTCAACAAGCCCCTGCGTTTATTTTGAATTGCCCGTCTGAGAAGTCTCAAAGTCTCGCAATATGCATCATTATTAATTGTGGTGCCGGGAGGCATGAAGTCAACCAGAAGAATGCCTTGTCTGTCCCAGAAAACAGAAGCCATGATTTCTTTGGCGGGGTTCCTGTATCCCACATTTGGCGGGATTCTGAATTGATGCACACATATAAAGACGTGCTGCTCAAGCAAGACTCACCGCATCCCAATTCCGGGAAGATTTCTACAGTATTTTATTCCCTTTCCTACTGACCTGCCCAATGCTAGATCGCTTCGGTGATTCCAGCTGAAGGCATTGAACTCGAAGATCCTGAGCGCTCCAATCACTTTTCTTCTTTCTCTACTTTCTGTCCAATCATGGTTCCCCGCTGCTTACTTTCTGAAAGCCTGCACTTGAGGGCTTGGCCCAGGTAGTGCAGTTAGACCAATCTTCCTATGGTCCTGTGGACAAAACTCGCCGTAAAAATAACAAATGAGATCGAGGGGAAAGCGAAATGTTCAAGGTTACAGTCCGCGTTGCCAACGGGCTCACAGAAACTTTTCCTTTACTGCTATCGGTGAAGTATCTTTACTTTCCGAAAATGCCTCATATATATACCAAAAATCTGCAACTTTTAGATTTTTAAAATTCTTTTTCAAAATTTGCTTTTTTTTTACTTATTTTAACATTTTCCTAACTTAAAAAAAAAAATTGTTGCTACTCAAAAATTTCTATTGGTGTCGAGTGACGTTTTATTTAAAGAAAGTGGATCACTGTCGAAAAGGTTTGCTCACCACTGTTTTACAGCAAGCATTACCCGAGCATCATCTGGTATATTTCAAAATCATTTATTTAAAGGATTCTTTTTCGGATTCTGCAGAACCACTTAGGGAGTAGTGGGATAGAAATTTTGTGTTAAATTATTAGTTAAAATTTACTTTAATGTATTACACCAGGGATAGTATAATACATTAAAGTAAGAACGGTTTTTTCTTTCTATTAAGCAATCACACTCTCTCAAAATGTTGGGGTGTTTCACTTTTTACTTCATATTTTTAGTTTGCATATACCTAGACTACCTATACTTAGATTCTTCATTACTTTTCATTTCTATAAAACATTTTGGGGAATACTTACTACAAACTGACTACAAATTATTGAAAAAGGCTAATCGGGGATTCCACACAACAAACATACAATAAAATATCTGTAACCCTAGGATAAACAAAGGATTTTCAAAATTTTACGAAATTATTAAATTGTTACAGTTATCTTTTAAATTAAATTATAACCTAGAATGCTAATAGAGATCAAGATATTTTATTTGTAGAGTGAAATTAAAGGAACTCAATTCTAGAGCTTTACAGTAAAGATATTAGAAAGGAAAAAGTTATTTTCTGATAAATCCCTGTTGTTTTCTAGTTTGTCCGAGCCTAGATTTCGGGGTTCCACCCAATCAATGCAAGAGTTCAGGGTCACATGACTATATATCTATTAGGTTATAAATAGGCATGCTTCAATGTACATGCCGCGATTTTGGGATTTGTCATTGCCCCAAGAAGATGTAGCAATGCGAATAATAAAAAGTTTTTGTCGAGATTTGATGCGTTATTCTGAGTGTCCTATGCTGGCGGGACCACAGTGAGCTTTGGTTCATGTCTTCTCCAAGCCGAGTGGAAGAAAATACCACTAGCCGTAATAAAAGGACTTACGGAAAGCATGCCTCGGAGGGTTGAGGCTAAAATTGCTCTCGTGGAGGCTCTACCAACTATTGAATATGAATAATTTTTTTTCTATCATAGGTGTCCAAATACTTGTTGGCAGATAATCTATATATATAAAACAGTTCCGTAACTGACTCATTCATTCATTCATTCATTCATTCACTGACTGACTGACATACAACGCACAGACCAAACCGCTGGACCTAAAGGGCTGAAATTTTGCATGGCGATTCTTCTAATAGTGTAGGGGTGCACTAAGAAAGATTTTTCAAAAATTCTTCTTAGATTTTTTTAAATTAAATTTTTAAGCTGTTTTTTAAACTTTTTTTACGTTTGCTTTTAAAATAATACATGGGGGGTTATAAAATTTATATCACGAGATAGATCATAAAAATTCCTTCAAAATGAAATTTTTTTTCGAATTTTTACCTCCATTTCCTGATTTTTGGTGAATTTTTAAAGATTAATTTTTAGAATTTAATTTATTAAATGTTGATCACGTGATTTCTTTTTCTGGTACTTTCAATAAATTTATCGTCACGTGCGTAACAATTAAATAGACAAAAAAATACTTTTTTCCCTTGCTAATACGGCAGACGATTGGACATTATCCAAAAAAATATTGAAATACAATAAAAGATATTATGTTCCTCAAACTGTACTATATTCTTTCGTAGGCATAAATTGCATACATTGACCGCTGTATTTAATTTGAATGTACTCCGTAGCGAAGCGCGGGTTTTCAGCTAGTGTATATATATTTTAGAGTACGAAAATTCTATCGATAGTAGTAGTTTACAAGATGTCCACCTCTGTATCTTGCAGTTATGTTATCGAAGTTCTTACGTTTGCTTGTTCATTGTTTCTGAAGGAGAGGTCAAAGTTTTGAAAACATACTACTATCTCGCATATACTAGAAACCTCAAAGGAATATCCCTCACATTTTTCATTGTACCCGACTGAAGGGGACAAGGGACCTTCAAACTGGTTTTTTTTTAATTTTCAATATTTTGCTCAATATACCAAATGGGTATAACTAATGTTCTTTTTTACTACATTGAAGTCACTTAGAATTCACATATAAGCATTTCGCGGGAAGAATAAGATTTGTTTTTCAAAAAATTCTTCAAAAATGCTAAAATTTTTCAAAATTTTCCATGCTCCCTAATTTATTTCTAATTTCTTCCAAATTTCTCAGGATTATTAACGGATGTGTTTGTCATAAAACTGGGCATCGTTTTTTGAAAACACGTGTATTTTTCAAATTTATAGATCACGAAATGAAATAAAAACATGAAAAAATACCAGAAAGAATAATACAAAAAATTAATATTTTAAATTCACTCAAAAAGAAAATTCAATGCACAATTATGTTTTTATGTATATAGTAAACTTATATTCCAAAAATTAAGGTTTTTAAATCTTATGGAATACGCATGGAGCATTTTGAAAAATGTTCGAATTATTTTTAAAATATTTGAAAAATAGGTAAAGTTTTACCAAAAAATCTTTCATTTTGAATTCTAAGGGTGCTCAATTTAGTAAAAAAGAATATTAATTATTCTCATTCTGTATGTAGAGTAAAAAATTGAAAATTTCTAAATTCGATTTTGAAGGTCCGTTGTTCCCTTAAATAGTCTTACAAGAGTTATCTCCAGTAATTTTAAATAAGTTTTCTGAACTGACGTGCTATTTAACTAAACGATGGGAGTCTTAGAATTCGAATTAAGATCGAAAGTACATCACTACGTTGAATGCTATCAGTCTTAAAAACTGAATAAACACTATGTATCATTATTGATTTTTCGGTGTACTCACGAACAGCATTCAAACTCATGCCAGTCTTTGATCTCAGTTTAAACATTCTATCATGCGGTAGTTTTCATATTCAAAAGTTTCCTAATACTGAAAAACAGTGTTTTAGATCACCGAATCTTTTTTGTTTTGTCTTTCTCAAATGACCTTGAATAGAAAATTAAGGCAAATTCTAATGGAGGTAGGTCAGCAATATTTGATGGATGTTTTTGAACAATATTTCTCAATCTCTTTCTTGGCAGAAAAAAAAAAGTTCAAGGCAACGCTTCCCAGAACATCTTTAGGAATTCGATTGGAGGAACTTGCCGGTATTATAACTGATAAACTTGAAAAATCTTAAGTAGCAGAGAGTTCAATGGAAAATATCTAAAATGAACTTGAGATCGTCCAGATAAGGGGACGGAAGAATACGGAAATAATCATCTCTTTATTAAGTGGTCTAAAGACAACTTCACCCGCGTCTGTTGAGTCAGTAAGAGCCACTGGACTTTCTATCTGTAGATTAAGGACGAAGCTAAGTGAATGCATCATCGACCATGTGGTATCGCATGGCCCACAGCAATCCATAATCGCATCACACCTCATTTCAGAAACAGACCAGGAACTTGAATTAAATTTTAAAACAAAGTCCTTTATTGGACAACTAAATTACATGAAGGTATTTACAATTATTTACATGTGTAGTAAATACATGTTACCAGATGTGATGACGAGGCTTATCGCCCAACAAAAATGGCTCAGTCTAGCCTGAATTAAACTGCTCCTCCGAGCTAAAACCCGTTGCTGCCCTGAGTCTCCGCAACGTCCAAAATCCTGGTTATCTCTCCGTGGTCTTAGAGCGAACACCCTCTTTTATCCTCTGAAAACCGGCTGACGTCATCCATCCGCAGGGCCACGGATTTCCGGTTCTCCTCGGGACCCCCCGTTGACTACTTGCTACAAACTTGAGAAACACCGTCCCCAGGGCGCTACACAAAGGCACACATACACCTTGCTTTGTCGTAGTCCCGTTGGAAAAATGGCCTTCCGCATTCCGTCACACTGTCTGAAAATAAATTGGTTTTTCTTTTCTCCTGGAAGCTACAAAAGAGAAGACACATCATCTATCGTTTTATAAAGATTCATTCTTCCCGGAGTCATCTTTCCTTCCACGCAAATTTCCAGACAGCTAGTGGAATCAATGACCACTGTTGGGATGCCAGTGTGTGTCCTTTTCTCTGTATGTACAGCGAGTTCTTACAATAAGGACCACACACATGGTTCAACGACTTAGGGGAGATTTTCTCAGGACGCCACAACCACCTTTCATTCATTGCAAAAAGTACAGCAAAATCATTTTGCGTTATATTATAATTTTTAGATGCTGCAAAGAAAAGATTTCTATATTAAATATTTTGGTGACTAATTTTTAATTATTTATGTCAGTTACCAAGAAGTCATTAAATGATATGGGAATCTGACGTCCCCCTCTTATACATGCTATCGAATTTTATAACACTGAGAGATCAATTTATTTTTTTTTTAATACTGGGACAAAAGCTGATATTACCTACTGTGATCTGATATACTGGGATTCGCAAAAGTGCTCAGTAAAAAAATCCTAACTTGAAACTACATGCAAAAATAATCCTTCATTTACAGGAATTCGTTGACTGATTATATTGGATATGAACACTTTTTACAAAGTTGATTTCTGGTTGTGAAGTGCCAACTGCACTCCCGGATGCACACATATATCACTGAAATACTCATCAATCTCTATAGCATTACCGTATTTAAAATCAAGCGGCGATTAATTTATTTATTTACGTCAAGGCAGAATTATTTTTGGTGTATGTTTGGGATGTCAGAGCATTTGCATGTATACCAAAGCATTATGCAATCAGGTAGAGAATGGCCATTCTATTTCTATACTTCTACTAAAACTAAAATGATCATCATTTTTATGAGGGAGAGTTAAAATACGCTTATTTCAAAATATCTTTCTCTAAAGCCCAATAATTTATAAGTGAATGGCTTCGAAATGACGTGTAATCAAAGTATCGCTAGTAAATTTAAGTAATCGGAGTACATTAAAATTCCCTACCAACCACTCACGAAGAGCTAAATCTCTCAGATATAAACACTTCATCTCAATAACGGCAAATTTTGCAGTTTTATTGCTCACAAAATAATTTATCTCGTGAAATCTGTTTAAAAACATCAAGGCATTGCCGGAGTGTGCAGTGACTATTTCAGCATGGCAGGATTCGTTTTCCGCTCCGGTCAGTTGTATTTTATTAAAACAAAAAAAAATTATAAATTCGGAAAATTTTTGTTTTAAGTACAGTGATGTCAGAACAAATCAAATGATATCGACTTACAGTCAGGGACTCTATCACTTCTGATAGAGGCCCTAAGAACTCACTAGGGAGAAAGGGAGGTTTGGCGAAAAGATCATGACATGGTGCAAAGCAGTGATTCTCAACCTTTTTATGCCTAGGCCTACCTTTGGATGACCCTCAAATTTTACCCTGCCCCCCAGGTTTAAAAGCGCAAGAAACTTAGTAAAATACGTGCTACTTGTAGATATATATTATATATATATATATATATATATATATGTGTGTGTGTGTGTGTGTGTGTGTGTGTGTGTGTATATACTATATGCTCACTGAAGGGTAAAAAAAACTGGTACAGGCATGCGTGGGCAAATAACGGTGATATGCAACCAATCGGCGTATCGCTATGCGATTGGCAGTGCCTATATCAGACAACAGGTGTCTGGAGAAGCTGTTAGATCGGTTCCTGCTGCTACAATGGCAGGTTAGCACGACTTATGTGACTTTGAACGTGGCGTTGTATGTGACGCCCGAGATATGGGACACAGCATCTCCGAGGTAGCGATGCAATTTGGATTTTCGCGCACGACTATTTCACGAGTGTACCGTGAATATCAGGTATCCGGTAAAACATCAAATCTCCGACAGTGGTGCGGCTAGAAAAATACCTTGAATGAACGGAATCGTCGACGAATGACGAGAATCTTTAAACGAGATAGACGTGTAACACTTCCTCAAATTTCTGCGGATTTCAATGCTGGGGCATCAAGAAGTGTCAGCGTACGTACTGTTCAATGGACTGTCATTGATATGGGCTTTCGGAGCTTCAGGCCCATTCGTGTACCGTTGTTGACTTCATGGCACAAAGCTTTACGCCTTGACTGGGTCCGCCAACAACTCCATTGGACTGTTGATGAATGGGAACACGTTGCCTGGTCTGACGAGTCTCGCTTCCAATTGTATCGGACGGATGGACGTGTAAGGGTATGAAAACAACCTCATGAATCCATGGACCGTACATGTCAACAGGGGACTGTTCAAGCTGGTGGAGCCTCTGTGATGGTATGGGGCGTGTGCAGTTGGCATGATATGGGACCCCTGATACGTCTAGAGATGATTGTGACAGTTGACGGGTACATAAGCATCCTGTCCGATCACACCTATTCATGTCCATTGTGCATTTCGATGGATTTGGACAATTCCAGCAGAACAATGCGACACCCCACACGCCGAGAGTTGCTACCGAGTGGCTCCAAGATAACTCTTCTGACTTTAGACACTTCCATTTGCCACCTAAATCCCTAGACATGAACTTTATTGAGCATATCTGGGATGCCTTGCAACTTGCTGTTCAGGAGAGATTTCCACCCTTCGCACTCCTATGGATTTGTGAACTGCCCTACAGGATTCATGATCTGAATTGCCTCCAGGATACCTTCAGACATTAGTCGAGTCCATGCCACGTCGTGTTTCGGCACTTGTGTGTGTTCGTGTCGGTCCAACACGGTATCTGGCGGGTGTACCAGTTTTTTTTTCTTGTTTATTTTTTGGGGGGGGCTTTTCAGTTTATATGTATATCTATGTAAATATGTATATACGTATTATATACTATAATAAAAAATTTTTGCTAACCCTCTGCGCCCCGCCCCCCAGCTAGTTGAGATCCACTGGTGTAAAGGGAAGTGTGTCTGTCACAAAAGCAAATGTTTCCAGATCAGATTTTCGGGCTGGCAAATACATTTATTTTTTTTAATCGTCCCAGAGTGGTCATTACAATCTTAAAGTTTATCATGTGTTATCAGTGTCATATTTTATTTTTTGCCCGTTACGATATTAATTTACTTCTTATCTACTATATAACTTTTCTACTTTGACCTTACATTTATATTTCACTAGCTGAATACCCGTGCTTCGCTACGGAGTACATTCAAATTAAAAACAACTGTCAATGTATGCAATTAATGCCAAAATATATATATATATATTTATAAAAAAAATCGTAATGGATATTTTTATAGACAAAATAATGTAGAATAAAATATTCAAATTACATACAACGGTCAATGTATGCAATTAATTTGTATGTTTAATATCCATAAAACATACTAATTTGAATTAAATTCTTAAAAACCTTCCATCTCAATTAGCCTAGTGGTTAAATTTTATCTTTTACCACAGTTTAATATATTTTGTCAATTTATTTCGTTGTTATACACATGACGCAAAATTAGTTTAAAGTATCACAAAAAGAAAAGAAACCATGTGATCAGCATTTAATAAATTAAATTCTAAAAATTAATCTTTAAAAATTCACCAAAAATCAGAAAATGGAGGTAAAGATTCGAAAAAGATTTCATTTTAAAGGAAGGATTTTTATGATCTTTCTCGTGGTATAAATTTTATAACCCTCAGATTGTTATTTTAAATGCAAGCTTTAAAAAAGTTACAAAAATAGCTTAAAAATTTAATTTTTAAAATATCTAAGAAGAAGTTTTCAAAAATCTTTCTTGGTGCACCCCTATACTATAAGAAGAATTGCCATGCAAAATTTCAGCCCTTTAGGTCCAACGGTTTGGTCTGCGCGTTATATGTCAGTCAGTCAGTCAGTTACGGAGCTATTTTATATATACAGTGGAATCTTGATCTATCGTTTTTCAAGGGACCGACTGAAATGAACGAAAAATGCGGGAAAACGATAGATGCGGAAACATAACAAAGCAGTATGATCGTTGGGACTGGATAAAATGAACGACACATTCGGAAAAACGATGTATCCGAAAACTATCGATCGAGATTCCACTGTATAGATAATAGTTCTGAGATGCTTAGTATTTTCCTGCAGTTTCTGGTACTTCTAGAACTGAAAATTATTTTCTTCGGGTATTCCCTATGTTCTGTAAAAGACCTCTAGCTTTGCTTTGAAATCCAAAATATGATTTGAAATTCAGGCCCCTTTCAAAAAAAAAAGCATGTTTTTTCGGAAGTTTGCAGAATTTTTTCAGCTGTTGAAAAATATTGTTTAAACATGTTGGTGACGGGGGGGGGGGGGGGGGGATACATTACAGAAAATACGGCCAACCCGTGTGGTGAGATAAAAAGTCGCCGAAATGGCTGACTAAGCAACTAATACTAAAGTCTGTCTTTTTATATTTTTATTTTTTTCGTTACTAATCCTCAGTTTAGAGCCACATTTTGGAGTTAACATCCAATTTTGGAATAAAATTTTCTTCTTTAGTGAAAGATTCTTCTGTTCCTCAACAGATGGCAGCACCAAAACTTGAGGAGGTTTTACCAATCTGTGAATAATTTTAGTGGTTTCTAACCTTGAAGGCTGTAATATCTTGTTGATGGTTAACGATTACTTGGTGGATTCTCATAAAGTAAAGAAATATAAAAACTAGAAAATATGTATCCTTTTTAAAAATGTATTACTATTCGGCAACTGTTTAAAACTTATTTATACATGAAGTAAATTTCCTCCTAACGGACATCCCTATTTTGAGAACGCATGATAATATTCTTGCGTAAATACTCTAGAATTTGTTTAAATCCCTCCTTTTCGAATGCTATCAGACACGGATGTTGCCTGTATTTTTATTTTTTTTTTCACTGGACTAGATACCATGAACGGACATTATTTTTATTTCACTGTTAGAAATTCTTCATGAGTTTCAAATGAAAAAAAAAAAAATCACGTTTTTCTAATTTCATTCACATAAAAAGGATTATTTCCCACGCATTGTCACAAAAATAAATTGAACATGCTTTAGTGTGCTTTTATTTGAATTATTCTATACTAAAAAGCTTGGAAAATAAGTCCACATTTTTAAATTATAGTCACACCCCACCCCCCCTGGATTGGGGCTGAATACACGTATGCAGAGACATTTTAAAATCACTGTTTACATATAAACCTGCAACGTTTAATGCATAATTCTCTATTTCTCTCAATTCGAATAGATTTTTCAAATAAGGAACATAACTCACTGGCAATTATTTTCCAAGGGAATTCTACTTCCTCATCACAAGTAATGATTCGTTGGTAACAAAATACATTCTTCCGTGGGACGATAAGCTATGTCAAAGTGGCTGCCATATTGAAATGTAAACAATGCATCCGAAAAGTGACAAAGAAAAGCTGTTGTTGTCGTGTCTAGGAATAGTGCAGAAGAAAAAAAAAAGAGGAAAACGAAGGGAAGAGGGGTGCCATTGCTTCGAAAGAGGTTGGAACTTCTATCAGTTGGTCCGCGGAAGGTATTTTATTTTCCTTCTACCATCCAATGGAAATTCCAGTGGAGGAATTTCCCGATCAGCCACCTGGGGGCATGCCCTCTGGGATTACAAGATCCCCCCCCCCCGAGGGAGAAATGCTCTTAACGAAAGCTCAACATGAACTCAACATCATAAGGCCCGTTGCACACACAGCGTTTTTATCAATGGCGGAAATTTTCCATCGGACGTCGTTCCAACAGTAGACCATAGAAGTAAATTGGAGCTTGCACACTGGGCGGAAAATTAAATTTTTCGTCGACGGTAGCTTGTGCAGCTGTCGAGTGCCACTGTGCGCTGGCGGATTTTTTGACGCCAGATTGAACTAGTTATCCATGTGACCCTATGTACGCTTACACACACAGCGGCTTCTACCGTCGTAGGGTCATTTGCGAGAGGGGTGTTTGGGGGTTTGCTGGGGTGGGGGGCGCGCTGGTTTTCTTGGAATCGTAAAGGGGATTCGAAAAGGAGGGCTCCTCCGATCCCGGCTGGGGGGAGGGGGGCGTAGGTGAGACCCCTCTGGTTTTCTTGGACACGTGCAGGATTCGAAAAGGAGGGGTGGGCCTTTTCCCCGGCGACGGAGTTTTTCGCCGTGTGTGTAAGGCCCGTTGCACACACGGCATTTTTATCAATGGCGGAAATTTTCCATCGGACGTCGTTCTAAAAGTAGAGCTTACACACACGGCGAAAAACTCCGTAGCCGGGGAAAAGGCCCACCCCTCCTTTTCGAATCCTGCACGTGTCCAAGAAGACCAGAGGGGTCGCACCTACGCCCCCCTCCCCCCAGCCGGGATCGGAGGAGCCCTCCTTTTCGAATCCCCTTTACGATTCCAAGAAAACCAGCGCGCCCCCCCAGCAAACCCCCAAACACCCCTCTCGCAAATGACCCTACGACGGTAGAATCCGCTGTGTGTGTAAGCGTACATAGGGTCACATGGATAACTAGTTCAATCTGGCGTCAAAAAATCCGCCAGCGCACAGTGGCACTCGACAGCTGCACAAGCTACCGTCGACGAATAATTTAATTTTCCGCCCAGTGTGCAAGCTCCAATTGACTTCTGTGGTCTACTGTTGGAACGAAGTCCGATGGAAAATTTCCGCCATTGATAAAAACGCCGTGTGTGTAACGGGCCCAAGCTCTACTTTTAGAACGACGTCCGATGGAAAATTTCCGCCATTGATAAAAACGTCGTGTGTGCAACGGGCCTAAGGTGATGCTCGACTTCATCTGGGCCACGCCCTCGGTAGTCGATATTGTTAATGTTGCAAGGAAAAACTAATGCTCCTGGCCATAAGTGAGAAAGAATTTACAAAGGAAAATGATTGAAGGATAGAGAGTGACCGTTCAATCTACGAGCTTATACAAAACAAAAATGATCAGAAGAGTTTCTGTCATTTTGCTAAGAGAAAGGTTAGGGATAGGAGTTAGTAGAAAGTTTAATATCCACAATTATATTTTTTACCGTAGCAAAGATACGTATCATTTTATAGAGTTTTATACATTTTTTTTACCGTGCAAGCACTATTATTTTTATATTTTATATATTTTTTCTTTTTAAGAACACAAAAAATAATTAACGAAAGAGAATGGAACGGGGCCTTCTTTTAATATTCAGCAGTAGCTGGGTCCTAATCGAAGAGTTCCAACAGGAGTTCATTATCAATATTTTCGTACAAATTTGTGGCTAATTTTTTGAGATAATTTGGAAGAGAGAGTAATTTTAATTCATTTTGTAGATCAACGTTCCGAAAGTACCAGGGTGCGTCAATAATTAATTTTTCTGGTGGTTCTTAACGAAAAGGAAAGAGACAAGTTTATAATACTAATATCGGTCTGGTGAGTTTTTTGGCGAGATTTTGCCTTGAACTCTTAATTCTGGCGACTTCAGTCCCGCGGGGAAGAAAAATTGAGAGTGCATTTCATCGCTTATAGGAACCTGATAGTGCTAATCTCGTTTTTTGCCTCTGTTTCTTCAATTTACTCCGCAGTGAAGCAATACATAGCTAGCGATATTTCAATTCAAAAGACATGATAGGGTCCTCGAGGAACTTCTTGCAATTGAAGCTGCAATCTCAAAAATACGAAACCATGAAGAACCGGATTTCGTGGCTCTTATAAGGCGAAACGTCGGAACGTCACTGGCTACGTCAGTTTTCGATCACGTGATTATCGGGTGGCAGAAAACAGGAGCCGTTCCTATGCGTTTGCATGTGTTTTTGGGCGACTTCAGTCCCGCGGGGAAGAAAAATTGAGAGTGCATTTCATCGCTTATAGGAACCTGATAGTGCTAATCTCGTTTTTTGCCTCTGTTTCTTCAATTTACTCCGCAGCGAAGCAATACATAGCTAGCGATATTTCAATTCAAAAGACATGATAGGGTCCTCGAGGAACTTCTTGCAATTGAAGCTGCAATCTCAAAAATACGAAACCATGAAGAACCGGATTTCGTGGCTCTTATAAGGCGAAACGTCGGAACGTCACTGGCTACGTCAGTTTTCGATCACGTGATTATCGGGTGGCAGAAAACAGGAGCCGTTCCTATGCGTTTGCATGTGTTTTTGGGCGATACCTTCATTTTGAGTTAAATAATTTAAGTTTATTTATAAAATTCCTCATATTCGTTGTAGGTAACAGGTAATTTAACACTTTTTTTCAATATTTCGCAAGGTTTAAGAGAATATAATCATTCTTTCGTTGAGAATGATTATTATTATTTTGAGATATGTATAGATATCAGGATAAGTTACTTCAGGCCAGCGTCTTGTATCGTAACTCCAGTCTTCCTCTGTCAATAAATACGTGTCACATACTGAATAAACCTTGCCGGGCTGTACCTGAATGTTTAATTCAGGGATATACCTTTGTTTAGATACCGTATCTAAAGACTTTGCGTAATCTGAGAGCATTTTATTCAACAAGCTGTAAGAATGCTCATTGAACGCCATGTTAAATTATGCAATGTTTTGCCACTCCTCGCCAAACAAGAAGTAAAATCTGCAAGAGTTGAGATGTGACATGCTGTGAGACACTGCCCTATGGGCATGAATGGTAATATCCCAGCTCTCTTGGTTCCCAGAAGGCGCCCTCTTCTCTTTAATATCTTGTAATGCAGTTAGGATACTTAGTTGGAACACTGATGGGCTGCAAACCAAGATAGACCAATTCATCATTGACAAACCTGTTGATTTGGTCCGGGTACAAGAGGTTATGCAAGGTACCTTAAAATACAAAATTGCAGCTCAATTACACACGCAACGAATTGACAGCAGTGAGAAATATAAAAACTTACTTTCCCTATCTTATGGAGATACTGCAATCTATATCAAGAGAAACATTAAATTTGATCATATCCCCAATCTTAATCTTAATATCCTTGAAAACATCTCAGTCAAAATTTATCCTACCCCCAATAATCCTATCTACATTGCTAGCATCTATATCAGGGCAGCTTATGTTTCGGCCAGTCCTGATATTCAAACAGTCTTGATTCATACATTTATATTTATTATTTCTGAAAAGTGTTTTTTGTTTTATCCCTTTCTGTCCCTTCATACTTAACAAAAATCGATAAATGAGGTACCATTTTAAAGATTAAGATCCCCGCTTTGTGCGAATTGTTAATTTAGAATTACATATCATATTTTTTGTTTGAAAATTGAAGTATAAACATTATAAACAATTTTTCTTCCCCTAGATGGCGCGCGCTAGCTTTTTTTATTTTACCATTATCAATCGCACTGAACTTTTAAAGTTAAAAATCGTTTGCTTTTATCATCATTCTGTGATTTCATTAATGAGTGTCCTTATTGGCGACATTCGCGTAGGTCAGTGGCGTAGCTACATATTCAGCGCCCTGGAGGAAGTAAAATTGGTGCGCCCACTTGTTTCTTGGAAGAGTTCTGGCGAAATTTATTTTCTATCTGCTCTTATTTCGATTTAAAACCTTACTTAATAACGATTTATTTGAAATTCAAGACATTGCAACAATAAGAAATTCAATTTAATAAATATGAATATAATAATAAAACAAATTATAATTCTTCAAGTACGGAGTACCCACTAATATTTATTACGTATTTTATAAACTCTGTTGACAAAATTTACTTGAGCATGTTTAGTTTGCTCATAAAAAAACCTTCAAAATGGTTGTTTTCTCACTTTCTCGTTTGCAAGTCGGTCAATCATTTTCTCTAGATCAAGTTGACAAGCTATTGTTCTTTCAATTGATATCGCGACCAAAGAGCTAAGACGGTGTTGTGACATGTTGCTTCTTAAATATGTTTTGATTAATTTCAGCTTTGAAAAACTTCGTTCTGATATCGCTGTCATCACCGGTAAAGTTTAAAAAAATCATGCATGCTGTAATAATATCAGAGAAGCCACTTGAGGCTGCGGTGTGAATTAAAAGTAGTTCAGCAACTTCGCGTATAGAAGTCATTGATCCATTCTTAATTTTTCTTTTAATTTAAGATGAACTTGAAAGAAAGTTTTAGAAAGGATTAGTGATACTATTTATGTAAGAACTTTTAAAAAAGTATTTATAAACTGATATACAATATTTCCATTTAGACTTAGTCGGTATAAAGTCTTAACTTCTCTTTAATTTCGAATGTTTTGACTAAACGTAAACCTGTTCTGAGTTTTTACAATCAACTAATATTGAACTATAATTTTACTACTAATAAAATTATATAATTGCTTCCATTTTTTGCCCGAATGAAACTACACTGCTGGCCACCCAAATTGCAACACCAAGAAAGACAAGAGATATCACAACAAAATTTATTTTCTAGATAACATGTTGACCAAGTATCAAATGATTAAATTTATAGACTTCTGTGAAGTGTGGTTCCTGCCAAAATCAGTAGCCAGAGTAGCCGCCATTGTTGGAGATCACCGCTCCCACACGCCTCGGCATTGATTCAAAGAGACTTTGGATGAGTTCTTGGGGTACAGCAGACCAAGCAGCTTCCACACGTTGCCAAAGTTGATCTGCTGTGGCAGCTGGGGATGGAATCTGGGTCAATCGTAGAGCAACCATGGACCACATGTTTTTTATCGGCGAAAGATCCGGAGAGCGAGACGGCCAGGGAAGCAATTCAATCTGGCGATTGACGAAGAACCGTTGGACAATGCGTGCCACGTGTGGTCGCGCATTATCCTGTTGAAATATGGCTGTGGGCAAGCCCTGAAGGTAAGGAAGGACAACTGGCTCCAACACCTCGGAGATGCAGCGCTGGCTATTTAAAGTACCGGCAATGCGTACTAGAGGTGTGCGAGAGTGATATCCAATACCGCCCCATACCATAATACCCGGTGCAGGACCAGTGTGGCGGTGCATAACGCAGCTGTTCAGCATCCTCTCTTCACGGTGTCTCCAGACTCGAATGCGACCATCGTGGTGTTGCAGACAGAAGAGTGACTCGTCAGTAAAGACAATTTCCTTCCATTCTGCCGTCCACATCCTTCTGTCATCGCACCATTGGCGGCGGAGACGTCTGTGGTTCTGCGTCAAGGGTAGACAAAGCAATGGACGTCTTGCGGACAGACCACTCTGCTGTAAACGGCTTCGAATGGTACGCGCAGACACTGGATGATGCGTTACAGACTGCATGTGCTGTGCTATGGTTCGTGATGTGACTGAGCGATCCGTCACTGCCATGCGCACAATTTGCCTGTCATCACGTGAAGTGGTGCGCTGAGGTGGATGCGATCGAACACGCCGGTCCGTCGTACTCTCTTGTATCCAACGATCACATATCCGCATTACAGTTGTTTGGTTTCGTCCAACACGACTACCGATTTCCCTGAAAGATAATCCACAATCTCGGTAGGCCACTATCCTTCCTCTGTCGAACTCGGATACTTGATCAAAAGATGATCGCTGTTTTCGACGAGGCATAATTGATCGTTTTTTTGAAAAAACCACAAGAAAAACACAATTGCCGAACTTGAAATCGTCGAAATCTCCAAGCCGTAAATAGCGCTTTGAAGTGGCGCCACAGGCGCGCGTGATGTGCGTCTGCGCTGAAATTCTAATCATTTGCATATCTCACCTCCGCTAATGCATGTTGTAAATTTCATGTTATTTGCATGTTTCCTTCAGGGTGTTGCATTTACAGTGGCCAGCAGTGTAACTATTCATATTACTGAACACTGCTTTGTCTACAAATATTATTTATATCCTTACTCTTCCGTTTAAACGCAGAATAGTGAAACTGGAAGTACTTTAATCCGTCATACGCGATATTAGTTTTAATATTTGATAGTTGATTTCTTTTCTAAATAACTTGTTACATTCTGCTTACATTCATCATTCAATAGATGTAATTGAAATGGATTCATATGTGCTAACTGCTCGGGGAGTTTTTCCAACAAAAATGTTAAATGCATGTATACTCCAGGTATTTTGACAAATGGAAAAGTAGTGTTGAAATGCGTTTTCAACATAATATTTCTTCTCTTCCTCCCTTTTATTAACTAGAAATTAGTTTTAAAAGAAATAAGCTCAGAAAACCTCAAATCTTCAAGGAATTGCTCAGATGATTGCAGTAAATTTTGGGGCGATATTGCGGATATTTTAAATTCTAATTTCTATTTCAGTCGGATGAGTTATTTACCCAGGCAAACGCATAATCACCCTAACATAATGCACAGAGTGATCTTATGTTATCCCTCACGCTAATAGAACCGGATATAAAAAAGTTTATATTTGCACTAGTGGGATTCACCGGATACGTGTAACTTCTTTGTAGTAAAACACAACTTATAATATGTATAGTAAGTGCTTATAGTAGTGCTTTTAAACATTCTTAGCAATCATCATACATTTTTATGGGTTTATTAGAGGTATATAAAGCGTTAAATTTACAGTGAAAATTTTCTGATATCAAAATTATGGTAAGTCAAGTATACAGAGGCTGTTCACACATTTTTTAGACGATGTATATTGTATTCACAAAACTAAATTACATAAAATTCTTGTGTTTTAAATGTTCTATTTGGCATCCCTTATTCTGAACTATCTTTCGACACCGCAATTTCCAGGATAATAATGCCTTTTGAAGTGTCAGAAGAGGTATTCTATCCCATCCCTCCTGAACAGCTTTCCAGAGTCCTGTAAGGGTTTTGGGACGACGTTTGGATAATGCAGATTTTAAAAGTCCGAAAGCACAAAAAATCCATAGGTGATACATCGGGAGATTTAGTAGGGATATCAGTTAAGGGTATGGCCTTGATACCAGTTTTTTTCCATTTCTTTTAGGAAATTTACAGTGGATTTTGATGTGTGACTGCTAGCTTTGTCCTGATGGAGTCTCACTGACTGATGGCACTGTGGGTAAAGCGATGGTATTTCATTCAGAAAAATTGGCGATAAATTATGTTCCTGATAGTATTTGGAGTTAATCTTGACATTCTTTTCCACTCTCTTTAGTTTTAACTTGCCATTATAAGCAAAACCAGCAACAATCATGAATCCCTTAGAAAAACTCTCTTTCGATTCTTTGAACCATGTACTTAAATTTTTTTCTCCATTTTTATGATAATAAATGGCTCTTTTTTTGTTGCAATCATTTAAATACACCCATGATTCATCTATTGTGACAATTGTTTTCCATTTTTCTTTGGATAAATGTTTCTCATATAGAATTCTGCAGTGTGTCCTGCGTTCAGAGATATGATTTGGAAGAAGACGATGCACATTGCGTTTTTTCGCTTCTTAAGATTTAAATCAACCTTTATCATTTTGTTTACAGTGGACACCGAACATTTTAATGATTTTGCAACTGTCCTTTGACTAGGGGGATTTTCTTTTAACATTAAACAATGTACCTTTCCAATAGTCGAAGATGTCCGTTTTTTCCTTGGATACTTGTTTGGAATTTTTGTCCCACTTGAGGCTCCAATTTGACGTTTTTTTCCTTTCTTGTTGACGATATTACCTATCGACGCTTTAGATATCACAAAACCATGACTCTCACATCGTTTTTGGATAACGGAGTATGCATATTTCTCTTCGGAAAGAGCGTTAATGTAGCCTTCGAACCACTGCTTTGTTAAAAACGCCATTTTGAATAAAAACAAAACTTTCAAGCCGCAGATGATAATTTTGACTTTTAAAAACATAGTATAATTGCAATTATTTCTTTTGCAGCAAGCAATTTTTTATTACCGCTTACCAAAATCGTCTAAAAAATGTGCGAACAGCCTCTGTATTCTAATATATTTAGGTACTTATAGTTTTATTTACTTAAAAATATTTCATTTATTTTTTGTATATTTTATATAAAATCTGACAAATTGAAATTATTTATACAAAAGTTTTCACAAATTTTTAATTCACTCTTTCAAATTTTGCGCCCCCTATGATTCGTGCGCCTGGAGCAGTTCGCTCCAACTGCTCCACGGTAGCTACGCCCCTGGCGTAGGTGTACATTATTCTTTTTGCACGGAAAAACCATATATATTATTTCTCGAAGGTGATTTTTTGTGACGATCCCTTTCTCTCCATTCATACTTAATCAAAATCGATAGAAGAGGTACCATTTTAAGGATTAAGTTCTCCGCTTCTGACGAATTGTTAATTCCGAATGACACATTGTATTGTTTGTTTAAAAATCGAAGTGAGAAATTGACTTTTGGCCTTAAATTTCTTTTCCTGGATGCATCGAAAGGCACAGTCAAATAGTGTGCACAAAAAGGTTTTGTAATGTAAATATCACATTTTTTACGAGTTTGTGTCACATTTAACTTTTAATATTGTCTACAAAGATGTTTTGACGAGTACATATCTCATGTTCCCCTGTTTTGTCTTATGCTTCACCTCCAGTATTGTGGCCAAAGGCGTTTTGTAGTTGGTTTTGTATTAGCCTTAAGCATCATTATTAATTGACAAATAAACAATTGCTACAAATGAACCGATTCTTCTTTTATCCTACTATAAACCACCAACCTCTCTATAGAATTTATCGTATATTAATCGCATGCGAAAGGGTCGCATGGGCCACCTAGTTCAAAATTTATTCTCCCAAGGCGATGAGGTTATTTTGGTTGGGCATTTTAATGCACACCATCATTCTGGAATTGCACTTACAATAGAAATTTCACCAATATGGAAGAGAAATTGATGAGTATTGTAATAATAATGGTATAGATATAGTTTTCGAATCCACCCCTACCCGTTCCGTTCACTCTTGTTCTCAGTCAGTCAGTGATTTTGCTCTTTTAAATAATTAAGTTTTCTTATGACATTAACATATTACATGCTGTTTCCTCTGACCATATTCCAATCATTTTGAATTTACATACTGACACTACCCTCCCTCCGATACTAACCCCCCACTTCCTTAATTGGATTGACTATACTAATAATGTTCTCACCCCCCCTTTCAATAGCATTAACTGTAAAGAGGATATAAATAAAGCTGTTACCTCCATCACTGACAATATCAATAATGCGCTTAGCTCTGCCAAGACTCATATTCCCCCAAATAATTATAATAAATGTCCACTGAACATTAGAAAGGAAATTAAAAATAGAAATCAAATTAGAAAAATTTCGCAGCGTACGGGCGATCCGTCTGTGCGCGGTGAATTTCATAGACTTAATACTAAAATTAAAAATGATATCAAAATTTATAAAAATAAAAAATGGACTGTGTTTATTGAGTCACTTGCGCCCTCGGGCGATGGCTAACTACGAAATTCAGTCCTCCCCCAACACACACACCATAATATCTTTATCCCATACACTATTGATAAAGTTTACGACATTCTCAGAAAGTTTTACAATAATAGGATCTCCATTATCAATAATTAACCTCTTGAACCCACCATCCCTGCTGAAATTCAAAATGTTGTCAACTCGCTTCCTAATAATGGCTGAATGGCTAGGACGCTGGCTTTCGAAACCAGAGTCTGTGGGTTCGAATTCCACTCTTGGCGTGGACGTTTGTAGCCGTTCTGAATTGGCTTTAAGCTGTAGGTCCCGGTCTAATAAGCCCTCGTGTAGCAAAAAATGACCGTAGAGCTCTAAACCAAACCAAACCAAACCTTATAAAAAAGCACCTGGGATTGATAACATAACAAATTCTTCTATTAAAAATTTACCTATAAATTACGTTAACACCTTACGTGATCTCACCTATAAAATTTTCCAATTTAAGTACTTTCCAATAGCAAAGAAAGCTGCGATAATTATACCGATTAGGAAACAAGGAGTATCCCTCCATTCCAAAAAATTATCGTCCCATTAGTTTACTCCCCTCTCTTACCAAGCTGGTTGAACATATACTGAGTGAAGAATTAAGAAGTTCTTGGATAATAACAATGTCATTATTACTGCCCGATTTTCCTTTAGAGCCCAACAATCCTCTTTGCACCAGCTGCCCCGAGTAACGAATACATAGTGTACATGATGGATTCCAGAATCGGATGCAGATTGGAGCAATTCTCGTTGACATAGGAAAATCGTTCGACCGCGTTTGGCATAACGCACTAATTTATAAGCTAATTAAACTTAAAATTCCATCTGACATCATTCACCTAATTCGCTCTTATCTGCTTGACAGAATATTTAAAGTTCACCCCCCACACAATCAATTTCCTCACTTCGTAACATTAATGCTGGAGTTCCTAAGGGCTCCAAGTTAGGACCTGTTTTATTTAATATATTTATTGATGATCTCCCACACTCTCCACACACCGCACTAGTCATTTTTGCGGACGACATGACAATTTTAGAGAAGCATCGCAATACTAAATATATGCACAAGCAACCCCAAAGGCATGCTGACATTCTTGAACGTTGGTTCGAACGGTAGAGAATTACACAAAATCCTACTACAAAGAAAGCCATATCTTTTAGTCAAAACAAGATTCCACCTCCACTGGTCACAGTATGTGGTCACTTGGTATACTTTGAGAGAGCGGGAAAATACCTTGGGGGTTTATTTGGACAGTAGGCTAACCTGGAGAAAAAAATACAGAATACATTATTAGAAAGTTCTTCATGGCACGTAGAGATATCGCACACCTCTTGTATCAGAACAAAATTAGTATTGATAATAAACTTCAACTGCATACGACCGTCCTTCGCCCAATTCTGATGTACATTTCCCGGCTTGGGGCTTAGCAGCTAACACTCATATCCAGAGACAGCTAACTATGCAAAACAAGGCTCTCTGAGATATCAGGAAGGCGCCATGGTACCTACGTAACGCTCTTATTCATAGGGATTTGCCCATCGAACTTATTCGGCATCATATTAAAGATCTGGCTACTAGCTTTAATAATAATATTATACTCAATCAGTAACGAAGAACTTGCTAACCTCCCATATTACGATCCTAGGGAGTGCGTTAGGCGCCCAAAGGCCACTTAACCGGCCAGGGTTATTAACCCCAGCCTTGATCCTGTGCGTAATGGTTAAATCCCTCTCCTCCTATTCAAAATTTAAAACTACAATAGCCCAGCTACTTCTGGTTTCTGACCTGTCATCCTTGATCGATCGTCCCTCTTTCTACCTTACGATTCTCCCTCAAACCAGCTGATTGTTGGAGAAGGGGATTGATGACCTGTTCCAGGGATTCTAAACCTGCTTGTTCTCCTCTTTGACTTCGCGTCTCGCACCTTACGCATTTCGGACCTACCGCTCTTTTCAGTTTTTCCATTTTGTAACTACAACTTCTTCCACTAACTTATCAACTGAATCTTATTCCAAATTTCCAGTCTCCTAATTTTTCAAATTATTTTATAGTTTTTTTTGTCTCACTCATAGTTAAAATTCTCCATTACCATTTATGATAGCCTTGCCCCATTAATTACTCGAACTCGTTCTAGTTAATTAGTTAATTTATCAACTAATTAACTATTTTTTCCTCCCTTAATCATTGCCAATACTATTTGTAACCTTGGGAACGTTAATCTTATGTCACGTGCTGACATTGATACTGAGGATTAGAAGCTTTTGTTCTCTGGTGCCTCTACAGTTTTTTTTTAAGTCAATGTTATATCAATGAAACAATACATCGTAGGCGTAAAAGAAGGAAGGTAAATATCAGAACATGAAAAATAAAGTGATTGTGCAATAAAAAAGACCAAACAAAAAAACACAAAAGTTTTATTAATTATTTTTAATAATAAGCTTTAATTTAAAAGCTTTCGTTACAGTGAACATCTCCCACGCGAGAAAAGAATATTTTAAAAATTAGTGATTAAGGGGGAAATTTTTTTCTTTTTGCCTGTGGTTCAACAATTTGCTCCACAATGAAGCAATGCATCGTAGGCGTAAGAGAAGGAAGGTAAATATTTTTTAGAATGAGTTTTAATTTAAAAGCTTACGTTAACTTGAACATCACGCAAGAAAAGAATATTTTAAAAATTAGAGATTAACAGGGAAAATATGAGGAAATTAGGTAAAATAAAACGGATTGTAAAGTTTTAAAAAAAACCCTCTTTCATAAAAATTGAATAGTATTTTTAATCTTACATAACTCCAGACATCCATGCATGCAAAATAATAATAATAATAATTGCTTCACCTTGCTTCTTGCCCTACTCTACCTTCCGTTTCTTTATGGGAGCGCTATTGGATTGCCAGATATAAGTTAATGGATTAACTGATGTCATTTTTCTATGTTGTTATTGTATTTTTGTCTTTTTGATATCTGTTGCCCTGTAATACTTGCCACTGGAAATAAAAATAATAATAACAATAATAGTGAAAGATAATGAGGATATCAGGATACATTAGCCATTTTTTGAAAAAAAATTCCGAGAAATAACAAATTTTTTAAAAAAAATACTTAGTTATAAAGTTTTATTCACACATAATTAGCAGCAAACATCCGCCCACTTGAAACCTTTTTTCTTTTAAAAAATAAAGATATAAATAACATAAATCTTTGAAATGTGCTTTAAATAAAACGTTAAACAAATGTTATTGATACATTATTTATTTTCTCAAAGAGAACAACACGGCTGCCATGGCTGCTGGTGTCCAACATTTTGGCTGTGACGACATTTTAAGAGAAACTATGAAGCTTTAAGAAGGATGAATAGCTCCGTATTAAAAAAAGTGTCTCACATCAGGCAGTCGCAACTAGGTGGCGCGCGAGACGAAGTACCTATTATTTTGAAACGGAAATCATACAATTTATATGGATTTTTCATATTTTCAAGCTAAAACAAGTTTTTTTTTTGGTGCGTATTTAATGTAAATTCATTTATTCAACTTAAGAATTGTTGATTTTCATTTAAAAAGTTTATTTAAACTGCTTTTTTTTCTAAACGTCATTAAAATTCTTAGAGGAAATGAGTAAATAATGATACATTATTTTCTAAAACTAGTTAGTTATATGTACATAACATGTACATATGCAGCTGTGTGTTCTCTTATATTATAAGAGCAAACACAGCTGCAGCTACAGAGTATCAATGTCCAAACATGTGATAACAAACATCTGACACATGAAGAGGCATACTGCATTATATAAACTTTTTCAGAATAATTGCGTATTAGTTTCAGAGTAAACGAGTTCAGAATTTTTGAATAATTGGATATGAGAGAAGGATATAAGTAAGAGAATAGGAGAGAAGGATATAAGGAAATGAAATTAAAGAAAAGAATTGTGAAGGAAATCTGTTATGGAAACAAAAATTGTGAGAAATACTACTGTTTAACCAAACACACACACATAGTAATATAAGAAGGATATTTTTATTTTCAGATGAGTATGAACAATACATCATTCACAACAGCCTTTAAAAAGAAAAGTCACATTTTCTATCAATAATCACAAAAAAAATTCTAATCTTAACAAATTAAATAGAAAGTCAATTCAGCATTAAATCACACATTACTTTGAATTATCTTCATTCGAAAAAGAAAAAAAAAACCTTCAAGTATCTCACATTACACTTTTTAAAAGTGAAGGTATTACTTTCAAGTTGGAAAATTACTGATTACAAAATTTTTCTGTCAGTTAAAAAGAAAAAAAATACCCTAATGGCATTGACAAAGACAAATCAGCTATATTTTTGCATTTTTACAAAGTGTAGGTTGATTATTCTCACAGTGAAAATATCTGAAAATATTTTTGATGTACAGTAAGAGTCCTGATAATCCGAACTTCGGTAATCCGAAACCAAAAGTCAAAAAGAACTAAGGTTACAATAAAACTACAGTTATACTAAGTAATATAAAGTATATTTCTGAAAGTTACAAGAAAATTCAAAGTTAGGCAATGTACTGAAGTAATTATTACTAGACTACATTGGTTTGAAAAAAAAATCTGTTAAATTTTATTTGTCGATGAGAAGAATACCTCTTTCTTGAAGCCAAATTACGCCAACTCGTCAAAAAAAAATGGTGTCCGCTCTGGTCGCGGCGGAATGTTGCTCTGCGTAGCGTAGTGCTACACAGGGCCCGATTTAGAAAATTCTTGACTGTAGGCACAACTCGGGATGGGGGCCCCCCCTAACACTGATGTGGGCGTAAAATTTCCAAAATTGACACACAAAAAAATAATCATGAATCATTGTGAAAGTACCATTTTACCAAGAATTTTCTATTCGAAGTGTAAAAGCTTAGAACATTATCAAATAACAAAAAGCAATACAACATATTAACTTCATCATTAAAACACCAATACAATGCAACCAGAAAACCTTATTAATCCCTTATATACACTATAACATATATATGATGAACTATACATATAACGAACCTATCAATCAAATTTGTAAGGATATAAAAAAAATTGCTATTAAAAAGTAAAATAAAAAAAATTGAATTGGGAATTTTTTCTTTTAAAATAAAAATTTGGGGGGGGGGGCCTCACCATTCGGGGGCCCCTAGGCCCGGGCCTACTGGGCCTAATGGAAAATCAGGGCCTGGTGCTACATCAAATGCAGTCGCGGCGTCTGAGTGGGATACCCTCTGCTCGCTGTCACAGTCTACTTCACCTTCACTCTCATCTGAGATGTTGACAGATTCTGTCAAAACCATTTCAACAATCTACTGATCGTCTAAAATCTTACATTTTACTGAACGAACAACTTACATTCTACTGTATACTGTAACTGTATAGGCAGCGTTCTGCTCTCTTATCACCCATTTCGTCCCGAGATTTGATAATGTTTAGACAGACCTTATAAAATAAACTGTGTAATCACACGTAATATGTAATATTTATGTAATCACACGTTATTATGTAATTTAAGTATATTTTAAGAAGGATTTCATTTAATCCGAAAAATTCGTTAATCCGAAAAGGGTCTGGTCCCAATCATTTTGGATTATCGTGACTCTACTGTATTATTTTTCAAACAAATTTATACACAACAGATTTTACATAAGCATTAATATTGACAAACTTGTTTATTAATAAGGAAAACGTATTTGCTTATCAAAACTAATTTAATAGTGATTAAATTCGATATTAAGGCTTTAGCATATTCACCAGTTATATGTTTTCATAGTAAAAAAATTATTATCAGATACTAAGTATTTTTGACTAATTGTTAGCAGAGAAAAAATATTGATTTCAAGTAGACAAGTAACTGCAAACCTTTTATTTCTGTGAACGATTAAAAGGGGGGGGGGCTTTAGCTCAGACTTGTATCTTAATTTGCCATAACCACAAAATATGTTAAATAGTAAAAAGGTATTTCATAATTATACAGAATTGAAATCAACAACATACACTATTAATATATTACACACACTATTAATGTAAATAAAAATTACATGCTTTATATAATATTTACTCTAGATGAATTTGAACAAAAAATTATACATGACAGGTTTTACAGATATTGACAACATTATTCACTGATATTGGCAAGGAAATTTCTTTACAAATTGAATAGAAATACAGTTAAATTTAATATCGTAGTTAATTTTAATGATATAATTTAAGATATTATTCAGTTCAATTATTAAATTAATAAAATTATTCAATTCATAAGTAATACAAAATAATAGCGTAAATTTAATAATAAATAATGAGATCTATAATTTGGAATATTTTCTTTTTTTAAAACATTAGTGCATATTTGAGCATTTTAATTTTCTTGTTTGCATATAAAATGCATACGCGTAATAAGATAAAAGTTTATAACTATTTGAGTTCGATTAATGTTATGTTGCTCATTGCAATCTATTACTGGTATAAGAGGACCAGTATAAATTTCGTTCATTACTTAAAAAATTACTTTATCATTTAGCTTATTAAAATTTAGTGTTTTGACTATCGCAATTTCTAGAGTATTAATGACTTTCAACAATAAATTTTATGGGTATAATAAGGAACCTTTACAATAAAAAAAAATTATTTATTATGATCAGGATTATTGTTTATTGTGGTCAGTTTTTGTATGCATGGATCATATTAACAACAAACTTAATAAATAACATTTTACGTGGGTAAAACCGAAAAAAAATTCAGGTAGTCTCTTCTAACGAAACTACCGTGGGTTATTAACGTAGGATTACTTATCGTTGCTTACCTATTTTGTATGTATACATGTATCTATATATATGAACGTATGTACAGAGTGTCCATAATTAAACTTCCCGACTTTAAAGTTGTCTACAGTCGAAACTATTGTTCAGAAAATTATGAAATTTTGTGTAGGACATTGAAGTGATGGGAATTTGTTTGAGCGAATAAAAAAATTAGTTCAAAATTTCATCAACAGAGGGAGTTTTTTTTTAGGAATTTCACATTTACGACTGGTTCTTTACTTAAGGTTTCACCATCTTTTTATCTATAGGTCATCCTAACGCAAAAACTCATACTCATTAAATTTTGCAATCTTTAAAGTGATTGCAAAGTCAATCGAAAAATTGTTCGATAACTAATTTTCGGACAAAAGATTTGAAGGAACGAAGAAGAAACAAATATGCAAATTAATTTTTGTCAATGTAGAGCAGAAGCTGTTATAAAACCTAAAAACTTTCATGGAGATTTTGTTTTCAGCGTGCTTGCTATTGCTAATCAGAGTGTCATCGTAACGATTACGAGATCGAGCTTTGTTAGTAAAATTGTTTTACCAAAACGATAATTCAGCACTAGTTGTTCTACGAAAATTTCGGAGTTTGAAGGGATACGAAAAGGTCCATTGACTGTAAAAGGTCTTCGATTAATGGTGGCCAAATTTGAAGAAACTGGTTCTTTTAACATTTGTTCTGGAAGAGGAAGGAAATCTGTTTCCGCAGAAGCTGTACAGAAGGTTGTGCTTCAGGTGGAAGAGGACAAAGCTTCCAACGAACGGGCTAGTACCAGTGTCCGTCGTGTGGCAGAAGCATTGGATCTGCCCCGTACAACTGTCCAGAAGGTCATGCGGAATATGCTCCAGTATTATCCGTACAAGCTTCAATTTGTGCAGAGGTTGCTTACACATGATTTCGAGACTCGACAGCGGTTCTCACTTCAGTTTCTTGCTCGGTTTGAGGTTCATGCAGAATGGCCTTGGAATATCCTCTGGACAGACGAAGCACACTTTTATTTAGACGGTTCGGTGAATACTCACAACTGCCGAATTCGGGAACCAGAAAGTCAGCGTTTAATCTTGGGTATCCCGATGCATTCACCGAAAGTAACCGTGTGGTGTGGATTTTCTGCATTTTTTATTCTCGGCCCGTATTTCTTCGAGGAATTAAGTCCTAGAGGTCCAGTAACATGCTCGGTCACCGAGGAGCGATATGCATCCTTGTTGCTGAATAAAATTGCTCCGGATCTGCAATCACGTCAGTGTCTTTCACGCACAATTTTTATGCAAGATGGAGTTCCTCCACACATTAAGATCATGGAGCACATTAGCCACACATTAGCCTTCGTGTTAAGAACGTTCTCAAAAATCACTTTACAGAAGAACGTGTCATCAGCCGCCACTTTTCTAATGTGTGGCCTCCCCGATCCCCAGACCTCAACCCATGCGACTTTTGGCTTTGGGGGCATGTGAAATATCTAGTCATCTAGACTGCCTTCTCAGCACGACATGTTCTCAGCATTTTCCCGGACACACTGCAGTCAACTGTAGAACATTCTATCTTACGATGTCATATGGTAGCTGAAAATGATGGCCGTCATATTGAAGATGTCTTGTTGTAATAAATTTTTTAACTATAGTAAATGCTGGCTAAATGTGTAATTCATCATAAAAGTCCTCTGGTGGTGAAATTTTGAACTAAATTTTTTTATTTGCTCAAACAAATTCCCATCCCTTCAATATGTCCTACACAAAATTTCATAACTTTCTGAACAATAGTTTCGACTGTAGACAACTTTAAAGTAGGGAAGTTTAATTATGGACACCCTGTATGTGTATGCATATATGTCAAATTTTGACGCATCTCGGCACTTTTCTGTTTAACATGTCCAAGCGATAGACTGGGTTTGGCACGCTGCCAAAATTATAACTCGCGAGGACGGACGGACGGTTTTAACGTCTGAAATTTTCCTTTCCGGAGGACCGTTATGGAGGAACATAATCCTACGTTAAAATATGATAATGTTCTTACCCCAGGAACAGCAAATAAACTAGGATTCCTCTTCCCAAATGCTTTATTTTCGTTTTAAGTCTGATGGATAGCCACTAGTACAACCAGATGCAAATGGTGAAGGCTTATCTGTACACAGAATAAATTTTAAAATGTGTTAAATGATTTTCTAAATCACCCATCAATAAAATTCATTCAAAAAGCTGTAGGTACTTCACGTATCGTGTCATCTGCTGGTTTGAGACCATAAGCGGTCCATTTTTCTAGGAATTCCCCATTGAAGCTGGCGTTTCTTCTTATAGCTTCATGGAAAAAACTAACACGCTTCTGCACAATCTTGGATAATAAGCTAGTGGTATATATTAAAAGCTCAACACCTATTTTTTTCTTTTTGTTTTCTCTCAGTGCACTATAAATCCTTGTAAATGAAAAAAAAAAAAAGTTCTTTGTCTTAATTGATATTTTGAATCTGTAACTGTGACTGATAGTAACCACCCACAACATCCTGTTGTCAATGTCAACAACCGGAGAAGTTGTTATGGAGAGTGGGCATTTACATCAGGTCTAAACTCTTTCATGCGGAATTTATCTAATAATTCTTTGTAAATGGAAATACTTTCCATGGATCACAGACTTTTTTGAGTTCCTGATCATACGGATATGCATTCTATGGATAATATGCAGGAAATATTAAGCGTAGTTTATGCCGGCGATTTTTAATATTTTAACTGTGAGCTGACGTTTTACTTTATGCTTTACATTTGTTGCTCAAAATGTAAGTAGAATTGTTTTATACAATATAAAATTATATTATTTGTTTAAATTCATAATTGTAAACGTGTAATATTTTCTTTCTAGGAAGTTTCCGTTTTTATGTATCGTTTATCCTTCAGTTTTGCTTTTAATCGCCATTCAAGCATTTAGTGAAACAAATGAATATGATCTCAATTTACCTCCTGAGCACATGGCCTATTATTTTACAAGTCATCAGAATGCTTCAGAAGCTTGTAGAAAATCGCCAATTTGTCCATATAAGGTATATTTTTCTTTTGTTGTTTCATTCTTCTTTTCATATTACACTGGAAATTAAGTGTTGTGAAAGATCTTTTTAAATTAAATTTCAGCCGTATAAAATATGTTTAGAAGAAAATAAAGTAATGGTGTGATAATACATCATCATCATCTGATTTTAAGCATACATATTGTATATCATAGTACCGTTTTGTGTTTTTCATTGTTATTGTTCTAGTTAAATAATTCTGAATGACTTATATCGCTACTCTTTTTTTTTTTTTTTTTTTTTTTTTTTTTTTGTAATGGATAATTTGTTTCAAATACTTCCTGCTTAACTAAAGACTAAATAGTAATTATCTGGAATCTAACAGAATTTATTATTAACATAGAATTTGTGTTTGGTATACATTAAGGGTTTAGTTATAAAAATTTCTTTCATGAACTGTTTATATATTAATAATTGTTCAGTTTGAATGATAGTAATAAATCTAATGAAGATCAGAATTTTAAAATCAATGTTATGTCAATTAAAATTTATATAATATAAATATATTTATATTTACTTGTAATAATGTCTTTTTAAAATTTTTAAATACAATAGCAGAAAGTCTGGAAAAAAACAGTTTAGGTTTTCTATTTATATATTTAATTTATAACTTTGAGTTATTTTTTTTTAATTGATTCATCATTTTTAATTGTTTGTTTTATCTGATTCATACATTTCTAAGGGAAAAAATCGGTAGCTTAAAATTGAAATAGAATTATAAAATATTAGTATTTACAGAAAGTAAAAAAAGGGGCTTTATAATTAATTAATGTAACATTTACCCTTCATATATATTTTTTTATTTTTAGTCTATTGTTGTTGTTTTGGGTGGAGGCGGTTGTTTTTGTTTGTTTGTTTTATTTATTTATTATTATTTTAATTTTTTTTACTGTTTTGATGAAATTAAGTTAATGATTCTAATATTAAATAAATAAGTAAATATTATTCCTTTTTTCTTCAAGTATGAAAATTAGCTTTGTTTGTTTCTGCTCTATATAAAATTAAAAGTTTTTATTAGTATCTATACTTTTTTCATTTTTACAATACTTATATATAAGCTCTAAAATATTCTGTATCAAAGAAAGTTTTTTATTGTATGTGTTTTATCTTTATTTATTATTTCTGTTCATTTTTCACCTAGAGCTTTTTAGATCTGAATAGTTGTTGGGGTTATGAAAAGAACTGCCCTATTGATAGGAGGTATTCTAATCCAATTTGTAAAAAAAGCAGCAAGGGATGGTGAGTTTTTAATGTCTCTAGACAGTTAGAATTATTTATCAATATATATAGTACTTTAATTTCTCCAATTCATGTAATTACTGCAATACAGTACTTTTCCAGTTTTATAATTCTCTGTTTTAGTCTTAAGAAAAACCTCATGTGAGGATCAGTAAAGGGTAAAAAATAAAGTATGGCAGGTTGAGTCTAAACCTTAGTTTCTATGAACTGTTTCAAATTATTCTATTGATATGAATTTAAAAGATTTCTGATTTTCTGATGAAATTTAAAACTACACAGTAGAACCTCGATATAATCAAATTTCTTGATAAATCGAAGTTTTTCCATTCCCCTTGAACCTGCCTAACACTATAAATCAAACCTCAGTATATCAAAATCCTCATAATTTGAAGTTTTCTTATTCCCCTTGAGGTTCAATATATTGAGGTTCCGCTGTATACTTTTTTTTATTATTTTTGTATATTTTATGATTTTTCTTTTCACAGATTATCAATCAGGTCTCGAACTACATGAATAAAAATTCTCATTCTCTCAAGGAAAAGGAATTCAATATTTATTTTGCTTAATAAATCCATGGGATGTCATATTTTTATAGAACTAAGCTTTTTTTTTTGGTGTGTGTACATCTTTTTTTTATCCCTTCAATATTTTGAAGGTATTACTGTCTTTTTTATCTTTTCAATATTTCAAAGGCATCTCTTCAATGGTGTCCAAGACTATCAATAAAGAATTTATCCAGAATTTTTTGTGCCAGAATTATTAAATTTATTATTAGCTTCATTAGAAACTTTTTGTTATATTCAGAAAGAGCTTATAGTTAAGATAATGAAATTTATGTAGGTGTGTAAATTTTCTAAATTAAACCTTTGGCTGGTCCTCTTGTTACGTTGAATTATTGCATAATTATAGAATGCATATTACAGAGCTATAATGATTTGAATATTTTTGAGAGAACAAAAGTAGTACATTGTATCTTGTAATACTTACTTATTTTGTTTGTATTATAAATAAAATGTCATTCAAGCTATAACTTTGTTATATATCATGCATACAGTTTCTACTTTTTGAAGAGACTATGGATTTTAGACATTTGACAGTTTGTGCTTCTTTAGCCAACATTAGTTCTAACATTTTACTTCTTGACAACTATTATTCTAAGGCTAGTTTGTATTGGGCCGCACGCAGGGAAATGGTCTTTCCGACTAATTCCTCGACGTAAAAAAAAAAATGTTTCTACTTTATTTGCATGTGTTTTTTCAGTTTTAAAAATTTTGAGAGCATATTTTTCTGTATATAATCTGAGGCCCTAACTTAATTGCAAACTGTTTGGGAGTATTATTCTAAAATATAAATTTCATCAATTTACAAATATGCATATTTTATTTTATAAATTATGGTTACCTTAGAAAGGTTTTCCAGAATATGCATAATCTTAATAACAGTGTTTGTAGATAATGTTATACAAGTATCCTTTAGAATGATAGCCTTATCAAATAATATTTAATTGCAGGAAAAATTCAACGAAAAATGAATAATTTTATTTAAAGAAAAATCTACCATTTTTCCTCTAGTGTCAAAATTAGAAAAGCTTTGCCAAGTATTAGAAATCTAATTTCCAGTATTTTCTTGATATTGAAATGAAATTGGTTTATTTATTTGCAAAAAATTAGACTAAGAATCACATTTTTTTTTAATATCTTTATGATATAATCTGTTCAATTTCAGGAAGATAGATTTTTTTTTCTTGTGCATTCCAAACCTGCAAAATAAAAGTTTGGTTAAATACTGTGTTGGCATTGTTTTTTAAGATATTTACCTGGCAATTTTTTACTTTTGTTAGTTTTATAATATGAAGTACAATGTTCTAATTTATTTTTTGTAGGGCAAGCTAATCATAGGTAGATTATAACTTATTAAAATTATGTAATGATTTTTTTTTCTAGAAACTATTCAAAAAGAGTTTATCCTTTTTCATTCACTATGTGATTAATGTTGTTACTTTTAATTTCAATCGGTATATTTAGCAAGAAACATGGTATACTGATTTTCATAATTAAAAGTTAGTTTTTATGAATGAATTTATATTTTTCTGATATTGCTGAAATGTTTTAATAAACATTCCTTCCTTTATGATTTATCTAGGACAAAATCAAAGGAAGAACAAATAGATACATTCTTTAGACAAGGAGATTTTGGTTACATTCAGGAGAGGAAAGAGGAACTTCTTACACTATGTATTTCCCAAAAGCAAGTATGTTTCATTCATATTAAATTGTATTATATTTCAAACTTAGTTTACTTATTTTAATTTTTTTCCAAATATTGTTGTCATTAGTTTTATTGGTTTTTCATGATATAAAATTTTAATTTCAGGATTCTAGCTTTCTTGAATGTTCAAAATATATGAGATTTTGCAGAGCTAAAAATATTATGTTTGATTTTAAAACTCTTGAAAATTTACCTGAACCTATGAGGTAATGCTTTATTTTAAAACTTTTGTTTTTTCCTTTAATATCTTTTCTAATTTTGCACTATGTGTTTTGTTTTTAGTTACCATGTATTTCCACTGTAATTGAAGGATTTATTAAATTTCAACAGAATGCAATTTTATATTGTTTCAATGTTATCTTTTGTGTGTACATGACTTAAAACTAAAAAATAATTTGACTTTAAATTTTTAAGCACATTTAAAAGTAATTATTTCCATTTCTGTATTATCACAACTAAAAAATATTTGGGTTTTATTCATTACAGTGGTAATGTATAAGTCAGAGCTGTTATCTGATGTCCATTTTATATTTGCCATTTTCTCAGTATGAGTCAAATATATTTATAATGCACAAAGGTTATACCAACAACTAAATTTTAAAATACATTTCAATTGGCATATTGAGACAGACTTTGTCAACTTCAAGCAAACTAATGGGACATTAACAAAATAGCAGATATAATCTGACATATCAGGAAGATTCATTATCCGTTGATAAAAATCAATAACCATGTAGCTTTTCGTGTAAGATAAATGTGATAGCAAGATTGTAAAATTTTAATTTTAATTGCTGTCACTCTCAAGAATTCAAAAGATTAAATGAAAATTCTATTCATTCATTGAATTCAAATGCATTCATTCATTTGGGCATTGTCATTGCGTCAATGACAACACAGCGCATGTCATTTTGGACATTAGAGAGTTATTTACATAAAACAGGTTATCCTAACATCTGTCTAAGGAATATTGTTCATATTTCTCAACAAAATAACAGATTATTTAGGGAATGACTAAAGAAAGAAAACTAAGCAAAATTGTTTATGAAAACTTAATTCATATGATTACATGTATATATGTATGCTTGTATGCCTCTATATATAGTTGTGGACCTTGCACCATAAAACCCCAAACAAACCAAACCAAACCAAATCAAACTATATATGGTTGTGTATGTTTCTCTTTACGTGACCATGATTTATTTTTTTTTAATTAAACAGGTATAGGGATGATGTTATAAGAGAGGGCCAAGTAGGGGGATACTGTAAGCTGAACAGGAAACTTTTAATGCAACAAGGGCAACACAAAAGTCCATTACAATCTTGGTAAGCAAAAAAATTATAATTTTAAACTATCAAGTATTTATTATTCCATTTGATATTAGAGGTTGTACTTGTATGTATGCTGTATTTTTATGCATATAATTTTGATTCCTGGATTATTTAAAAGTTGTTTTTAATTGTTTATATACTTACTTAGAATGACAAATATTAGTTAAAATAATAAATAATTTAACTTATTTTTCAATAGTTGTAATCTTAAATTGTTTGTGTGTCCTATATTACTTTTAATAAGAATCCTTTCACAAATTGACTTTCAGTTATAAATGTATGTATTATACTTCATTCATATTAATTGCTCATTTTAAATTTCAAATTAGTATTTCTTCATTTATTTCTATAACATTTTGACATTAATTACATAATGTAAAAGCATAAAAATTCTTGTTCAAGTCTTTATATGGTATTATTTAAAAACCCTCCCCTCCTTGAGAACTACCATGATTTTAAATTGTACACTCTGATAAAACTACTGACTCACTAGTTTATTAAGAGTTGTTTGGGCTTCCTGTGAATCTGTGCTGAGAAAAGAGTAGGAATTAATAATTAATCAGAGAATGACTATCATGAAACTTTTACAGTGATTAGTAAAACCTCTGACTTAAATGCATTGAACTTTTAATTTTAAAGTACAGATTTTCCGACTTTACTTTAAAATTTCTCATAATGTATTAAAATAATTCTTATTTGTATTCATTAACTTATTAAAAATATTTTAGCTATTTAGCTAATAAAACAATCTTGCTTTTATGTTATTTTAGGTATGCTGAATTTGAGCATTTTACAGAGCTGTCTGAACCTTTAAACCATAAAAACTGTGATGTCACCATTGATCATCCCATTTTCATTATGAAACTTGATGCCAGTAATTGAATTGATTCTTTTCTTTCTATGGAATAAGTTTTACTGCATGTGTATGTAGAAAATAAAATTTTAAAAAGCAGCAAAGTTAATGAAATTATTCGAAATTTAATGCACCTGTAACCTCACATGTTTCATATTCTTTAGAATTTTTTTTATCTATTTATAAAGGTAGTGGTGGATCAGAATTAGTAATCTATATCTAAATTTGTGGTAGGATATTTTTATCAGTAAATATTTGTATCCAGATAGAAGCCTAATGCCTGGGAGAAGAAAAAAAACATTAGCTAATTTTTATACTTATGTATTTATCATATATAATTTTTTGTTAACCCGTATGTTATAAATTACAATATATCTAATTGTGAAGCTGTCTCCTTGTATCTGATATCTTTAAACCAGCAAACTATTTTGTTGAATAAATTAATCATCCTTCATCTTTTTAGATTAAATGACTGACAAAAGTTTAGAGAATAACTGTACCAATAATTGTAAATTTTAAATATTATTTCATTAAAACTTTAATTAAAATATTTTACCATTCCTTTAGAGAATGTTTCTTTGAAAGAGTCCTTTCAATTTCATAAAGTTCCATTAAGTTTAAAGTCTGTTTAGTCCTCACAGAGCAAAAAATTATCATAACATTCCAAACCTATTACTCAACTAATCTAATTAGTTTCATGTTATAACATTAAAATATCTTTTATTCATGTTGATTTTCCTTTAAAGCAGTTTATTTCATAGTCTTTTTATATATTACTGTGTGAATGTTTGTTTTGTACAATTTAGCTCTTAGTTTCCCAGCCATTGTAACATACCTGGAAACGATAAAGCAGACCTCCTTACTAAATATGGCCGCAAATTAAATCAGCCACCTTTCCCCTTGTCCTTCTGCTAATTTAGTTCTGAGGTGAAGGAGACAATAGAAAGATTTCTCAGACATAATTATATGGAACTAGACTTGATTGGTAGGACATGGAATACCCTGCTCTTGTTGTCCATCCCAATGGACTTGCCTCATTTTGTCTTCACGGCAAATATTAGACTTGCAACAGGTCATGACTTCCTTTATGGACATCTGCACTGTATTGGTGGGGTTAATACTTCTGACTGGGTTTTGTGCCCCTCGGGCGAAGTTATGATTTTTTTACATTTGACGAAATGCAATGCACCTTCTTTTATGACTTTTACTCTTGATATTTTTTATACTAAAGCTAAATTTTACTAGGCTGACAGAGGGCTTATGGCTGATGTTGCCACTGCCTGACATAGGAAAAAAAATTCTTAGTTTGTTTTTATATACTTAAATCTGTAACTACATGCAGAAATTAAAATGCAAACAAACAAACTTATTTAAGTACTTAATTCTACATAAAGTCACAATTTATATCATGTACCAATATCATATTTATCATCATCTTCTATATTTAAACTTAATATTTAAAATTAAACCTTATTTATTTTCACACGTGTAATCTATTCTTTATTTACAGATTTAGAGATTTCAGTTTTCAGTAAATTCTTTGCCAAAAAGATACAATAGAAATACTATAGTGTCTCATGAGTCAAGTACATTTTCCAGTAGCTCCTGTTGCCATATCAGTGTCATAAGTCTTAAAATAAATAAATAAATAAATAAATAAATAAATAAATACTGGTTCTGAAGCTTTTTGCTGATACTTTTCTGTTATTAAAAATAGTTATTAATTTGAAATGTGTAATAGACAAAAGCAGTAACTAGTTACTTTTCTGTAATGTGTTCATAATTCTAACTTCTAGGAAATTTTTCCACACCTGCATATATTAATATTCTAATAGACTTTTTATGTATGCATGCATATATCAGTTGGTTTTCATAATAGTACTAAAAATATTAAAATGCTATAAACAAAAGTATTAAAATATTTTTATCCAAAATTTTAAAATTATATTTTAAACTACTTTCATTATTTTCAGCTGTAAATATGTATCATCATTTCTGTGATTTTTTGAATTTATATGCTACCTTGCATTTGAATGATACTTTTACAACTGATATACAGGTGCTAATATGGGATACAGTAAGTAAAGATATAATTTTTTTCTATTATTACTATTTGGTTATGAATCACAGTTTACTTTTTCTATATTTGAAGTATGTATTTCAATTTATTTTCTAGATACCCTATGGTAGTAATTTTGCTGCAACATGGGGTGCATTTACTGAACATCCAATCATGAATCTTGGGGATTTTAAAGGAAAAAAAGTAATTTTTTTTCTTTCTTTCAAAGTTGATAAAAAAATAATTTAAAATCTTGTTTATGTATTTTTATATAAGGGCTTTATAGAATTAAATTTTATTTTTCTTGATCTCAAAGAATTTTCCATTTCTTAATTTTCCAGACATTTATGTTTGTTCTTTGACTATGTGCATATTTTAGTTTTATGTCCTTTTCAGAAGATCCTCTGAAAAGCTCATATAAATAGTTTAATTACATATAATTAATAAATAGTTTGTGCAACAGACATTTTGTCATTTATTTTATTTTATACTTCCAATTTTAATATTTTTTAAGAAATTGAAAAAAAAATTAAGATTTTTAATAGTAATTTATTTATGGTTACATTTCTGTTATTTTTTGTGGTATTTACAGACAGTATAATTATGAAATATAATTGGAAAATAAAATAATTAATTAATAATAATATAATCAAAATTTTATAATCTGAATTCTCATTTGCTCTTCAGATTTTTTTTATTTAAATTAATGCAATAAGTTTAAAACAAATCTTTATAAGAAGTTACGTTTCAAGAATTGTTTTTTTTTAATCAGTTTTTTTAAAAAATCAGTTCATTTAATAGTTTTGCATCATAATTTACTATTTTTCTCAGTATCTATGTATAAAAATTGTTTTAACACAGTAAAGACATTTTTAAATAACTATGATCCAATAAATGAAGGAAAAAATTACATTGATTAAACAGATTCTGTGTCAGTTGAATCAATGAAAACCAAGAACTTTGAAGACTTTCATTGAATCTAATCGTCTGAATTAGGTCTTTTACTTATAGATATTTAAAATCTTTAATTCAATGTATTCACAAATATTTTTTTAGGTTTAATGTAGTCTATATGTCTATGCAAGCTAAGGCAGATATAATGAAATTGTATCTGTGAGAGCTTTCTAATGTGTCTGTGCATGTTATTTTTTATTTATTCTGTACAGCAAGAGAACAGTGCTAAAAAATTAGGATTCCCAATGATTAGATGGTTTATTCTCACCATTTTTCAAATACTATTACGTCACAGGAAGATTTTCCACAGATTTTAATGAGTATGTTTCACTTGTCCTCAGTAAGGGTCAATGAAGGAATTTTCTTGGAAATAGAGCAGTTTTGTTCTTGTACATGTTACAAATGCTACAAGACTGTTATTTGCTTACATTAGTATTTTAATGAAGCTCAATACAGTGTGTCATCAGAATGGCCTTGCTATAAGAATTATATAATTTTTAATTTATGTTTTATAGAGCAGGGATTCCCAACGGGGTCTAGGTGGACCCCTTGGGGGTCAATGGAAGTTTAAAAAGGGTCTATTGGGGGGGGTCTATGATAAATGTTTCTTCTTTAAAATTTAATTTCATTTTTTAGGAATGTAAATATTAGATAATAATATCCGTTTTAATATGTATAAATACAGATTTGCATAGGGCAGAGTGATCCATGCATCTAAAGTCGAATGTCATGATGCTTTTGTATATGCCTCAAATGCCGCCGTCAGCTTTTATTTGTGTACCAACACTAGACAGAACTGGGGAAATCCACTGGACCTTAAACAGCACATGGATCTTCCCAATGCAACCAATCAGAAGCAGTTTTTTTTTCTCTTGTTAATGTTTGTACAATTACAATCTCTGTTTCTGAAATCTTGTTTATATTTGGGAAATTAAAAATGAAAATAGTACAAAAATAATAAAACAAACCTAATGAACCACCTTTTCTAATTTTTTGTTCATATTCTTTGTTAAATTGTCATCTTTAAGTGTTTTATGTGCAATTAATAGTATTATAACTATGTTGTATACTGTATATCATAGAGAAAATGTGAGGGGGTTAATGTAGAGAATCATTCTTTTAAAAGGGGTTGATGTAGGAAAAAGGTTGTAAACCCCTGTTATAGAGCAATGTATTATTACTATACAGAGAATATATCCTTCAGTTTGTGAATCTTGTCTATAATATGCTCTGAATTTGGCTCTTAGGTACGGAATAAACTAGCAGACTTAGTCTACTAGAATTAATCTCTCCCCCCTCCTCACACACACACATTTCCTCCCTAACGTTCAAATATGTTCAATGCATTGGATTATGTCATTCCAGACCTTAGTCCACCCGACAATTGTCAAACTGGAGACTGGCGCTGCATAGCAATTCCTGTATACACAGCCGAAGGTTAATTTCCCACGTTTGGTGAAATGTCATTTTTATGGGCCTGGGTGCCAGCCGGATGGTACAGATCCGCTGATAATTGGGTAACCCGGAGCCCTTCAAATATGTTCAAATTAGGTTGCTCCCAACAGATTATTAAATATGATAGTCCACAGGACAAGATCTTCCTCTGCAGGTCTTGTAGGTCCTTTGTCTTTGCCACATAATTTCTTTCTGTTTAGGAAAGCATCTTGCTATCATTGCTACAAAAATGAATTAAAAAAAATATTGATGTAGCTGTTCATTCAATTGCACTGACAATCTAAACAGGGTGAGGCAGGAATTAACCACCAACTAGATGTCTCCACTGTCACAAAGGGAATTCTCATTGAAAAATAAATGACTGTTGCATAAACTGATAATACATCTGTTATGTTCCATGCATTTGGTTTTTTTTTCCTACCAGAGATACGAGATATGAAACACTTTCAAATCCTGATAATCATTTGGGAACATCCAGTTTTATTTACAAGTATTTGATGTATAAAAATATGCCATACTCCTATAAATATTACTTGATCTCAGATATTATTTGTATAGCTAAACTTTTTGCATCTATTATTCAGGAACATTGTTCATGTTTCAATCATATTTTGCTAGGTATGTTTCAAGAATGCTGTTTTTCCTTTACTTCCAAGAATGATTTTTGGGATGTACTACAATATGCCATTGGTAAGATCAATTTTAATTGCCTTTATGTGTAATCTAATAGACTTTAACAAATTTTGTCATGTACAATCATCAGTCTTGTTATATTTTAGGTTCCTGGCTGCCAGGGAAGTGGCTTGTTTAAATCATTTGCTGAGCATTTAAAATACAGATTAAAAATAAAAGAAAATCTTCAGGTAATATCATCTGTTTTGGGGATTCCTCCTTTTTGAATGTTTTGCTGTCCCGTTTTGCATTCTCTAAAATGCCATAGCTTATGTCCATTTACAACAAATGATTTGAATGTATAAATGCGTTTTCTGTTCATTCGGATACTTTGTTTTTACTTTTTTAGACCAAAAAAATCTTTTAGACTGTATAAATAAATATAGTGAAGTCTGCTATTTCTGATCTCTTTTATCATTAATTTGCAGTTACATGTTGTTATTTTTCAATATTTCAAAATACTTTTGGTATTACATATACAGATATCCAATGCTGAGCTTACTTTCTTTAGGACATGTGCATAAACTCTTTGGCAGGTGTCACACACACCATAGGTTAGTGTGACACCTTACTACACCATTAGCGTGTAGTAAGATAAAAATATGGCAAACCATCAATTTAGATTTTTAAAATGTAATCAAATCAAAAAGGATGTATTTATTCTGCAGTCCTTTTATTTTAAACTAGATTAAGATAATATGAACCAAGCATTTTTTTTTTTTTTTTTTCTAATCCCAGATTGTCTAGCAAGGCTAGACAATCTCCATAAAACCAAAAATTTCTAAAAAGTCAAAAATCAGTAGAGGATAATTTATACTTCTGTAATTCAAAAGTGTTGTTCTATCCATAATTTTAATTATTGAATTCATATAAACTACACAATATATTGTATAATCTTTAAAAATATTTTAATTATAAATTTTATTTTTTTTTATTATTATAGAGAAATAATTTAAGTTGGCCATAAAGCGAAGAGCCATATAACGAATCAATTATTTTGTTACAAACCCATACAAATTTAATTGGATCTTATTTATGAAAAATTGGATTCCAATTTTTTATAAATAATATAGTTTTTAATTTATAAAGCATTTTATTTTTTTTATTTCCTATAAAAATGCTTACATAAAAATAAAAGTACAAAACAACATAATAATAAACAGAAATTCAAAAATAAACATTTAAACAAAAACAAAGGAAATGATATGCACATATGTGTACATATAATAAAAAACATAAAATAAAATGTTTAAAAACTGTTTTAATGTGATGATGAATATTAACACGAAGAATCTCTTAGCTATAATATGCTGCCATCATCACTTTCCACTGTTGAGGCCGTATAATGAAACATTATGGGCCATAAATTGAAAAAGTACCATAATTAAAAAAGGCCGTTATAGCAAAATGCCATATAGTGAGGTATAGGTGTATATGTTATTTTTTTGTCATTAGTATAATACTTATTTCTGTTATAATAATTTGTGTATTGCATTTGTTATATTTTCATCATGTGTACTTTCTAGGCCAACAGAGTAAGAGTTACTCTTATTTCCAGAAGTACTCAATACAGAAGAATTTTGAATGAAGATGAGGTAATTATCAACACATATGTACATCTATGTTCCTACTTGAAAACTATGTACTTTATATCTTTTTGTCTGATTTTAAATTATACCTAAATCAAACCTGACTATCCTAATCTTTATTTTATTTTTTAGCTTATTTCTTCTTTGAAGACTATTCCTGATTTAGTAGTTAGAAAAATTAATTTTAATCGCCAAATGTCCTTTCCACAACAGCTGGAGGTAATTAAAACCAATTTTTTTGTCCCAATATTAGTGAATAATGAAAACTCTTTCATTTTTAAAAATAATTAATGTTTAAAAAGCTGAGTACACCAAATTTTATTTTGATTATTTCTGTATAGTATAAAGATATATAATAACTTGAATACTAAGTGTTAGAAAAAATTTGAGAAAACGTAAGAAAATTTTTTGTTTTGAATATTTTTGCTTATGCATTTGAAAATTTTGTAAAATCTTTTGTTGTACATGAAAGGGCTACATATTTCATGTGTGTGCTACATACAACTGCTTAAAAAAATACTCAGCATCTACATTAAGAATTTAAATAGTAAATCCTCTTTTTATGAATATATTCTTCTTTTCTATGACAGAAATAGTTTAATTGTAATCAACAGGGGAAAATCTCTGCTGTGTCTTAAATTGAAATAAAGGCGGATTTTATAGCATCTAACTGTTTTAACCTTGCTACTTGAATTCTTTTTGTCATTTCACATTTATGTACGTTTAGTTTTAGTCTTTTTATTGTTGTTTCAAGCAGATATGTGTTGTTGTTGAATTCAAGTGTATGAGTTAATTATTTTTAGAATTGTTTAATGTAGTACTTTTTTGTAATTATCATCCTTATTAATGATTATGTCATTAATAATTTTTATGGAAAATTATCTTCATACATGAGTCTCTAGGAATTACATTTTTATCTTCTGTTCTTTAAAATTTCATTCATAAATTATCTGACTTACCATATTCCCATTTCCAGATAAGTTTTAATACTGATATATTGATTGGTATTCATGGAGCTGGCCTAACTCACATGCTGTTCATGCCAGAGTGGGGTGCTGTTTTTGAAATGTAAGGCAATGTGCTATTATGTTATGATAATCTTAATTTGAAACTGTAGCCTTATCATTATATCCTTTTAAATTTATTGGCATAGTTGAAACAAAACTGCTGCTGTAACACAGTTTTTATGACAACTTTTTTTTTACATTTTTTTTAAGTGCATGTAAGTTAATAAGTAATAAATGTGCTGTATAATTAGTGAACGTGAATGTTCATGGGTCACAAATAAGAAAAAATCATTTTCAAATTAATTTGCCAACATTTTGCTAATCTTCAAAAATTGCATATATTAACATCCCTTAATCTATATATATAAAACAGTTCCGTAACTGACTGACTGTCTGACTGACAGATAACGCACAGACCAAACCGCTGGACCTAAAGGACTGAAATTTTGCATGGCGATTCTTCTTATAGTATAGGGGTGCACTAAGGAATATTTTTGAAAAATTCTTCTTTCACAAAAATAAAAAAAAAATTTTAATTTATTTTTTTTTTCCTTGCTAATGCGACAGACGATTGGACATTATCCAAAAATATATTAAAGTACAGTAAAAGAAATGTTTCTCAAACTGTACTATATTCTTTAATATGTTCTATTAGATTGAATTTGAATATTTTCTTCTACATTATTTTGTCTATAAAAATATCCATTATGATTTTTTTATAAAAATATATATATATATATATATATATATATATATATATATATATATATATATATTGGTATTAATTGCATACACTGACCATTGTATTTAATTTGAATGTACTCTGTAGTGAAGCACAGATATCCAGCTAGTTATGCTATAAATTTTTTGAAAAGTTACTGTCAACTATTTTAAAGTCAGTATTTGGCATTGACTTTATTCAGAATTTGCAGGTTTGAATGTTATAGTTAGCAGGGTTTGGTGTTTGTACGCATTCATAGTTTGCTTCAGACTGTAGGTCCTAGTATGTTTAGCCCTTGCAACAAAAGATAAATGTCTAGCTCCAAAACTAAACAATCAGTTACTCTATTAGTTTTTGTATGGTTAGTCCCTGAATCCCAATAATGATTTTAGTACAGTTTTTAGCATAAAGGCTCCAACAATGAAGGAAAGTAGTTTTGTACCTAATCTTCAGAAATATTACTAAAATAATAGTTATAATTTATTAGCATATTTGATGTTATTTGCATAAGTTTAGTAAAAATTTCATCCTTTTTTATGTATATGTGATGAGAACTTAACAGGAATCAGCATTTTGTAAATTTTTTTTTACTGAGACTTAATTTATATATTTCATTTTGCTTTCCCAACTACTTAAGAGTGTTGAAGAAGTAGACTTAAATTTTTAATTCAAACAAAAAAAAATTCAGTATTTAGTGAAGTTCATCCAAATTAATTTTTTAGTTATCAGAGTGACATAGTTGTATTATATGGGCTTTGTATGGGTAGCAATATCATTTTTCTAAGTTAATATATTCCAAATTTTTTAACTACATTTCAAATTTTTCTGCCTTTTATTTGTGTCACTGTTTCTTTATCAAAACAAATTGGGGTATTTGCCAGCAAAAAAAAAAATAATTATGTCTTAAGTAACCTTATGTTTGGTCTTAACAATACAAAGAAAATCATGGTATGAAGACAAGCTTACTGACAGTTTGTGTGAAGCTTCATAAAACTCATCTGTTTATAAGTTTGTTCTTTGCAATGTAAGCATAAATCTAAGTACCACACCCCTTGTTGCATTTCATGACCTATATGTTACGGTAAAACTTATATAGGCTTATTGTACTCAGTAACATCATTTCAAAAGTTCAAAGATTCTTTGTTTGACAATAAAAGCTATGCAGTACCTCATAGATCTTCAGAGTAGATTCAAAAAATGTAAAATGTTATTGTGTTTGAAAAGCATGTGAGAGCTAAATTTACTTCCTCCTTTTTTATTTCTACTTTATGCATTCACAATGTACTCATATATGAAAAAGATGAACTTTGCTAGAAATTGAACCAAAAAGTACAAAAATAAGCTGAAAATTATTTTATTGACTTTCAAATCTTCCAAGAATAAATGACATTAATATCTATTAATAATCAAACATTTTAGTGCAACTTCAATGACACATTTTTGTAATTGAAGTTGTACTAAAAAAATAAAAATTCAGTACAACTTCAATTAAAAGTTAAAAATCTCCCCCCCCCCCCTCTTTTTTATGAGTTATTTAGCAGGACTTTTTGAATGTGTTTCAGTTAGGGAACACTTGCAAAATCTTTTATCTATATTGAAATATAATTTTAATGCTATTTATTTTAATGCAAAAGAAAAACTATTTTCTAAACTTAGTTTTATCTTCGTATAAAAAACAGTTCTGTAACTGACTGACTAACAGATAACGCACAGACCAAACCGGTACAGCTAAATGGTCGAAATTTTACATGGCGATTCTTCTTATAGTGTAGGGGTGCACTAAGAAAGATTCTTGAAAAATTCTTCTTAGATTTTTTTAAATTAAATTTTTAAGCTGTTTTTGTAACATTCTTTAAAGTTTGCATTTAGAATAATAATCTAAAGGGTTAAAAAATTTATATCACAAGAAAGATCCTAAAAATTCGTTTAAAGTGAAATCTTTTTCAAATCTTTATCTCCATTTTCTGATTTTTGGTGAATTTTTAAAGATTAATTTTTTGGAATTTAATTTAATAAATGCTGATCACGTGGTTTCTTTTCTTTTTGTGATACTTTAAATTAATTCTGCATCATGTGCATAACAATGAAATAAATTGACCCCAAAAAAAAATTTTTTTTCCTTTCGAATGCAGCAGACGATTGGACATTATCCAAAAAAATATTAAAATACAGTAAAAGAAATGTTCTTCAAACTGTACTACATTATTTAGTATGTTCTATTAGATTTAATTTAAATATTTTCTTCTACATTATTTTGTCTATAAAAATATGTTATAATTTTTTTATAAATTTATTTTTTTGGGTTTTTTTGGCATTAATTGCATACATTGACAATTGCATTTAATTTTAATGTACACCGTAGCGAAGCATGGGTATTCAGCTAGTTTTATATATACATGACCATGTCTTTCAATTTTTCTCAATAGCTTTGAATTTATTTATTTTGTATAATATAGCTTCAATATTTTTAAATGCTTTGTTTTAAGAAAAATCCAAAAGTTAAATTTTGTTGCACCATTCTGTAAGCATTAATGTTATGTGGTTCATTAATTATCTTACCAAACTTTCTTCTGTGCTGTATATAAACAAAAATTTTTTATTTTAAATTCAATAATAAAATAAATTTTATTTTACAGTTTCAATTGTGAGGATGAAAGCTGCTATGCTGATTTAGCTAGATTAAAAGGTTTAAAATATTTTACATGGGAAAAAACTGATAAACTCTATCCTGAAGATGAGGTGAGATATTTTTTTGTTATTATAAGACATTGTGAATATAAAAGTTAAATGTGTTTGATATGAAATGTAATATAACTATAGTAATTAATAAATTCATCTTTGATCTATGGATATGTTCTATCTCTTAATTAAGAACCAAATATTATCACATTTTTTTTATTTATATAATATACTTTATTCTCTTCAGTTATCATTTTACTAATAAAAATGAGAATTTCTTTTGTAATCTGGCTGTAGTTTTTTGTTTGACCTAAATATCAAAAAAAAAAAAAATAACAAATTATTGTGTTTTTAAAGCTTGAATTTATTCATATCAACTCAATTTCTTAGTTCAACTTTCACTACAATTTAGATACTTTTTCACTTTACCCTTCTTTTTTGTCCCCCTATAATTATTCAGAAAATATTACAGAAAATTTAAAAGAATTACTTTTTATTATTTATTACATATGTAAAATTAGGAAAATTGTAATGTATGTCCTTAATATGTAGAAATATATGTGAAGAAATACTTTTAATCTAGAGTAATACAAATGTTCTTCATTCATACTTAAGTAATTTCAAGCAAATAATCTCCTTCATGTGTAGAAACATATCTTAGCAAATACTTTTAATCTAAAGTTATACGAGTAATTTTCACTCACATTTGTTTTTTATTTCAAGAGAATAAAAATTATTCTTTAGTTTCCAGTTGAATGAGATATGACATTTTTGTATTATAATTTATGCTTGATTATACTCTACCTTATTTGATCAATACATACTTTTAAGTCTCTAAGTAAGTCATAAATGTGATTATTATTACCGTAAGATGGGATTACTTTATGATGGATTTTAAGTTTTTTCCTGTTCCAGCTGACCAGTTTTAAAAGTAGCCCAAAATGAACAATTGCAAAACATTGGTACATCCTTTCCTTACATAGTAATGTATTGCGCTAACCCGGATCTTTAATTACCACTGAGAAATTAAAGTTAAAATGTGTTACAATGTTGCCCCACTGAGTGGGGCTACTTTGTGACATCTGTGTTTTCGCCTTGAAATCCAAGAGGAAAGATTACTTGATACAAAGTTAGATAGTAAAACACTTATCAAAAGCTTAATACACAATTATATATACTTATTACAAATATTGGATAGCTTTACCTATGTCTTTGACATCAAAGAGACCTCGGGTGCCCAGGACAGTCATCAGTTCTTTGAGAAGATGAGGAAATTAGTCTTTCTGCACATTCTGCTCCTTTGGGTAGTTTTTTTCCAGATAGTCAATACTTCTTTCTCTCCAGTGGTATTTTAGAGGATGAAAAAATGCAACATCAAGTGGCTGAAGGAGGGGGGTCAACTTTGTGGGTTATTTTGTGACAGTGTGAATGAGTCACAAAGTAACCCTGTCACCTTTTGGTATTTAGGTTATGTTCTCATATCTCTTGGAAATATCACTACACAAAAGTTATATTGTTCCACAATTTAACCAACATATTGACAATAAAAAGTAATTACCTGTGGTAGTTGGTTGTATAAGGTGTTAGCCTTCAGCACACAAAGTTTCTGAAGCTTATATAACCAATATAGCTAAATATAGAACCTTATATAACCAATAGCTTAACAACAGTTTTGAACAATACACTGGTCAGCGAAGACAAATGGCATGCAGAAGCTTTGGATACTGGCCACTAGGTGTCTCTGTATGTTGGACAAGCTGTTGGCGTTGTTCTTTTTCTTCCCAGTATCACAGGCATGGCACAAGATCTGAAATATGAAAAAATTACTATGAGTCACAAAGTAACCTCATCTTATGGTATTATTAATTTTACATTTCATTACTGAAAATTGTATGTTTTCATGCAATTTTTTAACTGATTTTATTTTTGTTTAATCGATTTTTGCATTTCCTTTTCAGGGCCATCATCCAACACTTGGTGCTCATGCAAAATTTACAAATTATTCATTTGATGTCCAGGAGTTTCTTAGAATTTTCAAAAAAGCTTTAAATCATGTTAAAAAGCATTCCTCTTTGTCGAAAAAAGTGAAAGGTTGTGAAGGTGCTAAATGCAATAATACAATTGTCCATACTGAACTCTAAAAATAATTGCTACCTCACTAATGCAAAAGTTTTTTATCAATAATGTTCAAGAATCCATTTTGGAGCTATGATATCATATTCTTTACAATACTTCTCTTAAGTTGCACTGAATTTTTAGCTGAGGGCTTTTGATATTCCTTATCTATGGCATACATGTCTTTCTAAGGGATGAAGCTTAAAAGTACAAATTCTGTGACTGTTCTTTCTCATTTTTATTAGTTCCTTTTGATATCTGCAGCTATTTATGTATATAAATTGTGAAATATTTTGTACAGTTTTAAATTTAAATTATCTTCTGTTTCTTTGAATAAGATGTGATTATGTAATATGCAGAATTGACTCAAAACTGCTAGACAACATATTGAAATTATATTGCATCCTGTGTACTTTAGGGCTATGTTATGTTGAAAAGCATATTATGCTAAGGAAACATAGATCCATAGCTGCTAGGTTTATTGGAGATAAATATTTTTGCATTTTAATAGAACCTTGTGTAAGTAACTACTTAATGCATTTTTGCCATTGTGATAAATGTTAAATAGTTACTATTCACATTGTGCATTTTTTTTCTTTAACTAGGTTGTGATAATGATCAAATACAAAAAAAAAGTATACTTTTTATTTTCCTTTCAAAGGATTTATATTCTTTTATAAATTCATTTAATAATGAAAGTAATTTTAAGTTAAATAGATTTTCATGTTTTTATGTGGTTAAGTATGCTCATCGTAATCTGTGTATAATACTTTATAGTATTTGATTTTCAATTTTATTTCTCATGTTCAGAATAATGGGTATGTCTTGCAGTCACAGAAAACTTCAATTTTTTTATGAAAATACATAATTTAAGCCCTACTAAGTCTAAATAGGCTTGTTTTCTTTTTCTAGCCATTTATCTGTATGACTGTGAACATTTAATTCCAGAACAATGTACCTAGATGCATGAAATTTGATGCAAGTGATAAAAATCTCTGATTTTGTTAGCTATCTTTTCTTAGTGTGTCATGGGTAAAAAAAATTTTGTTTAATTAGGAATAGGGACAGAAACATATCCATACCTGGATATTCTTCCATAATTAACCAATTTTTATTCTTCCATAAAAATTTAATCTGAAAATTTTGCTTGTAACCTCAATGGCATCCTTGAGTCATTTTGTCATTTAGAGCTTGTACTATATTATTAATACACCCTCTGAATATTGTTAAATTATACATCTGCATGTTACCCATAAAGGAAACAGAAATTAACTTTACAAAGTATGTGATCTCTCTTATCTCAATCTGCTTTTTTCTCTGAAAATTTAATATACAAAATTGAATTTTGTATGTGATATTTTTATGTAATTTGTTTAATCTTTTAACTCTCTCTGGCCATTTTAATGTTATTGTGTTTTAATCAGACAGGTTTCAATATTATATGACTGAACATGAAAGTTATGCACATGTTCACTTAACTTGTTTAGTATCTCTGAAAATTATTGGTTGCAGTCAGTCAAGTATCTAACGAAGTTGTGCAAAGGAATAAGTTATAACATTTGTCGTATGCATGTTAACTTATGATGGTTTTGACTGTTGAACATTTTTATTCTTTTTTTTTTAGATTTACATTTCATATAAGTATTTATTCCATAATTAATTTGTTTGTAAACAAATTTTCTTGCTCCATAAATTATATAAACTGAAATATTATTGGTATGGAGATTTTTAAATGAGAATGTGATTAACCCTTAGACCATTACGAACACGCTCAGTGCATCCATCATAGTCTTTCCCCCAGCGTTATGGACAGGCTGGACGCATCTATCTGGATTTTCCAAACTTTTGCACATTACAAACATGTTTAACGCGTTCTAAATTGATTTTTTTCATTCATCAATAGATGGCAGCACGTAATGGCATTCAAATACAGTTTCTCCTGATAAGTAGATTTTTAGGTGATTATTTTGAGAATACGTGCAGTATAAAATGGTGGGAGTTTTGGGTTTTTGAAAGCTAAAGGCCATTCAAACTGACATTTCAAATGATTCTGAGAGTGATTATTCAGATTTATTCAATGAAAAAAAATGATGAAAAGACTATAGTGGACTAAGTGAGGAATAGACTATATGGTGTAAAGACTGTGAAATGGGTTTATGCATATCACCATGCTTTAAAATATACCATACTGTAAGAAATTTATGAACAAAAAATCTGTACATTATATAAATAGATATAGGTATTCTTAAAATTTTTATGTTTCACTTATTTTGTACTATTTATTTTGATTTAAATAACTTAATTGTATTGAACTTGCATTTTCGAACGTTCCTTCAAAACATGCATTCTCTGAAACACGCTTCAAAAAAAAAAAAACCAACACTGGGGGAAGAACTGGAAGGTGAAAACTCAATGGTCTAAGGGTTAAACATATGAGAGTAAATAGAAAAATGAGAAAAATATAATTGTTTCTTTTCAAATTTTAAAGTGAAATAACATATTTAGGCTAGGAAGAAAAAGATTATTATATGACTGTGTAATTTTTTATACATAATACAATAACTGTATTGTTCAAAATATTTAATATACCATCTGTATTGTTCAATATGATTAATAACAAGCATATCATAAAAATATTGGTAATTATAATATTTTTTTTAAAGCAGGCATAATTTTTTACACTTTTTGCAGTCAGTATCATTTTATATATTTACTATCTACAAAATATAGATAATCATAATATCCTCATTGAAAATTATATTTATTATTCACAGCTTCTGACATGAATTTATGCCATTTCAAATTCTTTTTAATGTAGGATTACGTTCCTCAATAACATTCCTTTGGAAAGAAAAAATTGTCCTGTGTCGCGAGTTATAATTTTAGCAGTGTGCCAAACCTAGTAGTAGTAAACAGTTAAACAGAAAAGTACCAAAATGTGTTTTTGTTTTTTGTCTTTTTTTTAAGTAAGCAAACGATAAGTAATTCTATATTAATAACCTATAGTAGTTTCATTAAAGGAGACTAACTGAAATATTTTATTATTTTTTTTGGTTGCCACTAAGTCATCATATTTAATGGTTTTTAGCATGTTATTTCTTGAAAATAAACTCTCAGGCAATAGGAGAGAGAGGAAATTGAAATAATTTCATAATATCAAGTTCACAAAACAGTTAATGTCATACATAGTTGACCAGAGATTGGAAATTTACAGAAGTCTGTGGCAATCAGCTTTAGAATTTATTTATTTTAACTGGCTTTCAGTATTAGGAAAGAGAAAAGGCTACCAGCTGTGAATGTGTTAATAACCTATAGCTGAGGTTCATCTATTCTCCTCATATTGGTAGATCTTTTATTTATGGCTATGAATGATTGGTTATTATCCCCTTTCATAAAAATACCCTCAGATGCATATAAGTATATAGCCTATTAGCTAAATCCTAGTTTTGTAAGTTATTATAAGTAATGTATTCAATATGAAAATATGTGCATAAAAATTTCAAAATATTTAATAAATCGTATGATAATTAGCCATTGTATTAGAGCAGGGGTCGGCAACCTTTTTTACTAGGAGGACATATTTCAGAAATGCAGGAGTTCAGCAGGCACCACTGGAGGAAGAGGAGGGGGGGTTAATATTTAAACATGAAAATATTAATGCAACATAAATTTTTAATTCATAAATTTTTATTTTTATTTAAACAAAATAGTTTTAAAATTGATAATTAATGCAATATTTGGCATTGTAAATATGCAGCCAACTTGTTTTAATGTGGCACTTAGTCGAATTCCCAGTTCTCAGGCAATGGTCCAAATGAGTGTCAGTGAGGCTTGATTGGTACTTTGATTTTAAAAATTTCATATTGAAAACCAAAGATTCACAAGTATTTGTTGACGTGCTAAGATTGTTCAATTTCAGAGCACATTTTTCTCAACAATGTAAAGCTATTTCCATTCACTAAATTCCAAAATTTTTCTTCGTTATGATGTAATTTTAATTCAATGTCATTTCCTATATATATAATTTCCAATTCTCAATCCTCCGTATTGGAAATATTAAAATATGTGGCGATTTTATGAGTCACATCGTCTTCTGTATGAGAGAGAAGAATAATAAAAAGACATCAAGAATGCCTCTAGTTAGTAGAATTCTTCAAATCTGGTATTAAATTCTTCCAATAAGGAATCAAAATGTTTTGAAAACTGATAGGTGGTAGTATTTTCATTGTAGTAATTTTCTATCACCATTTTTAAATTGGGGAAATGTGATAAATTATCTTTCTCCATATGCGATTTCAAGAGCACCAATTTAGCTTTAAATGCATTTATCGTACTTGTCATAGAAGCAGTATGATGATTTCTACCCTGTAGTTTCAAATTTAGTTCCTTCAATTTTACAGTTAAATCAGTTAGAAAACCTAGCTCAATTAACCAAGGTTTTTGCTCTAATTCTAAACAAATTTTTTTCACCTGTGATAATAAATTTAAAAACCGCTCAAGTACCTTTCTTCTACTAATCTCTCTCAATCAAATATCTAACGTCAAATAATCAACAATATCTAAAATAAAATTTCTAAACCCAAATACCTAAAATTTAGATATTTGAATGGCGGGCACTTTAAAATTGTTTTGCAGGCACCGCATTGTCGACCCCTGTATTAGAGAATGTTGTTGGAACCTACAGAATTAACCCTCAAATGGTACAGTGGTTTTAGACAAAATAGATGGTACAGTCAGGTTGGATCTGACCCAATCTCTCTTTTTATGAGGTTTTTGGTAGAAATAAGTACACAATAAGCATTCTTGTTGTATAATAACATTTATTGAAAATATTTTACGTGAAATAAAACCTTTTTGTAGAAAAAATGACCAGTGAATTTTAGTTTTGCTAAACAAAGAAAATCTCTGGCATTTACATAGTATGTTGTATATATTAGGTCTAATATATAATTTAGTCTTGTACCTAGTTTTAGAAGTTACTGAACCAAATTTCCGACCAATAAAATGTAAAAAATAATATATACGGACATTTTTGGCCTTCAAAATCAGAATAAAAAATTTTAAAATCAAAAAAAGAAAAAATGACTAGTGATCATGAATAACATTTTTCAACAAAGACACTCATATTTACTGCAAATGTATAACTGTGAGCGCTCCAACACCTGTTGCAAGACTTGCTGGTAGGGTTTCTTGTCAACTCGATCTCTTGCAATGAGAGGGGAGCATACAGGAGGGAGAAAACACACCCTTGGGTCAGATCTGACCCCCACCGTACCATTTGAGGGTTAATTAAATGAATAATCAGAAAACATTGCATATATAAAGTTAACCAAAAACCAAAGCATGAAAGTAAACCAAATTAAGAAAACAAAGAATTAAACTGTGTAACGCTAACATGGATTTTTTAACAATGCCCACTTTATCATTAAATGAAGGATTATGTTTGAAAGTTATGTTCTATGAAGTAAACTCAGCCTGATACTGGACAAACCATCAAAAAATTGAACCAATAAAATCTTTTAGAAATATGAAGCAAATTATATGTGAGCTTCTTGTCAAATCATACAGAACAACAAGCAAGTTTACAGCTAAATCTGGCTAATGAGATGAAACATGGAATATACCACAAATATTTCAACTACATAGTACAGATATGCAGCATTCAAAAATTGATCTATTTAAATTATAAATCTATATTACAACATTATAAATTTAATAATATATTGTATTATATCTAAATCTATAGGTATTATATTAATAAAATAATAACTCATGATTTTAGTTTTTTAGTAATATATTTAATATTGTATTAATTTTTATTGAATTTAAATTATAAATATTGAATATCTTAAAATTGTTTAATTAATTTGTTTATTTAAATTAATTGTGTTAGATAATAAATTTTATTTAGTGACATATAATCAATTTCATTAATTCCATATTTAAACTATTTATACATTAATATTTTCCTGTGATACATTACATTTTATAACAATATGAGAACAATATTAGTCTGTAAATTTAAAACTACTTATCACTGCACCGATAAACCTATTAGGATAGTTGTTTTTAATACTAAAATGCAAGTATTTACATTAAACTTCGATTCTTGACTATTTGTAATACTTAGAAAATTTTATATTTTTTCCAAGTTAATAATACAAAAAATTTTCAAAAATAATATAAAATTTATAAATCACATCTCCTTTTATGCAGAATGTTCTTCATTACATGTTTGTGACAACATTTAAAACTTCCAAGTCAGTTTTACCATAATTTTAATAATTTGCTCTGTAGAAATTATAGGAGGCATAAATATTTCAATATTACTAATGAATCTTTTAAAACTTGCCACAAATCCTTTAAATATCCCAAGGACTGGTATATTAAAAGGGTACCATCCATTGAAAGAAGATGGTCTGAAACTGAACTAGAAATTATACATAAATATATGTATTTATGTATTATCATTATCACTTTCACTTTTGTAACCTAAAGCTATCATCTTTCTTTTGATAAAAGTGGTATGATTATATTGCTTTTGATACTGATTGTGTCTCATGGTAATCTAAAATAAATAACTGGGCAAAGTTATTTATACATTATAATATCTCATACAAAAACCCACAGTTTAAAATAAATTTTAAAAAAAAAAACTAATTATTTTCTAGTTTTCAAAAATTTTATTTTTTTATTTACTGTTGATGATAATCAGAATGAATGAAACAAGTTATAATTTCAAAAATGATAAGACAGGAGATTTATCATTTCATAAATCAGCTAGATTACTAAGAAAAAAAAAGTAAGTAAAGAAAAGTACTGTACCTCAATTAAAGTTTTTGTAAATAATTTTTTTATTTTTTAATCATTCCTGGGTAAGTTTATATATATTCATTATTTAGACTTCTACTAATGTAAAATTATTAGTTTTTGATGTTGTAGAGAAACTGAAACTAAAGAATCTATACTGCAAAAACACTTGCAAATTTTTTGTATATGTAATTATAATTTTTTATTTTCTTTTAAAATTGTGTTACTAAGTACTTTATTATTATGAACTTATGTTTATGATTATCTTATAGTTCCTTTTTTTATAATGAAGTATTTTAAATAAATTAGAGCATAAGTTAAATCATGTAAATAATTATTTTATTTTGTAAATATTATTTTTAAGTTTAAATTATGGAATAGATACACTTATGCAAAATATAGTTATGTTGTAAACTGTGATGTGTTTTTGTTTTTTATTGCACTGTATGTGAGATTACTGTGTGTCAATATGATACTAATTTTTAAATAATACTGTGCATTATTTAAAAATTTTGCATGACCAAATAAAATGCATGATAAATTATTATGCTTGACTAAAGTTCCCTAATTTATATACTGCTTATTAAAAGAATGATATAATTTTTGTTACTATTTTTTTCCAGTTTTTAAAAGTTTTTAGTTTAGTTATGGCATGTTTATTCCTAAAATGTTATGTGCTACTTGTCTACGGGTTGATAAACTTAACTAGTTCATCAATGTATCCCTTGATCTATTTATAATGAAGTTATTTTCTAAATAATTTGAATTCATTAACACTTGGGAATTCTTGTTGTGATTTTATAAATGTTTTTTGACTATTGCACATGTGGCTGTTTACATTTTATTACAGTGCTTTTGATGCAGTTTATTATGTGTATGACTTGTAATCATTTTTTACTCATACTTTTCTGGAATTTAAATGGTGTCCTAAATATGTATTTTATCTGACAAGTTGTTGACTAAATACATTTCAATCAGTGCATTTCTAATTGTTTTGATGTATATTTTAAGTGAGATATCTGAATTTTTTCTTTAAAAATATATTTATTTATGAGCTTTCCCTTTCTAAATCTGATATTGTACAAGGTTTTTTGGGAGAATTTATATCAGAAATGATATTTTAAAACAAATGAATATGTAAAAATTGTACAATTATTTCTGTGAAATAATTTGATCCTGGTTTAGTTTCTTCCTGTGTGTTAAGAAAATGAAACATTATAATCTAAGATCTTTACATTATATCTACCATACATGACAAAATTATCAAATTATTTTATTAAAGAAATTAAACAAATATGCTTTTAACAGCAAAATTTTAGATATCTTTGATGTATTATGTAATATCAGGTTAAATTTATTTAATGTGCTTTTGAAGGTTTCAGATTTGTAGATTGGTATTACAAATTTTGAAATTCTTTCATATCCTGTATGTTGTCCATATGTTGTTGTATAAACTCTCAGCAATATATTCAAAGCCCATATTAAAGAGCTTTAGCTAAGAAATTACTTATCATTTGTCTAGGTGTAGTGATTATACATATTTTAAAATTATTTCCAAATGTTTTAATTCATTTTTATTCTGGTTGTATTTTTGATAAATATGTTGTTAGATTACATACTTAGAGTTTTCATTTATAGAAAATTAAAGAAATTTTGTATTAGTACTTAATTAATTTTATTAATTTTTCTGTGAAAGTTATCTTTTAGTATTTTCTGTATTATTATTTAAACTATTTTTCAAATTATAATTTGAAAGTAGTTAATTTACCCAAGTAGTTTTTGTCAAAAGGTAGTAATCAGTCATTCTGATGACAGATCATTTAAATTATATACATTTCCCATTTTATATTTCATTTGTTACTGTTTACAAATAAATTTTTTTAACTGATAAATGATAAACTGTTATATCTACCTTGTTGTAAATAATGTTATCAAAAAGTAATGACAATCATTTAAAATCAACATATGGATGTAGTTGTTTAGAATGCATCAGGCACTCGTGATCTTAATTCAGATATTTGAAAGCAGTCATTTGTTCTAAAAATTTCTATTAAAAAATTAGTTCTTCCTTAATACATCTGAGTTGAAGGGGAAAAATCCCATAAATGATTTGTTATTTAAATATTGTTTTGTTTGTAGTTACATCTTTCTCTGGATAATTTTCTAAGAGAATCACTCAAATTTTTAAATTATGAAATTATATTTTGCTCTGTTATTATGAAATTTTCTTTTCGAAAAATCACATTGCTGGAGGGTAGGGAGAAAATTTTTTATTCTTATAGTATTTATTTATGACTTGCTGTAACAAAGACATAAATAGAATACTCCTCTCAAGTTGGCATCTACTATTGGGAGTTATCATTTGAATAGTTTACACTTTTTAGAGAGTGGTTTGGGGTTTTATTTGCATAGAAGTAACATTATTTTTTACTTTGAAATTATGATTAACTTTAGATTTGTATACTTTTTGGGAAATAATGATAAAGTTATAAGAAGGATAAGAGGAATTTTAACAGGCAGATTATATTCTTGAAGTATAAAGATATAGTGTATATTTCTGCTTGATAGTTAAAGTTTGTTCTAGAATTGCACACTCTCATTTATGTAACCTATGATCCTATTATGCAATTATGAATTAGGCCTCCTCTGTGTTTGAGTACCTGTAACATAAAAGATAATGTCATAAACTTTAAGTCTGATACTAGTCTTCTTTACTATTTTATGTAACATAATTTTGAGAGTTAATCTTTTACCAAAAAATGTAACTTTTTATTTTAAAGACTGTTCTAGTTACGTTGATGCATTATTTTATCTATTTATTTTTCTTATGTATTATCATGTATCAGAGATAGATATAAAAACTGAATGTGCTGTCAGCAATACATTCAAAGCCCATGTTAAAGTGCTTTAGCAGCTGTTAGACATTGCACTACATAGTTTGTTATTAAAACTGTCTTTGTCTGCTCTCTAAAAAAGTAATGCATTTTTATGTTGCTGGATTCCTTAGTAGGTACTTGGCTAAATCATTGTTATAATTTTTTTTATCCTCAAAGGATGTTCAAAGCATATATAGATGCCAAGAATAACCAGAAACAGAATTTCATCCTGTTTTGCTTTGGGTATTCCAATAATTTTAACATTATACTAAAAAGTGGGGAGGACTTTTTTATTGTGGCAATCACTGAAACTCATTAGAATATACTGTTTCTCCAGTTTGTTTGTTTTTTAACATGTATTTTTGATGAAAATTTATTCTAAGACCATTTATAGTGATACTAATCCGTATTATCTTTATGCATGTTCATCAATGATAGTCATTTCAAATGGTTTTGTAATTCTTCTTTATATCATCTGTAAACATGATATGTTTAGGAAGTATGTTTAACCTTCTGTGTAATTTATAAAGCATTTATAGCAATAAACAAATAGCATATCCATAATTCATGATATTTCAGATGACCATATAAATTAAGTCTTCTTGCAACTTATAATTAATAACAATATGGATCATGTTTTTTTGCATATTATGAAGACATATATTTCAGGCTTTTACTCAAAGATTTGGTTATGTTGTGTAATTTTATAGATATTTACTATATATTTAAAGGGTAAAATTCCTCTAAAGTGAGGTTATTTGGTGACTTTTTTTTTTCTTCTTCTTGGATGGCATGGAAAAATTTCTTTAAAATGTTGGCAATTTCCTAGCTTTAAAAAGAAATTGAATTAAATAAAAGCTTGCTGTTTAAAATGGGAGCAGTGCTACATGCATACAGTACATTTCCCTAAATTTTCATTTATATTTCTGAATTTAATAGAAAACATCCAATTGAAATTCAAAACCTTATGTCTCTTGATCTCAAGTTAGGTTTATTTTAAAACAGAAGGTTAAGAGACAAGAAAAGAAAATCACTTTGTTGAATAAAAAAATCCCAAATTTACTCCAGTTATGGAATTATCCCTTATTAAAGCATCTCAGTACTTTGTGTCATGTTTTAGAAGATAGGATGTCAAACAATTATAATCATATTAGCTATGATCTGTCAATACTCTGATTTGGTAAGAAGACTGATAGCAATATTTTATTTTTATTTTAATAGATAAACACATTCATCATGTACCAGAAATGTTGATAAGACTGTAGAATTATAGCTTATTAAATGTGTGTTTGTACAAACTTTTCAATAAAGTTTTATTTTCTTGAAATTGTACATTTTTCCTTGATTTTTCTCTTTTTATTTTCTAAAAAAATCTTTTAACAAACATATATCTCCTATACTACACAGTAAATCACAAATATAACTAAAAGTAAATGATTCAACAAAGCAAGATAATTATTTGCAGGAAGAATGCAGACAAAAATAAACCGAAATCCTACACTTAGGGCTCAATGCACCATAATGCAAGATTCTGTAGCAGTAAAGGAACTAAACCATAGAACGAGGCAACCGACTGGTCTCTTCATCAGGAGGTCTAACCAAATCAGTTACCTAAGGGGGAACTTTCTGAATAGGATGCAGGTCTAACCAAAAGCCATTCCAAGGCCCCGAGATTCCCATTGAAACAGAGAGTCAAATCAAATTAAAATAAACAGACATCCTGTACTTAGGGCTCAATGCAGCATAAATGCAAGTACACATACAATACAGTAAATCACAATGAACAATTATAGAGAGGGCTCATTGACCAAATTCGGTTGCAATATTAGTATTCTTGAGCCAGAATTAATTAACTAATTTTGAATTAGAAAATTATAGAATACAGTCCACTTTACCGACCTACCAGATGTTTATACAGGTGTGTGGTGTGTGCAAGAAGTGGTTTATTGAGAATAAGTTTGAAATGTTAGCCTCCACAGAATCCAGATCTGAATCTGATGGAATACCTTTAGGGTGAACTGCAGCAAGTGATGTAATTTTAGTCCAATTCTTAGTTCTACATTTGTAGCTTTTTTGTTCGTTTTTCAGAAAAAATTTAAAAAAAAAAAAAGATTCTGTTCAAAACCTGCAGAAATTTGTTAGAATGTGTGCCAAAGTGAGAAGCTGTAATATTTCAAGATGATAATGTATTGCTGGTAGGGAAAATAAGGACATACTTTTTCCAAGCAGGCATGCAGTGTTTAATTACTTTTTGTAATAAAGGATGAGTGCATATATCTATGTATTAAAAATCTGAAATTGAAATCAAAGTAATAAAAGTTTGACTCAGATAGAAAGTTTCAGATAGTAATTCGTAATGGTATATTAATGCATTTGTTATTTAGAAAATAATCAATATATTCATTTTTATCTCTCATCCATAGAAAGACAAAGTATCGCTTCAGAACTTACTATCTACTTTAGAAGTAAATTCCAATTTAAGTTCTGACACAAATTATTATTACTTTTATATTTTCCAACGCGGCAAGCACATTGCCTTCCGACATTCGCCCACTGAACTCCGCGGAAGTTGTTAGTTTCTTGTAATGGGAGCACCGTATAGGCGGACCAACATCGTCGACTAGTGCTGCCTCAGTTCAGACCGAGCATCCCCATTTGCCGCATCTGGAGGCAGGAAATGGGGAGGCCCGATTTAGAAAATTGTTGACTATAGGCACAAGTCGGGATGGGGGCCCCCTAACACCGATGTGGGCATAACATTTCCAAAATTGACACACAAAAAAATATAATCATGAATCATTGTGAAAGTACCATTTTACCAAGAATTGGCTATTTGAAGCGTAGAAGCCTAGAACATTATCAAATAACAAAAAGGAATACAACATATTAACTTCATCATTAAAACACCAATACAATGCAACCAGAAAAACTTATTAATCCCTTATATACACTATAATATACATATGATGAACTATATATATAACTATAAATATGATGAACCAATCAATCAAATTTGAAAGGATATACAAAAAAATTGCTACTAAAAAGAGTAAAATTTTTTTAAAAATTGAATTGGGAATTTTTCTTTTTTTTTCTTTTAAAATAAAAATTTGGGGGGGAGGCGGGCCTAATGGAAAATCAGGGCCTGTCTGGAGGGCTCGTACCATCTTCCCACCCCTACAAACCACACGAAGGAACTTTCCGGCTTACAGATTTAGCGTGTCCATACACGGCGTATATGCGAGGGTAGTCAGTGCCGCGTGTCGAGATTAGATTCGATCTCCCTCAGCACCGAATCCTTACGCGCTAACTACTGGGGCGCCCCGGGCTTTTGGAACAAATTATACGACATATGATTAATAATAGCTTGAATCGGCGGAGGGACTGTGATGAAAAGCTGAACCCAGAAAATATGTTTGCAACCCATCTAATACCTCCTCTACTGTTTTCTGTATAGATATTTCTGAAAAAAGAATTTATCTAACAATCATTATTAGATGGAAAACTTTGAAACTTTTTTAATTGGCAATGCAAGTTTTATCATCTCATAACTTTAGATATTTCATTGTAAATTTGTGAATTCTTAACTTTCATTGAATTTTCCATATATTGGTCACCAACTCATGCCCCTCTTGGCCTGGACAAATCCAGTTTCCAGCCGGAACCACGTGAAGGTGGGAGGCAACCGACGCCGAACACAGTGCATCTTACAACTCCCCTAAGAGAGTCATCCTGCACTTATGTGAAGTTCATCAATTTTGAACTTTAGTGCTCTAGGAAGGAGTCCCACTGCCCCAACGCCGGAATTCGGCCAAGATAGACTTGTAAAACTTGTCAGACGCATGGTAAGTGACTTGTAGTTTCTTTTGGATCTACAAATCATTTGTTTTGCGTTCACTAAGGGACTCTTAACGAAGAGTTCTGAAAGAGTTAGATTAAAAGTTAGTTAGAGAAGATTAGTCATATAAAAATTACTAATAGGTCCAATGGACCCAATCCAATTTTTTCTACCAGTGTCATTTAACCAGAAAGTATTATACCGCAAACATTACCATTTACGATTTTCGTCTGAGAATAAACAACAGAGAGCAGGACATCCTTATTTGCATTTGGATAAATGGCAGAGAATATTAATGATGAGTATAGTAAATATAGTGCGCAAAATAGTGATGTTGGACGTTTGATGGATTTCAGATATTTTTATCATGTAAAATGTAAATACTAAGTGACATTGATTAATGTAAGAAAAAAATCCTTCATTTAATAGAAACTTAAAGAAATCCTAAAACCATGGATCTCGGTTTTCCCCCTAGTTGACATATTTATTATTCCCCCTAGTTGGCATATTGACCTAGATGACCTATTTAAAATCTAGAAACAAATCTGCGGTCCAGTAAAGTGGCAGCAAGGATTTTAATTTGATCACTAAACAGTTGTTACTGCATAAAAAAATTTCTGCAGAAATTGATTTCTAAATTTGAAATCATCATATTTATACCATTAGAAATTACGCTAATTTTATGGGACATCTATGATCATATTCAACAGCGACTGCCTTCTATATGTGTTCCCATTTCATCAAACTCATTGTATGCATGTGAGCATCATCACATCTAAGTTGTTTATTGTAATTTTTTAAATAATCTTCCAAGGACAGTATGCGGATATACAAAAGTAATATTTTGACAAAATTATCCCCTTAAATCGTAAACTTCTTTTCTAAATTTAGTGCAATATTCTCACCTGAAGGGAAGCCTTGCTCGAGGACCTGGGCCCGGCCCCTTCCACGGTAGTATTCGTTCTGATAGTGGCTTAAATGTAAGTGATTTTTATATGATTACTGTTTCTGATTCTTTTTGGACTAAATCAAAATTGTACACGGAATCCCTTAAACTCACAAAATTTTCAACAACATTATAGGTATACGGACCAAGAATGCTTGGGAACTAAACTCTGGGAATCCCGCGTCAGGTTGACCACCTGACCGAGACATATGCTCTATGGCACTCCAAGCCCACGGTCAAGAAAGTGGAGATGGGCACCGCCGGCCTTGGTATACATTCGGACTGTTGTGCCGTGAGTTTAGTTTAGTATATATATATGTGTGTAATAACGGCACATCATGGGCGCGATTCAAACACTTTTGTAGACGTGGCGGTGGAAACGCATGAGGGAAGAGAAGCAGTCAGTATTCTTTGGATTCACTTTAAATAAAAAGGCAGACATCAATCAACACTTCACGAAGGCAAGAAGATACGGTAGGCATAAGCGTAGCGTCAGGGGGGGGGGAGCACGTGTCTCCCAACTTAACTTGAAATAAATTAAAATGTTAATAGAAGTTCAGTTAAAATCAGATAATTGTAGAAAGCTTTTAAGAAAGTTGTTGTTTTTCCTCCTTTTCAAATTTTGAAACTGAACATTCCGATTATGTCTTTAGCCTTAACATAGTTTTTAAACAATGATATGAACCCTAACAAAAATTCAATGCTATATATTTTTTTCTCATTATATTTATATTATATTTATTTTTCTCATTGTATAACTTTTGAATACTACTCAAACATCAATTATATTGTTAATCAATTTCAAAAATTCATAATATTTCATATTTTAAGGACCGTCCGGTAGTCGAGGAGAGCCCTAACTGAATTCGATTCGTGCCCCCTCCCCTCCAAAATAAAAAAAAAGTTAGAAGCACGCTACGCCTATGACGGTAGGGCAACGTTGGACGAAGTGGCACATATTGAACATAACGGCCCCGGAACCTGCCAAAGCTTTGATATACAGGGTGTCCCAAAACGACCGCATAAACTCTGCACAGCTAGATTCCTCGTTGGGAGTACATAAAAACTGCCCAAAGAAGAGTTCCTCTACGATCCATAGTTTACGAGAAAAATACGAAAAACAAAGTATGACGTCACTGCCAGAGCAAGAAAAACACTTTATTGAACATTTCAACAGCATGCACAATTTAAAGCAGATGTTCAAAGTGTCCGCCGTGCATGTCGAGGCAGGAACTGAGCACGCGTGGAATGGCTGTCATCAAACGTTGCAGCATCACGGGGTCCACCGAAGTACAAGCAGCATGCAGACGAGCAACTAAGTCCATTTGTGTTGTCACTAAGCCTCGATACACCAGTTCCTTGAGATGGCCCCATAGGAAAAAATCCAACGGTGTAAGATCTGGCGAACGTGGCGGCCATAGAACCGGACCCCCACGTCCGATCCAGCGGCCGGGGTATTCCATATCCAGCCAACCACGTACAGGAGCACAGAAATGCGCCGGAGCCCCATCATTCTGGAACCAAAGTCCCTGTATTGCCGCTAATGGTATGTCATCGAGGAACTCGGTTAAGACCTCATGTAGAAACACCAAGTACGACTGTTCCGATAGCCGTTCAGGCAACAGATATGGTCCAAGCAGGCGATCCCCGAGTATGCCGGCCCACACGTTAAGAGACCAACGTTCCTGATGTTTCTGCGGCCGGATTGCATGCGGATTGACCTGGGACCACATATGGCTGTTGTGATGGTTGAATACCCCATCACGAGTGAAACATGATTCATCAGTCCACAGGATATGTGCAATGAAATCATTATCTGTGTTCTGTTGCTGCAACAGCCATTCACAGAAGGCCACGCGTTTCTGAAAGTCATCTGGTTTCAGACCTTACACGGTTGTGTACCGAAATGGGTGTAGCCTCTCAGACCGTAAAAGCCTGTGCACAGTACTTTTACTCGAAGTCATCTCATGGGCTAATGCGCGTGTGCTTACCTCGGGCGTCTCTTCTACTCGCTGCAGTATTGCATCCGCCTGTGCTACCGTCAGGCCGCTCCGCGGTCTTCCAGTATCGTGAAGATTGGCTGTTGGCAAGACGCTTCCCGTATTTCGCAGTCTGTCGTCCAGCCTACGGATGACGTTGACATCGGGAGGACGGCGGGACGGATATCGACGGGCATACTCCCTAGCAGTTCGCAAGGCATTTCCATTACATCGGCCGTACATCAAGTACATGTCGCAGTAGTCACGAACGGAGTACATGGCCACCATACGAAGACTATCGGTAGCTGCAAGATGCAGCCTTTTAAATACCAGTTCAACGGTGGCTTAACGTCATTCCATGGCGCGGGCGTATGCATGACGCGATATGCGCGGCGAACGTTTTAAACATTATCGTCTGGAAAGATATGCAAATATTGTTGTTGATATGTCCAATAAAGTGTTTTTTTCTTGCACAGGCAGTGACGTCATACTTTGTTTTTCGTATTTTTCTCGTAAACTATGGATCGTACAGGAACGCTTCTTTGGGCAGTTTTTATGTACTCCCAACGAGGAATCTAGCTGTGCAGAGTTTATGCGGTCGTTTTGGGACACCCTGTATACGTTTACATCATCGGACGGTGACAGCGGCGGCGACGGTAACAAAAAGCAGAGCGGCACTCAGGACGAGATAGCACGGAAGCAGATAGAAAGAGCCCGGGAAAGTCCTTTAAAGACTTTTTATACCCAGAGGGCGCTACCCTGAAGCTAGGTGTTAAAAATTCTTTAATTGGCCAGAGCCGAACATACGACTTGACCACGGGAGCTATAACTCAAAATACCGAACATGCGATGCAAGGCGCGTTGTTTCTGAATTACCCTGAATCATACGTAGTCGCCTGACTTTCAGCGTGTGCATTAAGGGAAAACTAGTTAGTTAATTTGTTTACTTGTCGGTCGCAATTTAGAAAAAGGGACTGTGCTGTATTGAAACGATAACAAGATAATTTAGAATACACGTTGGATTAGGACAATAAATAGAGGGGCATTTTTATTACAATATCTCCCCCCCCCCTTTCGGAAAAAGACTTGCGAGAGGGACCGGGCCCAGCTCCTCGATCAAGGCTTCCCTTCAGGTGAGAACATTGTACTTAAATTTAGAAAAGAAGTTTACAATTTAAGGGAATAATTTTGTCAAAATATTACTTTTGTATATCTACATACTGTCCTTGGAAGATTATTTTGAAAATTACAATAAACAACTTAGATGTGATGATAATCACATGCATACAATGAATTTGGAGAAATGGGAACACATATTGAAGGCAGTCGCTGTTGAATACGTAGTCGTGAGTATTTGATGAGAGAAGCACACTCATATAGCCAGAAGTTCATGAATTACACAGTGTAACTTATTTTATTCAGCAGTAAGAGGCCATTATTCCAGCACATCACTATAAGGTCGGTCAGAAAAAATAAGCAAAAATAAGATGATTTAAACTGAGTTCATTATATTTTGCATAAATTGATTTATAAGTGATTATATATATACATTTATATATATATATATATATATATATATATGTATGTGTGTGAGTAATAAATTTTAACCACCTAAAATCGCCTGCAATCCGACTTCTCTCTCTATGGTAACCTTTCCGTTCTTTACATCTTTCTCATATACTAACCTACCTCGCCAATTTCTGGCAACCCGTTTTAAAACTACTTGGATATGCTCGCCAGTGTTGCCAACTTGGTGGTTTTCCCCCTAAATTTGGGGGTAAGTTAGATGAAAAGGGGTGTTTTTAGGGGCCACATTTGTTTAGGGGAATTTTGTGGGGGGGGGGGACATTTTTTAATATTTTGTACAATCGAGACGCGTTTTTTTTATTTAGATTATAAGTTCCATACATATGTCAAATGTAAATAAACCTCCATTTCAATATGTGACTATTTTCTATTTATTTCAATTTATCTCACAAACATGATGCCTATTTGGAACCAGAATTTCTTTTAGGAAGGTCTAGGGTGATCTCAAGTTGGTGTTAGGGGGAAACGGGGATTTCGAGATGGCGCTAAGGGGAGGCGCTTCGTAGAGGTTGGCAACACTGATGCTCGTGCAGATGAGAGCTGGACGTCGCGTTGTAAGGTCATGCTATTGCTGGAATAAAGTTATAAGTTCTTGAATTCGAATCTTATTGTTTTCGGCCACGATGCTTATTTCAGGAGATGACCATTCGGGTCATCTCATAGTCGGTAGGATATACAATGTTAAGCTGACGACTGCAATAGGATCAAGTTTCGATTTGTTTCGTTTGGACCAAGTTTCGTTTTGAACTTCACGTCGGAATAAGTCATCAATGAAAGAAGCTGTGATTACCCAGTGAATTTTCTTCATATCTGAAGGAAGTGTTCCGAGTTTCAAGATTCCTGAAGATTTTTCGATTTCTGGAGAATTTTTTTTCCACGATTTCCGCATGTACGCTGAACGCTGTGCAGAAAATCAAAACAAACTTCAAGAATGTGTTCTACTACTTCTATGTGTAACATTTTTATCATCGGGTTTTCGCCATAATATTTTAATTCTTATACTATCTCAATCATTGAATTTCTTTTGTTTTCTGAAGTGATATAATTAGGTTAATCATTATATTTGTATGTTGAAATAATTTAAGTATTTTCGTTTTGATATCTTATATTTGTAGAAGAAAATGGCGACTGCCAAACCAAATACCGAACTTGACGATTCTTTAAGAATCACGAGTAGTGAAACAGAACTAAATATTGTGCCTTTTGATTCAGACAGTAAAATGGACATAAACTCTTGGCTAAATTATTTTGATAAAAAATGTATGGAGGGAATAGAGATGGACAGTGGAAATTACAAAATTCTTCACGTTTTGTAAAGGGTAACGCACTTAACGTGTATATACAGAATTGTTATAAAGTTAATTTTGCAGAATTAGTGACGGTATTAAAAGAAAATTTCTTTAACCCTACTTTAACCACCCTTGGTGAATTTACAGGGTTAAAATTTAATGATAATGGCGACGATATTACAAAGTATTTTTGGAAAAAAATCAGAGATTGGGAGAAATTTAAAACTGAGTAATGAAATGATCTTAGAAGGTTTGACAGATGGCCTCCGCAGAGAACTAAAATCATTAACGACTATTAATTCGCCTTCTGACCCAATTGCTTGGCTTGACCAAACTCACAGACTGGTAAAAATAAGAGAGAATCCACAACCTAGAAATAACACACCCAGATATATGACTCCCTTTGTTAGAACTTATGCCCCGAGGCAAAATACTTACCAGAGACCTAATAATTTTTACCGATACCAAAGACCATTTAATCCTAACTATCATAGCAATAACCCTAGATTCTCTAGTCATCATAATTATGATAATTCACCTACCTTGCCTGCGTCTTTTCATTTTGTGCAGTTTTCTCAACTTCAGTTTCAGGTTGGAATCGAGTCATTCCATGTCAAATCAACACAGTGATCCGAAATGACAAAAATAAGACGGACCCCCCCCCCCCCAGAATTTGATGATTTTTAGCACACTTGCAGGTTTCATGGACATATGAAAAAATATAAATTATGTAAATTCTTAGTGGTCTTACTTTATCGGTTCGAAAGTTGTTAAATATTAAAATTTCTATTAAAAAAAAAACACCACATATGTCAGTCTTAAAATGGCTGTAAAACAGTAATCATTTGAGGTGCAGACCTGAACTTAGGCTCATTTTAAATCTCTTTTCTAGGGCTTTCGCATGATATGCAACATGATAGCGTTTATAAAAAAAATATTTTTTTAAAATCAATTTGAAATTTTAAAATTTGAATTTCTCAAAAAGTGACAATTTTGAAAAAAATTCTCAAAATAGGTTTATATTATCATCTAACAGTACCCAAAATCTTATTTTGGGATCTCTATGGGATCCCGAGATACAGTGTTGGAAATTGATTTATGAAAACATGTTTTTTTAACAAAAACTTCTTTAATATTCATTAAAAATGAATGAAATTTTGTACATTATACATGCTGTGTATAACAAATGATTTACAAAAATAAAATTTCATACATAATAATAAACAAAAACATAAGGTAAAAAATTATATTTTCGTAACATATAAACATGGAAATTGATTTATGAAATATCACATTTCATTGGCTAGTCTGAAGTAATGTGACAAAAATTTCCATAAATCAAAGTAACGTGACCTGCGCAGTAGACATAAAAAGCGTTATATATTGTAAGCAATACGTTTCAGTCATACTTTTCGCGATGGGTAAGCGAAAGGTGTTGTCTGTGGACGAAAGAGACAAAATCGGTGCATATCTAGAATGTGGAAAATCTGTTCCGGAAATAGTAAATTAATTAAAAGACCAGTTGGTGTGATATATAACTATAGAAAATATTCAGCAAATTTTGGCAAAAATTTAACAAAAAATGTAATCCACGTTTAACTGAGATGGAGAAAAGGGGGATTCTTCAGCTTCTATCAAAAACTGGCCACAATTCAAAGCAGATTTGTGCAGATCTATCACTTCCTGTTATTTCTAGAAGAGTTAGGCAAATTTTACATTCTTCATGGAGCTTGAGATGGTCGAAGATGAAATCTAGATAGATACTTCTGCGTCACAAGCAGATGCACTTTCAGTTTTGTGAGAAGTACATGACAATTGAAAGAAAGTCATTTTCTCCGATGAAAAGAAATTTAATTTGGATGGTTTCGGGTATTATTGGAGAGATCTCCGAAAAGAACCAAAATCTACATTCAACAAAAATTATGCTGGCGGAAGTTTGATGGTTTGGGCAGCGATTGCTTATGATGGCAGAAGTGAAATAGTACAGTGATTTCCGCTTATAAGAATCACGTTTGTTATTACTGTTTTTGATTCTTATAAGCGGTTGATTCTTATAACCGAAACTTCCCTTTGGACAGGCACACATACACAAATATATACTTGTACATATATATAAACACACAGGCACATATATACATAATTTACAATTAAATACTCTTTAATTTACGTTATTTATCATTTATTAAAATTATTTTTTATAATTTTAAAAATACTCAATTTCTAAACAAATACTATAACTCAATTTCTAGACCTATAAGTAACAACACATGATTATAAAATCAACAAGAGGCAGCTTCTCTTTGACTACACTTTGGAAGAGCATCATATCTAATTAACAAGTTCTGTTTTTCAGAAAAACTAAGAGTTTTCCTTGTTTTTATCATATTTGAATTCAACTATCAAAAAGTTCTAACACTAACTGCAATTTTGTTAGAAAACTAAAGTGAATACTAGCGACGTATGCTTATTACAGTCTCAGACGAAGATTCACTTTATAGCTTACGTTTCACGGTTTGATTCTGAATCAAACCGTGAAACGTTTGATTCGGCATCTGGTTCATCTGATTCAGCAAAATGGATCCGTTTACGTTTCACGGTTTGAAGTGCTGAATCCACTGTCCCGTTTGCGTAAGTGATAGTGGACACTTCGCGGAAGATTTATGTGTTTCAGGGTCCAGAAATCCGCAACCAGGAAGCAAGTGGTGGGAAAAAAGGAGTGCCTGTCTGGAGAAAAGCGAGATCGGACCCGGGCGGGTTAGATGCCCCTGGGTAAAGCTAATAAGACAGTGTTTAGCAAAAACGTATAAGGAGAAACTCTTATGTTATGTCTAAAGGAATGTATTTTACGACTGTTTTCCACCCCAAAGTTTTATCAATCTTTCTTTTCAAAAACTTAAGACAGAATTTCGTACCTTTTGAGAGTTCAAGTGGCATTTTTTGGAAAAATGAAAGGAAGGCGAAGATTGCAAACTCATTCTTATAACCTGTGGATTGATTCTTTAAAGCGGAAATTTTAACATGGAAATAATACTTTTGTTTTTGCGATATTGATTCTTATAAACGGTTGATTCTTATAACCACTGATGACTATAAGCGGTGGTTACTGTATTTATAAATGGTCGTCAGAATTCATATGATTACAGCTTAGTTTTAGAAAATTCCTTTCTTCCATTTGTATGGCAATATTATAGTTTAGATTACATCTTCATGCAAGACAATGCAACTATTCACACTTCAAAAGCAATGAAAGATTGATTTGACGAACAGAATATTGTTCTTTTAGATCATCCACCTAATAGTCCTGATCTGAACCCCATCGAAAACGTTTGGGGGCAGCTTGTTCGAATGGTTTATGCAGACGGGATGCAGTACAGATAAACTTGTAGAATTGAAAGCTTCAATCTGTCAAAACTGGAAATTAATTGATCAAAAGTACATTAAAAATATTTTTTTATCAATGCCATGTGGAATAAAACTAACTTTGATGTGGAAAGGCGGCTTTACTAACTATTAATTTCAATGAAATGTGATATTTCATAAATCAATTTCCATGTTTGTATGTTACGAAAATCTAATTTTTGACCTCATGTTTTTGTTTATTATTATGTATGAAATTTTATTTTTGTAAATCATTTGTTATACGTAGCATGTATAATGTATGAAAATTCATTCATTTTTAATGAATATTAAAGAAGTTTTTGTTAAAAAACCATGATTTCATAAATCAATTTCCAACACTGTATAGGAGGTATAAAGTATTCATGGTTCGAGGAAAAATGCCAAATCTACCATATTATAGAGTTATATACAAATAAGTATAATTATAATATATAATTATACAATCATATGTAATTACATAGTAATATGTGATTAAAAATATATAAATATAATAATTACATTTATAATCATGTATAATTTTATTATTTAATTCTTAATTTCATCTCCTTTACACTATTAAAAAGTGAAAAAATATCAAACAGATTTTTAAAAATCTTTCCCTAGATTATAAGATACAATTTATAACAATCTGAGAATGGAGGAAGCTAATTGGTTAAGTTCCGGATATTGAAACTGATATGCATAAGCTACCATTTTGTACTCAACCTGAGGCATTTCAGACACTCAACTCTACTCTGTTAGAGATTGGAGAGTCGCCAAGTTGATAAGAAAAAGACAGAAACTAAAAGATACTCCAGTGAGAAGGCTAAAAGGATTAATGTGGCAGCCAAGAGGAAACTCCTGGTTAATGCAGGTTCTTCTGATGAAGACAGTGATTCAGAAAACGATATATTAGAACATTTGAAACATGTATATGAAAGCAGTACTAGTAGAAACCAGAAACTTATGATACTGACTCTTCTGCCTGCAAGTTGGAGTATAAGAAAAGTAAGCAAGGAATTTAAAATCCCCAATTATTTAGTAAGACAAACCAAGAAACTCTTGAAATTGAAAGGGCCCTTGTCTACTCCAGAACTAAGACCTGGGAAAAATTTGCCGATAGAAACTTTTGATACTGTTAAAGAGTTTTATGAAACTGATGAAGTTAGTAGGCAGATGCCTTGGGTTAAAGACTTGTAAAGGATGCCTGGGGAAAGACATCACAGGTGCTAAAGTAAAAGTTTCCAAGAGACTGATGCTGAGCAATTTAAAGGAAGTATACAAATGCTTCCAAGAAAAGTTTCCAGGTATAAAAGTTGGGTTCTCTAAATTTTCAGAATTACGGCCCAAACACTGTATTCTGCCTGGTCAGAGTGGCACGCACTCAGTTTGTGTATGTACTACTCACCAAAATGTGAAACTTGTGGTTGAAAACAGCAAAATGAAATTAATCGCAGACAACCAGATAAAAACATACCAGGACTGTCTGCAAATGATGGTCTGTAACCCACCGTCAATTGACTGTTTTTTCTCTAATTGTGTGTCATGCCCAGGAGCAGAAGGAATCCGGACGATTCTGGAAAGAGGATTTGAAGAAAATGCAATTGAGACTATTACTTTTCGCCAGTGGATCTCTGTTGATTGCTGTAACTTGGAAACAATCCAAAAATCTGTAGATCACTTCGTTGAAATTTTTTGTGAGAAACTCTCTGTTCTGTTTCATCATGACTTCATAGCAAAACAGCAAAATTCTTTTATGAGTGAGACTAAGGAAAATCTCTTAGATTTTGAGGTGGTGGTCCATTGTGATTTTTCTGAGAATTATTCCTTTGTATTACAGGACAAAGCACAATCTTACCACTGGATACGTAACCAGGCAACAGTGCATCCATTTGTAGTGTATTTTAATAAAGAAGAAAAGAAAGAGCATTTCAGTTTTGTAATAATATCAGACTGCCTTGAGCACAACACTACTGCTGTCTATCTGTTTCAAACAAAACTAATGCAGTATCTGAAATCAAAGTTTGAAACATTTCCAAAAAAATACTATTTTTCAGATGGGTTAGCAGCCCAATACAAGAATAAAAAAAACTTTTTAAACATGTGCCTTCACTATAAAGATTTTGGGGTTGAAGCCGAATGGCATTTTTCAGCTACTGCACATGGAAAAGGCCCATGTGATGGAGTAGGGAGCACAATAAAAAGATAGGCAGCCAGGGCTAGCCTGCAGCGACCTTATGAAGACTAAATACAGACTCCAAGACAGCTCTTTGAATGGGCAAATCAGAATATTTCTAACATAGATTTCACATATGTAAATCATGAAGAGTATATTCAAACCGAAGATTAATTGGCCCACCGGTACAGCAAAACTGTAGCTATCCCAGGTACACAAAAGCTCCATGCCTTTGTACCCTCAAAGTGTAGAACAAAAGTAACTGTAAAATCATTTTCTTCTGCATCCACATCAACCATCTTTCCTGTACCAAGTTATGGAAATAGGTTGGGCTTCAGTGACATGGGTGGATATGTGGTTGCAGTCTATGATGGTAAATGGTACCTAAGCTATGTTTTAGCTAAAAATGAAGATGTAAATAAAGAAAAAGGTAACATTTCTCCATCCTCAAGGACCATCTCCTTCATTTTCGTACCCTACAAGACCTGATGTACCGTGGATTCCCTCTTCAAATGTGATCTGCAAGGTGAACCCCATCACACCAACTGGTCGAACATACAGTTTACAAGCCAACGAGATGAGAAAGATTAAGGAGATTGTGCAAGAGTTCATGGCCTCCCAGAAATGAAGATGTGATCGCTGTACATGTGCTACTTCCAAGTCTCTAAACTGGTAAACTCTATGTATGATTCCGTAAATAAAATTATCATTTTGAGATATACTGGATTTTCTAGAAAAGTGTGTTACATATATTATATATGTATATATATATATATATATATATATATATATATATATATATATATATATATATATATATATATATATAATTATAAATGTAATTATAATTATATATGATTGTATAATTATACATTATAATTATATTTATTTGTATATGTATATGAAAGATTTGGCATTTTTACTCTAACTATGAATACTTTATACTTCCTATATCTCAGGATCCCATAAAGATCCCAAAATAAAATTTTGGGTGCTGTTAGATGATGATATAAACTTATTTTGAGAGTTTTTTCAAAATTTTAAAATTGTCACTTTTTGAGAAATTCAAATTTTAAAATTTCAAATTGATTTAAAAAATTATTTTTTTATAAACGCTATCATTTTGCATATCATGTGAAATCCCTTAAAAAGAGCTTTAAAATGAGCTTAAGTTCAAGTCTGCACCTCAAATGGTTACTGTTTTACAGCCTTTTTAAGACTGACATGTGTGGTGTTTTTTTGCAAAAAATTGAAATTTTAATATTTAATAACTTTTGAACCGATAAAGTAAGACCACTCGGAATTTACATTTTTTCATATATCTATGAAACCTACAAGTGTGCCAAAAATCATCAAAATCTGGTGGGGGGGAGGGAGGGTCATTCCGGATTTTGCAAAAAATAGTGTTGATTTGACGTGGAATGACCCAATCACCTTCCCTTTGGTAAACGCTCATGAGGATGTACTCACGACAGGTCACATACCTCAAATTTATGTTTGTATTGTCTTGATTTTTTTTCTGCTTCACAATAATTGAATGTTAGTGTCAATTGTTGGAATTTGTATTTTTGTTCGAATTTTTGCAGCATCGGGTACCAGACAGTTGGTATTGATGTTGAAAGCTAAAATTGACAGCATTTATTAAATCTACCTTATTAATTGCTGAAAGAACTGTTTAATAATATTTGTTTACATAATTAGGAGAAAGTTAAATCAAGAAATCAATGATAAAAAAATAACGAAGAGTTTTTTTTAATAAGAAAAGTAAATAATCCAATGTGAAGAATAAAAATAAACAACCAATAACATTTTTAAAGTGATTACAACCCATGAGATCTCCAAAGGTACTAACCTATATTTAACAACTATAAATTGTGAAATAATAACTTTTGAGTTTGATTGCCTATGAAAACTGTGCCTGTCCAAGATTCCAAAGTCTGTGATACGTGAAATTGTCAGGGACTGTGACATTAACATTATTCATTTATATTTTATGGCATCTTTACATTTGTCATTAGTAGTCTTATATTTTTTTATAGTCTATTTTTTTTTACTTCAGATATTTGTTTATAATGTTATGCCATATTTCCATGTTTATGTCTTTTCAGTTGTATTTTAAAATGTAAAAAAATTGTGATTTTTGGGCCAACTTCAACCAACCTACTACTACTTATTCCTACTATTAATTTTCCTGTTCTCGCTATCTGGAATGTCTTGGAGTCGATAGCCGTGACCCCAAGCCCATTTTAGATGGGGGGGGGATATCCTGTTATAAATTTTAACCACCTATAATCGCCTGTAATCCGACTTCTCTCTCTATATGGTAACCTTTCCGTCCTTTATCCCTTTCTCATATACTAACCTACCTCGCCAATTTCTGGCAACCCGTTTTACAACTACTTGGATATGCTCGCGCAGATGAGAGCTGGACGTCGCGCTGTAAGGTCATGCTAATGCTGGAATAAAGTTATATGTTCTTGAATTCGAATCTTATTGTTTTCGGCCACGATGCTTATTTCAGGAGATGACCATTCGGGTCATCTCATATATATATATATATATATATATATATATATATATATATATATATATATATATATATATATATACATATATTGGCACAGTATTTAAGTAATTTATATCCATACATTTGAAAGTTCTTTTTATCTTTGATGTAATATAATATTTATGTTTTTACGTTCTAGGAAAATTGTTAAGCATGTCAGATAGTGACGATACCAATGCTGAATTACCAAATGTAATCGATAAAAGTGCTTCAATTGAGCCAAATTCAGTAACTGCAAGCACTAGTAATATAATACCCCCTACCAATGCTGAATTATCAAATGCAATCGATAAAAGTGTTCCAATTGAACCTAAATTAGTAACTGTCAGCACTAGTAATATAAGACCCACTACCATTGCTGAAGTACCAACTGTAATTAATGGAAATATTTCAAGTGAGCCTAAATTAGTCACTATTACCGCCAGCACCAGTAATGATGAAAAAATGCTTAGTACTTCTGAACATCACATTATTGGCTTTGATGCTGAAGCTCGCATGAATTAGGATTCATGGCTAAATTATTTTAATCGAAATTGTCTGGAAAACAGTAAAACTGAAGAATGGAAAATAAATACTTAAGTAAATATTTAAAGGGAAAGTACTTACTGTCTTTATTAATTCTTGACTAGATATTCAAAATTGGGAAGAATTGTGTTTAATTTTGAGGGAGAATTTTATACAAATCATTGAAGTCTCATTCAGCGAGTTCACTAACCTAAAACTAAAAGATACGAAAGATGTTAATGATTATTTCCGTAATAAATTGGAGTGTGTCGAAGGCTGGGATTATCGAACAACCTACTATTGGAGGATTTAACTGACGGTATTCCTCCAAATCTTCAGCAGTTGATGGCCCTTAGTACTCCTGCTACCCCAACAGCGTGGCTCATTCTAATTTCTAAATTGCTTAGAAGCCAAGAGACACGTTTTGAATCTAACAGTCCCAGACTTCCACAAGGAAATAATTTTTTCTAGTCCTAGAACTCCACAAAATGACAGACATAGTTCAAGACCTGGATTCCAACTACCACCATACTATCGAAATTTCAACAGTCGCAATCCAAATAATTTCAATAACCCATATCCAAGGTTTCAACCACCAATATAACAATGTCCACTCCAAAACTCAGCTGTCTCCATCTCCATACAGAGAATGTACAGGGAGAGGAATCCTGAATGCATATCGTTGGGTGCAGATGTGCCCTTTTCGAAATGCACTTACTAATCATGCCGACTCTCTTGTAATAACATTACATCGCGTAGTGGAGGAGATGATTCTTGTAAAAATGGCACATCATGGGCGCGATTCAAACACTTTTGTAGACGTGGCGGTGGAAACACTCGAGGTTGAGAAACAGTCAGTATTCTTTGGATTCACTTTATTCCATGTAAGAAGGCAGACATCAACACTTCACGAAGGTAAGAAGATACAGTAGGACAGCTTTGGACGAAGTGGCACATGTTGAACATAACGGCACCGGAGCTTTGATATATACGTTTACATCATCGGACGGGGACAGCGACGGTAACAAGAAGGAGAGTGACACTCAGGACGAGATAACACGAAAGCAGACAGAAAGAGCCCGGGAAAATCCTTTGCATGACCTTTTATACCCAGAGGGCGCTACTCTGACGCTAGGTGTTAAAATTTTTTTTAATTGGCCAGAGACTAACATCCGACTTGACCACAGGAGCCATAACTCAAGATACCGAACATGCGATACAAGGTACGTGGTTTCTGAATCATCCTGAATTAGAGTCGCCAGACTTTCAGCGTGTGCATTAAAGGACAAACTAGTTAGTTAATGTGTTTACTTGTTGGTCGCAAATTGGAAAAAGGGACTGTGCTTTATTGAAACGATATCAAGATAATTTAGAATACGTGTTAGATTAGGACAATTAATAATAGTGGGGCGTTTTTATTACTTACATACACATACACATATATGTGTGTGTGTGTATATGTATATATATATAATGAAGTATGACTCTTCATGTGTCAGATGTTTGTTATCTCAGGTTTGGACATTACACACTCTGTAGCTGCAGCTAGTGTGTGCTCTTATATTATGTGCATGTAACTAACTAGCTCTAGAAAATAATGTACCATTATTTACTCATTACCTTTAAGAATTTTAATGAAGTTTAGCAAAAAAAGCAGTTCAAATAGACATTTTGAATGAAAATAAACAATTGTTAAGTTGAATAAATGAATTCATATTAAATACACACTAAAAGAAAACATGTATTTTTCTTGAAAAATACGGAAAATCCATATTAAAGAGTATGGTTTCCGTGTCAAAACCCAGACACGAACAGAGCGAGCGTCACCTAGTGGCGGCGACCAAATGTGAGACATTTTTTTAACACAGAGTTACTCCTCCTTCTTTAGCTTCATGGAGTAGATATACACAGCGGTTAAGGACAGAGATTAGTAATAGCCGCGGTTCCCCAGACAGCGGATCCATACGTCATAATGGGACGTATGAAAGATTTATTAGTATAGATTTTTATAGAAACCACTTTGATAGAGTTGGCAGGCTACTTCGATAAGATAGAAAGTAGAAACGAGGCCAATTGCAGTGCGACAAACATTCTCAACGACAGACATTCTCACATGAAGGCTTTACGACAAACATTCTCAACATGAAGGCTCCAATTTAATTTGGAATCTAAGATTACTAAGATATTTATAGGGGTTAGACCACGGTATAGGCAGTTCGCTAAGCAGAAGTTTATTGACGGGGAGATAGTGGATTAATTTGATCGATAGTAAACGGGAGCCCATTTGGAAGTATTGACTTTAATTCGCCAACAACGCAGCCAATGTTCATATAATTTTAGATAATTTTGGAGATTTTTAAACACGGAACGTGTTTGTATGTATCGGTTGGTGATGGCTGTATCGTCCTCTTAAAGTGCAAGATCGAAACTAGGAAGAGTAAGAATGTTGTTAATATAAATGTTGAACAGTTTAGGTTCGAGAAAATTACTTTGAGGTACACCGCTATTCATCTGCCTGGTGGAAGAGAGTTTAGTGTTAACACGAACAGAGACAGATCTACTCGTGAGATAGCAATTAAAGACTTTAATGAGTTGAGGAGGAAGGTTAATTGTAATTAATTTATAGATTAAACAGTCAAACTACAAGTGGTCGGACGCTTTCTCTATGTCTACAAAAATAACTTCTGTTGTCTTTTTAGACTTTTGGCCTCTTTAAGGGGACTCGGAACCAATTTTTTTTTGTAAATAATAATAATATTTAAGTTTTGGGATGATGTTTCAATAAAACATAATAATTACATACAATAACAGGCCTTAAATTGATAATACAATAACTTCTTTAAAAAATTTAATTAAAAAAAATCAACATTTTTAAAATTCCTTCTTTTTAAATTTTGGTGTTTCAGACTAGATTTTTTTATCTTATACTCAGGATACTCTTTTCTACAAAAGTAAGCATCAGAATTGTTAATATAAAAATTAGATCAGAAAGAAAAAATTAATATTTGGATGTATATAAAAAAAACCAATGAAAATAGCATATATTTCAAGTTCATATTTAAAAAAATATTTTTAAAGATATTAAAAAATAAGATACTTACTTATCATTAATATATTTTAAAGGTACATTAAAAAAATTTGAGACAATTTGCTGAAATATTCTGGAAGCCTTAGCATTTTGATTATATAGGAAATATGAAAAATTACGAACTGAGAAAAACGAGTTTAAACATTTCATTTGCAAAGAAACGATATTAAATTTTATCCAAATGTCTTCAAACTTTTTCTCAGTGAATAATGAAACATTATTTTTCCTCACTAGAATAAAGTGCTAGATATTAAAATCCTGGAATTAGAGGTTAATGTATATGGTAGCACTTAGTTATTTAAACAAACAAAATTACACATTTTCAGTAGAAAAATACCACAATTTCAAAAGTAGACATTATGATCACTTTTAATTTGCTATACATATATATATAGTATATATATATATATATATATATACTAGCTTTATATACCCGGCGTTGCACGGGTGAACCCTTAATAAAGCTTACTTGTATGATATGTATATTTGTATTTTATGGCAATCTATACTCCTCTCCACTGGTCATCATCCCATCAGCATATTATAATAACCCCCCCCCCATGCTAATGTCAGCATTAAAATGTTTCTTTCAATTTTGATAACCCACTGGATCCCGGCCCTTCGAGGAGTTTGAGGGCTTCCCCGTAAACCCTTGTGAAAATCGCCGGTTTCATAAACAAAGAATTACCTGACGTTGCCCAGGATAATAAAAATGAATGGAGTTAACCTGAGCTCTAGATGTATACGTACTAACAACCGAAATATATACAATTCACACACACACACACACACACACCTTTCCACACTTCATTTAATTAAGGTTGATCTCTCTCTTTTCTCCTACCAAAATCGCTTCTTAAATGACGCCTTCAGCACAAAAGTAATAAGCTCTTAAAATTTGATATCTGTATCTCCAGTAGTTTTTGCTGGGTGTTGATTCCTTTATATATATAGATAAAACACGTAAGAACACGTTTAGCCCCCCCCCCCCCTCTCCCCCTTGGGAGACGAATTTTGAAAAATCCTGAAATTGGCTTTTAGGTATTCATGTTTCTTACATTTTAAAGCAAGAATCTTATGGATATCGATTTTCTTCTTTGAGATATAAAGGAATATGTAAAAAACACGTTTTGCCCCCCTCCCCCCCTTGGGGGGCGAATTTTGAAAAATCGCTTCTTAAATGACGCCTTCAGCACAAAAGTAATAAGCTCCTAAAATTTGATATCTGTATCTCCAATAGTTTTTGCTGGGCGTTGATACGTGTATATATATATATATATATAAGTCAGGACTTCTTCCTTTATAGATATATATATATATATATATATATATATATATATATATGTGTGTGTGTGTGTGTGTGTGTGTGTGTGTGTGTGTATTTATAATAACTATACTTATTCAATAAAACATGACCAATAATTATTAATACACTGGTGTAAGAAATTAAGAGAATTTGCAGACTTGATCGATTATCTCTAAAACTACTGTATCGATTTTAATGAAATTTGATATGTACATACATTGATATAATACAAAACAAATAACCATTCAATAATTGTAATACACACACATGATCGTGCGTAACACTCGTTGGAGTCGGAAGGTATGAAACAGCGGTTGCGGAACAAATAAAAAAAAAATAGGTTAATAGATGGTGTTCTTTCCACTAAAACTAAATTCGAGCCCAGACGCACAAACGGGTCGGCTATATGAACTTTATTAACACATCACAAAAAAACTTCGTACAAACAGCAAGCCAGAACACTGACGCTACTAACTCCACAGCGGAAGTATCTTAGAACGTTTACAAAGCATAAAGACAGCGGTATCGTGCTGCCATCTACCGGACAAACAATCATAACATATTAACCAAATGAATAAATGAAAATACAGGAACATACTCCATGAACATACTCCCACCCTCAAGAATTTATTCTTGACACATCGGTAGGGGGGAGAGTTTAACAATAGGCCTTTTAAAATAACCTTTAGAAGTTTTAAGGGTGACAACTCGCACCGTTCCATCTAAACCTGGATGAACTTCATTTACTCTGCCAAGAGGCCAACAGGATGGAGGTGTATTATCTTCCTTGAGCAACACCATGTCACCTACCTTTAAATTTGATTTGGTGATATGCCATTTGTTACGATTTTGAAGAGAGCTCAGGTAGTCCTGATGCCACCTTTTCCAAAAGTTCATTTTCATTTTTTGAACAAGGTCCCAGCGAGAACGTAAGGACAGATATTGGGAGTTAACCTGCTCAGGAGGGGAAGTAATTACTTCACCTATTAAAAAATGGGAGGGAGTTAACACTTCTAAATTGTCTAATTCATCGATGGTAGGAGACAATGGTCTTGAATTCAAAACTGCTTCAATCTGACAAAACAGAGTGGCAAATTCTTCGAAAGTTAACTTATGGTCACCAATTACTCTTTTCATATGGGACTTTACCGATTTGATACCCGATTCCCACAATCCACCAAAATGAGGACTTGCAGGAGGTATCATATGCCACTGAATAGCTTGTTGTGAGAGAAAATAAATGTTTTCATCCCGGTTGATACCGGACACAATTTTACACAATTCAGACATTTTCCTTTTAGCGCCACAAAAATTAGTGGCATTATCACAATGAATGTGACGGGGGGACCCTCTGCGACAACTAAACCGCTTCAAGGCAGCAATAAAAGCCTCGGAGGTCAAATCACTGACGCATTCTAGATGAATCGCCTTTGTGCTAAAGCAAATGAATAAAGCAACATAACCTTTTATACTTTTAGCACCTCTACCCCGAAATTTCAACATATTAATAGGCCCAGCAAAGTCTACCCCACAGACCGAGCATGGTCTATTAGGCATGACACGTTGTCGCGGAAGATCTCCCATCAATTGATTATTGGATGCAAAACGATATCTATGACAAACAATACACTTATGAATATAACTCTTGATTAGTTTCCTAGCACCAACAATCCAATAATTCTGCAATAAAATATTCAATAACAAGGTAAAATTAGCATGCAAATAAGTTATATGAAATTGTTTTATCAAATAATCACTAAGCCTATGTTTATCAGGCAAGATGACGGGATGCTTTGCATTAAAAGGGAGAGGTGAATGTCTCAACCGACCTCCCACCCGTAACAGACCATCTTGATCCATGAAAGGATGAAGATTTTTTAGTTTACTCTTCGTCGGTAAATCTCTATTATCCTTCATACATTTTAATTCTTCAGCAAAATACACACCTTGAACATACAAGATAATTTTGTTTAAAGCTTGGGTTCTCTCCATGGCATTAATAGGAGAAACCTTACCTTTTGACTCAGTTGCTTTACCTGAATCGATCGTTCGCCTCTTACAACGGGTGATGAAGCGAACACAATAAGCTAAAACAGTAACAATCTTAGTTAGTGTAGAACAATTATCAAATAATATTTCAATTACATTATCCGGTTTAACATTAGAAATATTTGCAGAAAATATAGAATTTTTCTTCTTTTCGATCATAACCTTAGAGTCACTAGAAAAGTCAGTCATTTGTGTCTCTACGGGCCAATTTTCTGGACTCATTGACAACCAGTCAGGCCCATGCCACCAAAGGTTACAGTCTGGTAGAGCTTTAGGTGAAATTCCTCTAGAGGCTATGTCAGCTGGGTTTTGTTTCGATGGAACGTGCCGCCAGCGTTCAGAGGGCACTAGTTCGATAATTTCGGCTGTTCTGTTGGCCACGAAGGTTTTCCACTTCCTAGGGGGAGAAGACAACCATGCCAAAACCACTCGTGAATCTGTCCAGGCGTGGAAAGTGATGGTATAATCTTTTAGAATATGTGAAATCGTAGAGAAGAGTTTAGCCAACAGCCGAGCACCGTTCAGCTCCAGCCGAGGAATTGAAAATGGCTTTAGTGGAGCAACTTTAGTTTTTGCTGCAAGGAGGGTCACCTTGGAATCACCATCAATATCCTTTTGTACTGCGTACAGCACCGCAGCATAGGCCAACTCTGAAGCGTCTGCAAATCCATGGATAGTTATCTCTAAGCCTCTAGTGTGGATCCATCTGGGAATTTTGATTACGGAGAGGCAATCGAACTCTCTCTGGAAATTCTTCCACCTTTCTTCGAAATTCGCCGGAAGGGGACTGTCCCATCCCAACTTTAACAACCAAAGTTGTTGGTAGAAGATTTTGATTGAAATGGTGCATGGAGACAATAATCCTAGTGGGTCAAACAGCCTAGCAGATTGAGCCAAGAACTTCCGTTTAGTAATTTCGTTCTCGAAGTAAAAATTAACTTTAAAAATAAAAGAATCAGATTTAGGATTCCAACATAATCCTAAAACCTTGGATTGCTCACCGTCCTTCAATTCGAACACTTCATTGACATTATCAGTTTTAATCACATTCAAGAGCTCCTTTGAATTAGACTGCCATTTTCTTGAATGAAAACCTCTATTTTCCAAAAGAAAAATAATTTCTTGGCATACCCTAGCAGCTTCACTTTCGTTACGTGGACCTCCCAAGAGGTCATCCATATAAAAAGAATTTTCAATGAGAGAAGCAGCCTCAGGATAAACAGGACGAGCGTCATTCGCAATTTGCTTTAAACATCGGGTTGCAAGAAAAGACGCACATTTTAGGCCATATGTAACAGTTTGCAGCTTATACTCTCGAATGGGATCGGATTTATTGTATCTCCACAGAATTCGTTGAAAAGCTTGATCAGAAGTAGACATTAATATCTGGCGATACATTTTCTCCACATCGCAACAAAATGCTATCGGGGAAAGCCTGAAATTCAATAAAGTCTCAAATAAATCGGGTTGTTGTTTAGCACCTGCACCTAGTGCATCGTTTAAAGAATTGCAGTTGCTAGTTCTACAACTTGCGTCAAAAACCACCCTTAACTTAGTAGTGGTACTACTGGGCTTTAAGATGGCGTGGTGAGGTAAGAAATATTTTTCATTAACGGCTAATTCTGAAGAGACATCCTCCGAAACCTTCATATGTCCTAGCTCTTCATATTCTTTCATAAAGGATTTATACTGTTCCTCTAAATTCGGATTTCCATTAAATTTTCTTTCCATACTCTGGAGACGAGACAATGCAACTTGATAAGAATTTCCCCACTTAACTTCTGATTTAAAAAAGGGAAGTTTCACGACGAACCGTCCGCTTTTATCGATTTCATAATTTTCACTAAAGTGTTTTTCACAGAAACTTTCTTCTTCACTTAAAACTTCTTTTTTTATTTTAAGAACCTCTTCAGTTTCCCAGAACCGTTTTAAAACTTCATCAACGTCAACATTAGCATGAATACCAACTAGGGCGTTCTTTTTCAAGCTGTTTAAAGGAATCTTGCCCGCTACAACCCAACCAAACAGTGTATTCTGGGCGATAAGAGAATTTTCGGAACCCGTAATTTGTCCGGCTTTCATAACTTCAAAAAAATAATCTACACCAATTATTATCTCTACATTTTTCGCTTCAGCGAATTTGGGATCAGCAAGTTCAATGGATTTTAAATATTCTAAATCATTAGTATTTACACAATTACTAGACAATGTTGAAGTTAATTTATTCAAAACGAAAGCTTCAATCACGAGCATACTGTTAGGATTATGCCTTGACTCCATAGATAACGTTACACTACCTCTTGTCTTGCCAGCAGAGGAATTAGCAATTCCACAAACTGAAAACAGGGCATCTTCTCTTTTTAGATTTAATTTGTTAGCACAAGCTTCAGAAATTAACGAACATTGACTGCCACTATCTAATAGAATTGTACAATCCACCTTTCTTCCTCGTTCATCATTCACTGAAGCAATTGCAGTTGGCAGCAACCCAACAAATTTTTCCTTAGCTGCGTTCAAAGCGATGTTAGTATTAACTTGCAGTTCTGGACTATACGTTTCATTTGTAACACTCGTTGTATGGGAATCGAAAGCAAATTCGTGTAAACTAGTATGGTGGGATGATTTCTTACATACTTCACAAACAGATTTAGAAAAGCAATTTTTAATTTGATGCGAGCCTTTCAGACATCGAAAACACAAGGCATTCATTCGTATGAATTCTTTTCGAGCAGAGATTGGCATAGCATTAAATTTATGACACTTCGAAATGCTATGCATTCCAGAACATTTTAAACATTTACTCGAATAATTAGATTTAACATTAGTTACGTTGTTAGTCACTTTCGTTTTTACTATGCTATGAGAAATCGAAACATCTAAATAAGAACATCGGTTGTTTAAGAATTCTAAAAAGTATTCAAATGTGGGAAACTCTATTTCTGTCGTTTCTTGAGCCCATAATTTTCGGGTTTCGGAATCTACCTTGTCTAACAAGAGGTGTATTAACCACAAATCTCTTGAATTAGCTCCTTCATGCAATGCCTTTAAACCCCGAATAACTTCATCCGCAACGTCAGCAAGTTTTCTTAATTTCGCGCCATTCGGCTCGGAAAGCTTATTTTGTTCCAGAAAGGTATTGATTAAAGCGGTAGAGATATGCTTTTTATTATCATAGCGTTTCTCTATTTTTTCCCAAGCTTCATCGTAACTGGTCTCAGACACCGGTAGGTGCTTGATTAAATTAGCGGCTGATCCCGAAAGTAAACCTTTTAAATACTGGAACTTATGTATTTTTGATAACGAATCGTTATCATGCACTGTAGATTTAAATAAATCTTTAAAATTCAACCAATCTAAATAATTTCCCGTAAAGGATGGAATTGTAATTTTAGGTAACTTAACAGTTCCGTTTCCGTTATTCACAGCACTTCGAACAACAACATTCGAATTATTTTGCCGAATTTCGGCCAATGAAGCCATCGCTTCTATCTTTGTACGAATTATAACTTTAATTTCTAAATAAACATCTTCTATTTCAGAAAATTCAGATTGTTCTACTGGAAGTAATAAATCTAATTTGGAAAACTCATCAAATGCTACTTCCAGACGTTCTAACCGAACGGTCAAATCCGGTACATCAAACTGTTCTTTAGATTCTAAATAGAGTTTTAACTTCGTTAAAGAAGCCTTTTTCTGGCCTCTGGCCCTGATTATTTCTGCATTTTCCATTACGGAACTTATCAATACAAATCAAAACTTTCTTACAACTTAAGAACAAAACAAAAATTTCCACTTATCTCAACAGTGGAATCAAAACATCTCGCCGCGTGCCTCCAAATGTTCTTTCCACTAAAACTAAATTCGAGCCCAGACGCACAAACGGGTCGGCTATATGAACTTTATTAACACATCACAAAAAAACTTCGTACAAACAGCAAGCCAGAACACTGACGCTACTAACTCCACAGCGGAAGTATCTTAGAACGTTTACAAAGCATAAAGACAGCGGTATCGTGCTGCCATCTACCGGACAAACAATCATAACATATTAACCAAATGAATAAATGAAAATACAGGAACATACTCCATGAACAGATGGGTTAATAGGGGGTATGGTCTCCTTTTACAGATATACAGGTCTCGCAGCGTGATTTCATACTTGAAATAAGGCAGTTTATCATTTCCTGTGGCAATTGGTCCCACTCGGTCAGCAACGCTGTTTCAATTCCCTGGATGGTTCTCGGAGGGGCAATTGCCCTCCCCAGAGCGTCCCAGATATGCTCTGTAGGGTTAAGGTCTGAAGATCTGGCTGGCCAATCCATCCGGCGATTATCCTCACTCTCTAGAAATTCGTTGACCAGAAGAGCTCTATGTGGCCTCGCGTTATCGTCCATTAAAATGAACTCAGGGCCAACTGCACCCCTGAAAAGGCGAACATAGGGGTCCAAGACCTCATCCCTATACCTCACACCAGTCACAGTGCCTCTTTCAAAGACATGGAGAGGTGTGCGGCCATCCAACATGATGCCTGCCCAGACCATTAAACCTCCTCCGCCATAATGGTCGATTTTGCGGACATTGGAGGGTAGGTAGCGGGTCCCTGGTTCTCTCCATATGAACGTACGGCGAGAATCGGTGTTTAAGCTGAACCGGGACTCATCAGTGAAGAGAACGGTCGCCCATTGATCCATACTCCAATCTCTATGCTCTCTGCACCATGATAAACGGATTCTCCTGTTCGTAGAAGTGAGCGGGACGCAAACAGCAGGTCTTCTTGCAAACAACCCTCTCTCATGAAGTCTCCCACGTTTCTTAGATGGTGGGAGGCAGATATCTGTACGGCGTAATAAAGCTTTTGGCCTTTCCGCTGAGCTGGCGATCCCTGGATCGTAGGTAGGAATGCTATGAAGAATAGGATTAGTTATACGACAGAAACTGCTGTAAAAATTAAAAGCTAGTCTTTTAAAAGCTGGAAGAATAGGTTTTACACTTAGATCCCGATGAATCACATCATTTCTGATAAAAATAGGAGCTTTAGTTACATAACGTTTGAAGACATAATTTCGGATAGCTTGAAGTCTCCGTAATTGGTGGATGGATGCAGTCCCCCACACACAGCAGAGCCATTTAAAATGGGACATACCTAACTCTTGTAACAGCAACAGTTTCAATTTTGGCGACAGGCGACTGTAATACGAAAGAAGGGGTTTAAGGGCTCATTCTTCGATTTACGGACAATACTGTCGAAATGAAGAATCCAATTTAGTTTGGAATCTAGGATAACACCTAGGTATTTATAAGAAGTTTCCCAGGGTATGGGTGAGCCATTAACTAGAAAGTTATTGCTTCGGGTGAAAGTTATTGTTTCGGGAGTTCTTAGGATGGAAGAGTACTGCAGCACTTTTAGAGGTGTTAAATTTAATATGCCAACAGGTAAGCCAATGTTCATAGATTTTGAGATAATTTCGAATCATATAAAACAGGCGGGTTGAGTGAGAGTGTCGAACAATGATGGCCGTGTCATCAGCATATAGAGCTAACTCAATGTTGGGAGAGGGCGGAATATCATTTATATATAGATTAAACAACTTAGGGCCAAGCAAACTGTCTTAGGGTACACCAGAAAGAATTCGCCAGGGGGAAGACATATTAGTATTGACTCGGACCGTGAAAGTACGATCCGAGGAAGATTTTAGTCAGTTGGAAAGGAAGATTAAGGTTAATAAGTTTATGGAAGAGTCCTTCATACCAGATTTTGTCAAACATCTTGCAAATGTAAACGAAAATCGTACAGGTAGACAGAGCCTGACTAAGGCAGGGGCATACAGGGCAGTTGCCCCGGGCCCCTACATCAGAGGGGGGCCCCAAATCGAATAGAAAGTTTAGTATTAAGTATTAAGTTCTTCATTACTAAAGTAGTGAAGCAGAGGGGGCCCCCAAAGAAGTTTTTGCCCCGGGCCCCAATTAGGCTAAGTCGGGCCCTGCAGGTAGATTGTCTTTTAACCTTGGCACCTTGAATGAGTTCTACAACTCTCCAGAGCTGATTTCGTGTGGAGTGCCGGCTACGAAAGCCGAATTGCTCCTAACGGATGACGTTGTAACGTATTCCTGCGATTTGTGTCAAAAGCAAACACTTAGGTAGCGTCACAGGTTACGTGTAAGGTAGACAGCTTACTAAAATAGAGACTTTTAAGATAACGAGAATTTCAGTTTTATTTAATATACACGGTTAGGCCGCGATCTCGAATGATATATATACAAAGCAGTCCGTAGAAGTTGGAGTAGAAATCGGGAGCTGTCTCTCAAGGATGGAGCACACTGTCGCTAAAACGAGGCGACGAACTGCTGGTCAGGTCACAGAAAAAAAGGGGCCCGCACTCGTCCACTGGAAGCTAGCAGCTTCTCCGAAATAACACAATTGGGGAGATCAAGTTCCGATCGGTTTTCCCGACCTTTCTCGGTGAAAAAGGGTCTTCTCACGTAGAGGGCAGAGCCTCACAAAAAATAAGTCACTTAAAAGTGCGTGGAGCTAGGAGATCAGGTATCACTCCTAAACTCTCTAAGAAAAAACTCTCCGCACCAAAAACTGGCCTTCAAGCCCTCGTTGGCTTATTTAAAAGATTGATCCCTGGCGGAATTCTTTTTCCAGCCTCCTCTCTCCAGCTCGCTCCGGATAGGCTGAGCGTCCAGCCGTGCGCAAAAAAAAAAACGATGCCGATTATTTCATCTTCATCGCCCGCTCCCTCATTAGCGGTCTCGTTTCAGGGCGTAAACTGTCATTGTCGGCCAATGTCAAAATATGGCTCCAGACTGTCTCCTCTTTTCATCCCAGGAATGCGCTTCGAAGAGGTGTCCATTGTGGCGCCTCTTTCGCTCGGGGGGTCTGCCATTCTTTAGAATCGGTTCACGGCTAGCGACGATTTTAATGGTCTTCCTACTCGCCTCGAGGAGGGGGAATTGCCACAACGTCTTAGGAATAGCAGAACTCATCCAGGCCAATATGAATTCATAGACCTTTGAAAGCCCAGACAAAAGTCTGATTGGTCGATAGTTGGAAGGGTTAGTAAGATCCGATCCGGATTTTGGAACTGGCACGACAATGGCAGATTTCCAGCATCCAAGAAAGTGATTAAGTAGTGAATTAATTAGATGAGACAGATAGATTAGTATGTTATCAGGTATGTTTTTTGGCATTAAAGAGGAGATATTGTCTTCGCCCGGCGATTTATTTCTTTTAAGTTTATCTATGTAGGACATAATTTCAGAGGGACAGGTTGGTTGAAGGGAATTTGTAGAGGGAAATTAGTAGGAACTGTTGCAAATAGGTAAACTTGCAAATAGGTATTGTGGTCTAAGATATCATGGTGAGGTTCAAACTGGCTTCTAAAACTGTCTGCAATGAGTTCAGCCTTTTACAGCGTGAAGGTTCTTAGCAAGAACTTTCAAACTTCAACCCGTCAAATTTCAGTGTTGGTTTTCTATGAAGACTCCTCATAAGTGAACAAAAGCATTAAACTATCAACATTTTTTGTGTACTGGCATTGAACCTTAAACTGCTAGATTCAAAACTTTAAAACTGATGACTTCAAAATGATTTCTGCCGTTATAGCGGTACATTTGAGCATTTGAGGAAGTTCCAGTAACTGTAACTTTTCCCATTTTTTCGTATACAGTTGCCACCGCGCAATTTTGTTTTTAGTTTGTCCTCTGGTCATTGCGAATGTTTACCTCTTGTCAAAAATAATATTTTAAGTTTTCCTTGGATTTTTATGTTTAACTACTGCATCTGTTAAATTTAAACATTTTTTTCGAAAGGTAGTGAAATTCAACATAGCTTCTCACCTTTTCTGCTCGTTTATTTCGCTTGTCATCTAGTTTATTACAATTTAATATGGTTACTAACGCGGCAACTTGTTGGAATCTCTTATTATCGAAATCTGAAGTTGTTTTGCCGATTAATCAGTCAAATTTTAAAAGTTAATATCTGTCACCATTTACAAAGCTGAATCCCAATTTACTCTTAAATAATGAGATTATATAACCTTCTCACTTTCCCTAAATGTATTAATTTCATTTCATTATATTATATTACTGGTATACGACTGGTATCGAATCTGCTGACACATAACAAGAGCTGTGGTGTAAACTTCGCGTATGATAAGAGACAAAAAATTTGGAGTAAAAAAAAAGGCAGTATGTGTGAAATATTCAAGGAAATAATATACATCCTTTTTGTGAGACTGAAAGTTGCCTGTCAATTTCAGTTAAATTTCTCATTCACTTTTAAGGCTACAGCTTATTTACTTTTTACTGCAATAATATTGTCATTATTTCTACATCATGAATGCAAAATCCAGTTTGTGCACAGTTTAAAAATTTTTGTCCATACATGTTTGAGACAATGATGGATGTTTTTTCCTAATATATTTTGATAAATATTTTTTTTTCCTTGGAACATCTATTATAATCGTGCACAGGATTTTTATTTATTACATTTCTTATAGTTTTTGATCAACAAAATTTGTAAAAATTGTATTAAAACCTCTGATTGTAGAATTTATAAATTCTTATTAACTTCTTACAGATCAGCTGATATAAAATTTATGTCAATTTATTATGTTTACATCTTTTGGTCAGGATCTGCTTGTGTTATATTTTGTTAATGTTTTCTTTTCTTTGTATTCTAATTTAAAGTTAGGTACATCATAATTAGAAAACATATCAAGAGAAATCTGAAATTTTGAAAGTATATATAATTAATTTTTTTTGTCATATATTTACAAGTCTCGTGAATAATAACAAAAATGAAAAAGTTTATATTTTTGTCATGTTTAATAATTAATTTTATCAATTGTGCTTCATTTAAGAGAGCTTAATATATTTTTAAGCTCTGCCTGTGATATATTTAAATTCAGATTCACAATGATAAATATTTTGTTGCATTTTACTTATTACTGAATGCAGATTTTAAACTGTTTTTCAGTCTTTAACTCTGACTGTAAAATTAAATAAAATCATATAACTTATCGCTAATAACAATTTAACCAGCAAGTAAAATATTACAGATATATATGTCATTTTATCACATTAAAATAATTGGTAAATGGAGAGTCGAATTTGAAATGATTAATTTTTAATAAAATGAAGTTTTTTTTAATGTAAAATCATTAGTTAAATTTGTTAATATGACCTGAATCATAGTTTATTTAAATGAAATCTTTTGAAATATGTTGTTTTTGTTTGCCAGTGCCAAGCACTTTGCTATTATGCCATTCGCTTACAGGCTGTCCAGTAACTTTGAACGAAATCGCTAAAATACTGTAGTGCAGTGCAGCTGTTCAAATGTTAAAAACTTGTTCAAAATTACATCTTTTGAATTATAAAGTGATAAAAGCATCTATGAAAAGCTTAATGACTTTACATACAAAACTAAATATATAATAATATAAATAATAATAGTTACAAAAAGTGATATATTCATCTGTTTTTAAGGTGAGGGTTTTTTAATACTTCAAGGTTGTTAAAAAAATTGACATTTTTGTTGAATAAAAGGTTTGTTGAAAAAGTTTTCATGTACTTACTTTCACTGAATATTTCATGCATAAACATGGGCAATTCTGATACATTTTAAATTAAGTTAAAATTTAGTTTTTGGAATTTTTCCTTCTACATTATTTTGTGTTTATTTTGTACTGATGGACAAAATTTGCTGTTTTATTCATGCATCTATAAAGCAGAAATAAAATATGTGTGTGCATAAAACATAGTTTAAATTATTAACATAACTAATTTTGAGTTGTTTATTTTTAAGGGGTCACATTAAAATTTTTATTCTATTAAAATTTAGAAAATTACTTAAATTTGTGGCTTTGTATCTGGTGGTAAAAAGGAAAATAATTTGCTAAATCCTTATGTAATACAGCAAACTACATAAAAATTGCTGTAATTCTAGTCTATTAATAAAAGGTACATTGTTTAAGATCCAACAATGTGAAGCAATATATTTTTGTTTATAGAACTTTTATTATTTTTTTTCTCTTTTGATTGTTTTTTTCTTTTGACAGTGTAATTCAATAAGAGTCTTGAAATTATTATAAAACATTTCAAAATAGTTTTGCCAGAAATAATTTTAGAGAAAAGTAGCACAACATATAATTTTGTATTTGTTTCATTCTTATTTTCAAACTTTTCCATAAAGTTTAAATTTTCTGATTGAGTAAATTATTAATTCTTTTAGTGAAATGGTAGGAGCATATGAGCCAATAAATTTTTAGTTTTTGTTTTTAATGTAATCAGCATTAATTTTTTTAATTTTTTTTATACTGATTTACTTAATTCAACTTATTGTATATAATAGACCTACTACTGCTAGTAATAATAATAGTTTTTATGAGTTTTTAAAAGAAAATTGTCATAATTGAATGAACATTGAAAAAACTTTGAGAATTATAAACACTCATTAATTACCAGTAATAATATGAAATGAAGTATATATTTATTGGCTGTTTAGAGATTAAAAAGCAAACTTTTTAGTAAAAAAAAATTGAAGTTCTATATATGAATGTGTTTTAAACTCCAGAGAGAGAGTCTGAAGAGAAAGCAGCAGAAAAAACAATTCTGCTTATTAAAGAAATCTCTTCATCAAATATTCTGCAAATACAGTAAAACCTCGTTTATCCAGACTAACTGGGACCATAAGCAATCCGGACAATTGAAAATCCGGGTAATATAGGTAATAAGCAAAACAAAATCCTTAACTAAGCAGACTTATTGTTTATTACGATAAAAAACTGTATTGTAACAAAATTACATAGTGCTGTTTACAAGACATTAAAAAATGTATACTTTTCACATAATTTCTTAACAAAGAATTGGTAGGTGTCTAGTAAAGCTTTCTTAAATTCAACAAAAAGCATTTTATTATCATAATTTATTGTACAATCTATGCAGGAACTGTACATTGAATCAAACTAAAAAGCAAATATTTGGCATACTTGTAGTTATGTTCTTGCTATCATAGTTAAAAATTGTTATCTAGTGTGAACATTAAATAAAAGTAATGTCTACAAATCTGATCTGGGCAAACAAGGTTTTACTGTATGTATGAAAAATTTCTTTTTCCACTTCTGTGTTTGTCAAAATACTATAAAAAGTACCTATCCAAGAATTAAATTTGAATAAAAAATAGTGTTAAAAGCCCTAATATATTTGTATTGAATTTCTGTTCTGTCAATAATTCATATTTAAAAAAGAAAAAAGGATTTTCCAGGATATTATGCTATTCTAGTGAGCACCCATATGCTTGCATTTAGCAGGGTTTCTGTCTGGTAACAAGTACTGTCTAGAGTGGTAAAGATGTGAAATTCAGTTGTGGGCTTTAAAAATTTACTTAAAGCATGAAAATTATGTGTTTATAGATATAATCTGGGGTCTATACTTGGTTAAACCCTATAATATACGTGTACATTTTATTAATACAAACACATGAATAATGTCATGTGGTATTTATTAAAGAGAGAAAAACTTTTGCTTTTCAGATAAGATTCAGCATAAAGTAATATTATAAATGGACATGTTTGTATGTTACAAAATGAAACCAACATTAAATAAAATGAAATGCTTCTGTTTTCAATCAAACAGAATTGCTATTATCTTCTGTTTTCAAGTTTTATGATCTAGAATTCAATTATCAGTGTTAATAAAATGTCCAGTCATATGAAAAGTTTTGTAATAACTACTGAACTGATAATTTATAATTTTAATCAGTGTTTTGTGAAACAGAAATTTGTATAATTCATTTTCAGTATAAGAGCTGTTACTGTGATAGTTAAAACAAAACAAAATAAAATATTTTTATTTTATGCGCAAATTTTTTTCTTTGAAAACTATTAGAAATTTTTATAATTTGATGCGTTACCTTGCATCTTTACATTTTGTCTTGATCATTTTCAGTACTATTTAAATACAATAGAAAAATCATGATACAGCTGAGGATAGTAAAGCATTTATACTTAAAAAAACCTATTCTGATGTTAAAAACACTATCTTATCATAGCCAGTTTGTGATATTTTCTCAGAACAGCTGTATATAACTTGCTATACTCTCATGGGAGTGTATTAATTTTAATTATATAATATAAAAGTGAAGAAATAAAGCCGATACAAAATTTCATTTGCCAGTGACATATAAAAGTTATAAAATTTTCTATCAAATGTCTGTTGTAGTCAGAACAGAAAACAATTTTTAAATAGTGTTACTGAAAGTTTCAAAATTACATTTTAGGTTTTGTGTATGAAATAAACTTTGAAATGCCTATTCAAGATGAAAACCCTCCTGCACCAGGAGAAAAAGTTTTACCTGTCAAAGTTTCCCCAACCAGTAAATCCACACCAGAAATGTCAACAATTAAACCTAATGAGCCTGAAGGCGCTACTAGCATTATGTTACAGTCAGTTTCACCAATAAACGAGGCTCCTCAACCGAGTACAAGCTTCTCTGCTTCTTATAGAAGTACGCCGGGAGGACCCGTAAGTTAATTTCTGACTGTTTAGTTATTAAAAATTTACTTTAAAAATTAAATGCTGAAGAGATGTTATGTTCATAATGAAAAAAATGTCCACATTCTGCATAAAATTACAGCCACCCTAAATAATTTACCTTCGCCAGAATAAGTCAATGGCACTCTCAAAATGAAATTTGTTCTGATTTATGCTTTACCATAGATATTTAATCTCTAAGAATTTATATATTTAAAGATTTGCTGGTTGCTAATATGAACCTGTCAAATGACCATTTTGAAAGCACAATAATAGAATATTTATGGTGAGACTTCAGGACCGTTTGAGAGAACTGAAGGTTTTAAGAGTAGGATCCTGTTGCATCTGATAGTTAAATAATTATGCTATCTGAAATACTAGGAATATTTAAAGTATATAAGAAGATGTAATTCTCTATGAAACATAGGGAATAATTTTAGCTTGAGTTTGACCTCCTATATAAAATTTATGTCTGGGAAACATGAGATTTTTCTTAAAAAGAATTGATTTTTCATTGAAATTATAGTGTATATTACACACCATCTGTTTTTCACCCCACTTTTCATAGCATAAAATAAATACCTTAGATTACTTGGTGTGTTTTCTGAATAATGTAAAAAATTTTAAGTCATAAAAATCATAATATTTAATGCATAAAAAACATTATTTTTGACAAATATTTTTGCACATCGTGTGACAGTTATGGTGGAAAAAATGGGTAAATATCCATTGTCTTTCTAATATGAGTTTTATTGTCTGTAAAAAAAACAAACAAATTTGTTTCAAATTACGTCAGTGTTTCTTTTTCTCTGTCCTTTTTTTTATATTTAAACAGACAGTTTGTGTTTAAGGTGTGTTAGATAAATAACAGTTTGTGATTAAAGTGTGTTAGATAGGCACTTTAGATAAATTAATTGTTTTTACAAATACTTGATTATATGTAAAAAATATGAAATTATAATTCTATTCAATTAGTTATAAAGACTGGAAAGAGCCTTTTCTATTGTATAAAAACCAGCTAGTGGCAATGAGTTATAGTTTGGGTCATATGTTTTAATTGTGCTGAATAACTAGTTTCTCTCATGTAATGTTACAACAAAAGTTGTTTAAAGGTGATGTATCTCCTATTCTTCTACTGAGACATCATCCAGTATGTTGTTAACCCAGGGATACTCAAACTGCGGCCCACCAACTTTTTTTATGTGTAGCCTGGAACACTCCGACTCATTATAAGACAGGTTTTTTTGTGAACACAATTTTTGAAATTAGAACCTGAAAAATGTAAAACTATACAAACATTTGCTACCTGCTGCTCACATTTGTTTGCACCAACGTATCTTTGTGAATCATCCAATTCCAAAATGAAATATGCAAAGAACATATTTAGAAATCGGCTTGCTGATTCTTAATATGAATGAATCATGATGTCACTGATGATGTTTTGAGAGTAGCATGTGGTAATTATAAACCTGATTTGTCTAAAATAATCAAAAGTTTACCTCAACATAAAAAATCATTCTCATTTTTAAATAAATGTAGCAAGCATATGCATGTAGCCTGACAGAAAAGAAGGTTGAGTACGACTGTGATAACCTATACTGTGATAACCTATGAGTAATTTGTAATGGTAAAGGAAATGAAAAAGTGTCATGCAGAAAGAATCACTTAATGCAGTGTCAAAAAAGTTATCTTTAGATAAATTAATTGTTTTTCTTTAAATATTACACAGGTATAATTAAATTCTGGTTTTTATCATAAATGTTTGACTAATTTTAATCCTGTGTCAACAGCAAAAATAGTAGATTTAATGTAATTTTTTTTTGTTTTCATTAAAATAATTACAGTATTTTTATCTTCTTTAATAATCTCATAATTTATTTTTGATTACATTTGTTTCTTTTAAAGTACTGGTCTATATTTAATACCTATGCCTTATTTTTTACTTTTTTATCTCTCAAGAGAAATGACCCCTATTTACTGGCTAACATATTTTCATGGAAAGGGATATAACATATTTTAATGCCCCCCCCCCCAAAACTTAACTTGAAATAAATTAAAATGTCAATAGAAATTCAGTTAAAATCAGAAAATTGTAGAAAACTTTTAAGAAGTTAGTTATTTTCTGCCTTTTCAAACTGTGAAGCTGAAGATTCCGATTATGTCTTTAGCCTTAACATAGTTTTAACAATGTTATGATCCATAACAAATATTCAATGCTATATTTTTTTTCTCATTTTATTTATATTATATTTATTTTTCTCATTGTATAACTTTTGAATATTACTCAAGCATCAATTCTATTGTTATTCAGTTTAAAAAAATCATATTTCATATTTTAAGGACCGTCCAGTAGTCAATGTGCTGAGGAGGGCTCTAATTGAATTCAATTCATGCCCCCCCCCCCAAAAAAAAAAAAAAAAAAAAAAGTTAGAAGGACGCTATGCCTATGGAGGTAACAGATGTGAAATAGAATTTGTAGGAGATGTTGAATGTAGCAGATTATCATATGTCTTACTAATATATAAATTTGTATTTACATAAATCTAATATGTCAGCATTTATAAAAATGCTGCAATTTTTTGGGAAGATATGCTACATGTCTGAGAAAAACTGCATTGACATTTAAGACAATATATATATATAATATATATATATGTGTGTGTGTTAGTTAAATAACTCATTGATAATTTAATGACATTTCTCCATAATTTCAGAGTCTAATACATTTTATTAAAATTTGGAGTGCAAAATGTCTGTCTTGACATGGCCATGTACTTATTCTTTGTTTGGATTGTTAGGTGTCTTCTGTTCTAAGATATTCATTTACAGTTTCTACAGACAGTATGTGCACTTAAGTTTCGGACGTGTATGCGTATGCAGCCATAAACAAGAGTTGTAAATTCCACCCATAACAGACCTTTAATAGGGTGAATTTTGTGTCTAACAAATCTATGACTTAAATATTGGTGGCACATTTTGGTTTTCCTGATGATATTGCTGCCCTTAAATGTATTAAAACTGTGATATTGTGAATCTTAAATTTCTGCCTGTGATATGAATCATTACAATCAAATAAACTTTGAAATGTTCAATATTTTTGATATGCATACATGTAAATATTTGCTATCAGAAGCATATGGTAATATACTATCAAAACTAACCATCTCAATATTGCAAGGTGCCATCTAAGAATATTAATTAATTTCTATGAGTGGAAAAATTCTATCAAATAAAGAAAAACGTTCAAGTGATTTTTCATTGTGATAACCAACAATTTAGTGTTTAATTCCTCCATACACTCCTTTAGGAAATGCAAGGTGTAGTGTCATCAGTTTATTAACATTGATGGCTGTTATCTCTATGCATATTGTTAAATTATTTGTTAAATATTGCTGCATTATAATCACTTTCATTGGGACTAACTGACCAAATTCTACATTTTGTCTGTAAATAAAATTTTGCACCTGTAAACCGTACTATTTTTTTTAAATGTGCCTTTGTTGAATAAAACATCCCAGATAACTTATTTTTGACTTAAAATGTCTATTTTACTAAATTTGTTGGTACATAATATGTATATTATTTTCTCTTACCTCTATATTTATTAACTTATGATTAAACACCTGAATTACAAAAATCTTGATGTGTGGCTAAATTTATGAATGTACTGAGTTTCTTTTTTTTTCTTTCTAGTGTATGTGTTTATATTTGATCATGATCACCTTAAATATTTCAAGGCTATTTTGAAATTGATATTTTTCCATAATCACATTTTAAATGATAGCTTATATACTTATTAAAATTTGGCAATATTCAGTTAGGCATTTCTTGTAGGGCTTTAACTAATTCACGTCTGTTTAATATCGAAAGTTATAAATTAAGGCACTAGTATAATATACGAGGTGTGGCTATTAAATAAAACGCACTGGTGGCAAAAAATGTATTTATTATTACAATATTACAACTTAATTAGTATCTCCTTCAGTTTACTCATCTCCCTCATCTATACACCGTTGGAAACGAATTTTCCATTGTTTGAAACAGTGCTACAGGTCATTATGTGTTAGCTCCTTCAGTAGCGTTGCCGTTTTATCCTTGACCTCGTCTACAGTGTGGGAATGGGTCCATTTCAATGTGGATTTTACCTAGGAATTATTCAAAAGTCGCATGGATCTAAATCCGGGGAATTAGGTGGGTGGTCCAACTGTGGAATCTTCTTATCGGTCAGAAATTGCTTTACTAACAGCGCACTGTGAGCAGGAGCATTGTCCTGATCAAGAATCCACGCGTTGTTCCTTCACAGCTCTGACCGCTTCTTCGTCTCTCATTCTCTCAGTTTGGCCAGAACCTAAAGGTATTAATGCTGATTAACTGTCTGACCCAGTGGTACCCATTCAATTACGGTCACACCATTGATATTGAAGAAAACAATCAGCACTGCCTTTATCCTCGACTTGCGCCTTCCAGTGGCGCACCCAGGATTTTTTCTTGGGGGGGGGGGGCAAAGATGAACGGATAAAAATATTTATAATGCAAAATCAATATTCATAATGCAATTTCTATTTCTTTGGGGGGGGGGGGGCAAAGTGACGTCGTATTATCGGACAGTCTCTCGGAGATTTCCTCAATTACACCAGAAATTTCAGACATGCGTTGCTCCACATTTTCATCAGCCATCATTTTGTCAAGATGACTGTGCATCTCTCGCTTAATTCTTGCTAGCAGACTGACTACGAGCGACAGCAAACCCCGCCGTGTCTTTCCGGCTTGTTTCGGGAAGTCTCAAGATCACTGATCTGCACATGCGCTCTTCGCTGGTAGTCGTCTACCGGGTATTCAGTCTCGTTGTTTAATAGTCACATCTCGTAGGAATTATGTATTAGTGACATCATTAAGTTGAAAAAAGTAATTCTTACTTATTCATTTCAATTCTTATGGACTAAAGTTTAACCTTATTAAAATAGATAGCGCTTAACATACTTTTAATGTTCAGAACTTAATGAATAAATCAGAGATATATTTGTTGTAAGTATATACCTGTAGCTTCATGGTATATACATAAGAAAAAAAGAAACATTTTGAAAGCTTTCGCTATACCGAAATAAATACCTTATAAATTAAATATATTCTTCAAAATTCATCCTTATGTATGTCGGTATTAAGCTAATTTTACGCCATAATGAGAATAGGAACACATAAGTTTTACATTTAGTATTTAAAAATAAGTACCCATTTAAGTTAATGAGTAATTAGGCTTTTGTGTGAAATATTAAAGTTACAGGATCGAGTGTAATGAAAATTCTTGTATGGTTTAAGAGTGATAGACTAATTTTAATGACAGGAATTTCTTAGTCAAAATTTTGCCGATTCTTTAATTTCGGTGTGTGTGCGTGTCAAGTGTGTGAGGGTAATGACAATTCTTTTAAGATTTGGGGAAGGTCTAAGAAGCATATAGCGCGGTTCATCAACTTTCTCTTGGAAATAGACTGATAGAATAGAAAAATATATCAATTTGAAAGGAATTTTAAGGAAAGCTTGATGAAAATTTTGCGTTTTATTTTCAATTCCCCCCAAATTTGGAACTTTTTGTTATAACTAGAATCAAGTTCAAGTCAAATTTATGCTTTCAATTTAATTAGAGAACAAGTTTTATTTTCATTTACTTCCGCTTGATCAATTTTGATTTTATCTTGAGATCCTTATGTATGTTCTTAAAATCCTTTTAAAATAGAGCTTTGATATAGATCCGTGCACCCTATTGACCTAAAAGTAAGCAATTGGGTTTATTTTGAGGCTATTTTAAGTTCTGTAACCACTAGCAACAGAATATTGATTTCATTTTTGTGTAAAATATTGGAGATTTTTACTTTGAATGTTTTAACGTAAAAAATTACTTCACAGCTTCCGAATTCTTTCGGAGCATATAGTGTCACTTGCGTTTTGAACGCTGATGGAATTTAAGTGAAAATCTAGACCACCCGTGAACCGTTCAAATCACCCACTATTCACAAATTATGAAGAGTTCAAGTATATTTCGATTTAGAGCCAAAGCAAAAGTAAATAAAATTCCTAGATCACACAAAAATTTAGGTATTTTTTTTTTTAGCACGCATTTTATGGTGCTCAAATGAGCTTTATATTAAGCTCATTGCTAATACAACACTTGAACAAATCAATACTTAACACCTTTTTTTCATGGAAAAGGTTAAAAATATTTTGTCTTCAGGATTTGTAAAAATTTGATTTACAAAATATTTAATCACGTTAAAGGCTAGAAAATTTTCATCATAGTAATTTTTCTTTGTGGAAAATATTTTTAGAATTTTTGCGATAAATCAAAAGTCTTGAAGTCGATTTAATAAAAATAGAATCGAGGCACGATGTTCAAAATATTAGAGTTGCCATGCACACGTCATTTTAAAGACGGCAAATTGTGAAAAATTCCATTGCCGAAATTTTCCATTCCATTGTGAAAAACAAACTTAGAGAAGTATTTCTGTTCGACAGGATACAGCCAAAAAAAATCGCCATTGACAATGCATTCAACGTAGAAAGATGCGGTTTATGTTATTTGATTTTGGAAGTTTTTTTTTTTTTTTTTATGTTTCAAGCCAAGAAAATAAAAAAGCTCATATTTTGAGAATCTTGTGCCCACGACATCTTTGTTATTAAAATTTTCCATTCCATTCTTGTTATTCATAAAAGAAAAAGAGAGGCTTCGAAAAAAAACATTCTTTTTTTATTCTTAGGAGTAACTTTACTGTGCTCATCGAACATTTCGTTTGATAGCTGCGTTTTCTAGCTGTTGTCAACTTTCAAAAATTTTCGAACGTCTTCCTTTGTTTTTCCTTCCCTTGCAACCACTTTTGAGCCGCACTACCGAGTAACTACCGATTTTCTAGAAATAGTTTTCCCTGGCAGAAAAAAAAAAAAAAAAAAAAAAAAAACTGATAATGACAACAGTGAATTTGAAATTAATCCGCCATTTACCGCTGAATAGTGAATAATGAAGGCAATATAATTAAAATACGTGAAACCCGATAGTTTGTGTCGAAAGGCTTTATTCAGTTCATAATCAAAACTTCGTTTTATTATGTTTCTGCTCATATCAGGGGTATTATATTCCTAGAAATATATTGCCCAGTTGCGATGTATTTTGCTGTTGTAACGTATTCCTGCGATTTGTGTCAAAAGCAGACACTTAGGTAGCGTCACAGGTTACGTGCAAGGTAGACAGCTTACTAAAATAGAGACTTTTAAGATCATGAGGATTTCAGTTTTATTTAATAAACACGGTTAGGCCGCGATCTCGAATAATATATATATACAAACAGTCCATAGAAGTTGGAGTAGAAAACGTGGATTGTCTCTCAAGGATGGAGCACACTGTCGCTAAAACGAGGTGACGAACCGCTGGTCAGGTCACAGAAAAAAAAGGGCCCGCACTCGTCCACTGGAAACTAGCAGCTTCTCTGAAATAACACAATTGGGGAGATCAAGTTCCGATCGGTTGCCCCGACCTTTCTCGGTGAAAAAGGGTCTTCTCACGTAGAGGGCAGAGCCTCACAAAAAAACAAGTCACTTAAAAGTGCGTGGAGCTAGGAGATCAGGTATCACCCCTAAGCTCTCTAAGGAAAAAACTCTCCGCACAAAAAACTCTCTTCTTCAAGCCCTCGTCGGCTTCTTTTAAAAACTTGATCCCTGGCGGAATTCTTTCTAGCCTCCTCACTATAGCTCGCTCCGGATAGGCTGAGCGTCTAGCCGTGCGCAAAAAACGATGCCGATTATTACATCTTCATTGCCCGCTGACTCATTAGCGAACTCGTTTCAGGGCGTAAACTGTCATTGTCGGCCACTGTCAAAATATGGCGCCAGACTGTCTCCTCTTTTCATCCCAGGAATGCGTCCCGAAGAGGTGCCTATTGTGGTCCTCTTCCACCCGCGGGGTTTGCCATTCTTTAGCATCGGCTCACGGCTAGCGGCGATTTTAATGGTGTTCCTATTCGCCTCGAGGGGGGGAAATTGCCACAGCCCCTCCCCCCTTTGAAGAGATTTTGCGGTTCTGCAAAATCTGAAAATCAAGGGTTAGGTACAGGTATCTTACTTGTATTCCATCTCCAGAGGCATTCCTAACAATTTTAATTTATGCATCAACTTCTAGGTTAAGTTTACTTATTCATGTTACACTTAATTTACAATAAAAAACGTTTTACACTAACACAATACCTCAATTAAAACATTAAATGTCATTTATATTTACAGAAACACAAAAAAACATTCATATTTACAACACCATCTTAGGTTTAGAGGTTCAACTAAAAAGAAAACTTTATCTTATCACAATTTCTTAATTTAAAAACAATACAATTAATTCCAATTACAAATATAATAAGAAAAAAAATGTTACAATTCAAGTAAATTTTTAAATCAGTCTGCTCTACTGAGACAGTCTGCATGTTTGTTTTGTGATCCTGGCCTATGAACAATCTTATAATTAAATGGTTGCATAGCTAGAGACCACCTCATATGCCTATGGTTGTTACCGGCATTATTTTTTTCCTATTCGCTGACACGGGTCGCAAGATTTTACGAACATCTCCGCGTCTTTGGTGCACTGGGGCCAATAATAATAACGCAATAGCTCATTTTTCGTTCTGAGGACCCCCATATGTCCCCGTAATCCCTCGTGAGTCAAAATTAAGATTCTGGCTCGAAGACATTTAGGAATGACTAACTGCCTCCGTTCTTTGCCTCTGTGATCCGTGGATCTTCTAAATAACAGCCCTTTTTCAACCAAATATTCAGTTGTGGTTTTATTTTTAACCTTATTCCAGAGGGGCTTTAGTTCTTTACACCTCTCTTGCTCTTTTCGGAAAATTTCTGAGCTTACACCCGCTAAATCCATTTCTGCGCTCCCTTCTCTCGGGGGCAGTACTAATTCGCTCTCGACCTGGACCGTTCCCTCTTCACTCTGACCAGTTTCGGTTTCAACTCCTACGGCAGGAATTGAATTTTCTAGTTTTTCTCCTCGACTTACTATGGCTAGCGACCGGTTTCGCGTAACGATGGTGTTCACGGACTGGGGTTCGCTTTTGAGCCTCTGTACAAGTTCCTGGGTATAATTTCCCATTAAGTAATGGTTCATTCCCACTGACTTTCCTACCACTGCTGCTTTCGTGAGCAGATCCCCATATTTTTCACTTTCTATTCGCACTCTAGCGACCGGTAAACTCCGCAATTCATTTTCTAAGGCTGTGCGGACCCATACCCTTTCTCCGGTAAAATCTGCGGCGTTTATTAATTTAATAGGGGCTAGATCAAAACTCGAACCGCTGTCCCTGAGAATGGTGGTCTCGATACCGTTTATTTTTGCCTTACTTAAGTATGGCTTGAACACTGGTTCAAAGATCTCCGCAGTAGCTACACTGTTTACACGCTCGGCAGTTTGCCTGTGTAATTCGGGGCACTGAGGTCTCAGATGATCGGTCGACCCACACTGATAACAAGCCGGGGGCTTACGTTTTTCGAACTCGCGTGTGCGCCAGTTATTCCCACCTGATCCTTGGCTCCTCCCGTTAAAAGAGTTAGACCTTTCCCAGTCTCCCTTTTTATCCTCATTTATCTCCTCGGCGATTTTGGGTTTCTCCGCCGCCTTTTTCTCTGGTGGTTTTAAATTAAGGGGTTTTCTGATAGTGCGCCTTGTCGCTTCATATTCGTCCAATTTTTTCACTAAGATGTGAGGGTCCACTATAGCTCCCCATTCATCCAAAAAATGTTCTCGGATTTCCGCCGGGACGCGTTTTTTAATCTGGTCTGCAACCATGAGATTCTTAAGGGCTTCAAAATCTTTTACACTTACCCCTTCAAGCCATCCCTCTAAATAATTTCTCAGCTCGAAAATTAAATCTTTCCATAGGGCACCTGGCCGCCTCTGGTGTTGATTTAGTTTAACTCTAAAAGTCTCCGGACTTAACTTAAAACGGCTCAGAAGTAATTTCTTTACCTGATCGTAATCATCTGCTACCTCAACGGGTTCGCGAATAATTATTTCAGCGATCTCCGTGGGTAATAATGAAAGCAAATGCATCATTCGTTCCCCGTCTTCAACCTGTGCTTTTCGTGCCTGACGTTCAAACAGGGTTAGGAAGAGAGAAATGTCCGATTTATCCGGATCATATTTCTGCATTAGGGTTTTGAAATTTCGTACGGGCCTAGCGCTCTCATTCTGGGACGAAGCTACGCTGGCGGTTTCGGCTGCATGAGTCAACCGCAACCTTTCCAGTTCAAATTCTCTTTGTCTAGCTTCGCGTTCTAATTCTAAGTGTCTAAACTCGGTTTTTTTCGCGCTCTTCTTTAATGATTTTTATTTGAGCCCTAACACTCTCTTCATCATACCTTGCACTGGCCAAAATTCTGTCGTATAGGTCACATTTCCTATCGTGATCCTCGAAATCAATCCCTAGATCATCTGAAAGAACCTGGAGATCTTCCTTCTTATAAGTCATTAAAAATGCCATTTTTCCTATCTCAATATAACCCAATTACACTAGTCCAAAACCGATTCTCCAAAATAATACACTCTAATACGATACGTTAATAAAGAATAATAAAAATGCACTTTTCTTAATTTCTAGCACAAATACACTTAATACTCAAAACACAATATGCAATCTCGGTTCAATAACATGTTATACAATTCTACTCAGAAAAAATTTCATCTAATACATTTCCCCACAATAACATACATACACTTGCAAAAAATTCTATGTTTTCAATAGATACACTTTACTAAATTTTGTAACACTTCGCGACTTGTTCATAAACCAGATCACAAAACCACAAGTCTCGAATTTCTCGGACTCAAAATAAAATATACTTAACGAGCTGATGCTCAAACGTTTCTCGAATTTCTCGAGTTATCTTAACTAAGGAGTTAATTATAAAAAACACAAATATTCTGTCGACTTTCTCGACGGGTAATTAACTTAAGAGTTAATATTAAAACACACAAATATTCTGTCGACTTTCTCGACGGGTAATTAACTTAAGAGTTAATATTTAAAAAACACAAATATTATGTCGACTTTCTCGACGGGTAATTAACTTAAGAGTTAATATTTAAAAAAACACAAATATTCTGTCGACTTTCTCGACGGGTAATTAACTTAAGAGTTAATATTAAAACACACAAATATTCTGTCGACTTTCTCGACGGGTAATTAACTTAACAGTTAATATTTAAAAAACACAAATATTCTGTCGACTTTCTCGACGGGTAATTAACTTAAGAGTTAATAATTAAAAAAAACACTTCAAATACACATTTGCCTCTAGAGAATGAAAAAACAAGTACCTGTCCTCGAAGCTTGCTTCTCTAATCGGGGATGTTGGCTTTCTTGGCTCAGTAGGAATGGCTCCACACTAGTCACAGTTTTTATGCACTCTTGAAAGTTCAAACTATCGTACGCGCACACACTCACAGTCTTGTAAAATCACTCTCTAAAGCTGGATTCATCCGTTGCTGCCACCATTCTTCTATTATTAGTATAGCTGTAACGTATTCCTGCGATTTGTGTCAAAAGCAGACACTTAGGTAGCGTCACAGGTTACGTGCAAGGTAGACAGCTTACTAAAATAGAGACTTTTAAGATCATGAGGATTTCAGTTTTATTTAATAAACACGGTTAGGCCGCGATCTCGAATAATATATATATACAAACAGTCCATAGAAGTTGGAGTAGAAAACGTGGATTGTCTCTCAAGGATGGAGCACACTGTCGCTAAAACGAGGTGACGAACCGCTGGTCAGGTCACAGAAAAAAAAGGGCCCGCACTCGTCCACTGGAAACTAGCAGCTTCTCTGAAATAACACAATTGGGGAGATCAAGTTCCGATCGGTTGCCCCGACCTTTCTCGGTGAAAAAGGGTCTTCTCACGTAGAGGGCAGAGCCTCACAAAAAAACAAGTCACTTAAAAGTGCGTGGAGCTAGGAGATCAGGTATCACCCCTAAGCTCTCTAAGGAAAAAACTCTCCGCACAAAAAACTCTCTTCTTCAAGCCCTCGTCGGCTTCTTTTAAAAACTTGATCCCTGGCGGAATTCTTTCTAGCCTCCTCACTATAGCTCGCTCCGGATAGGCTGAGCGTCTAGCCGTGCGCAAAAAACGATGCCGATTATTACATCTTCATTGCCCGCTGACTCATTAGCGAACTCGTTTCAGGGCGTAAACTGTCATTGTCGGCCACTGTCAAAATATGGCGCCAGACTGTCTCCTCTTTTCATCCCAGGAATGCGTCCCGAAGAGGTGCCTATTGTGGTCCTCTTCCACCCGCGGGGTTTGCCATTCTTTAGCATCGGCTCACGGCTAGCGGCGATTTTAATGGTGTTCCTATTCGCCTCGAGGGGGGGAAATTGCCACACTGTATTGAATCACGACCAAATTCAGAGATTTAGTGTTATAATGATTGATTTTTGCTTGAATCTCAAAAAATGCCCATCATTTTTTTTTAAAAAGGCTCTTAAATAAGTGTAAAAAATGTGCTTGTATTTGTTATGTTATCGAAGTTTTCATTAAGGACGTAGGACTGTGGAAGAAACATTAATATTGCTCGTTGATTGCCTTATCATTAGTTTGCCTGATATGAAAGAAAAATTGCCCTTCTGAGATTCTCATATATGCCTTTACATCATTTTTGTTGACAAAGGTTTTAGCCACCATTCAGCTACACATCTTTCTATAATTTTTGTTCATTTAAAATATAAATGGCTGGAGAGAGCGCGATGATCGAATAGCGGCAACCTTCTGAGATTTCCCGACCATCGCACCTTTAATCGCCATGTCATGGTCTTCACCAATAAACTTCTCATCCTCCACTGCCTGAAGTAAATAGCTCCGGTGGAAATATCTTAATTTGTACGGGTTCTACTAAAACGTACCCTGTCACGTCTTTTCACGTGTATCAATCTTTCTTCTCTTGACGTTCAACCGGTTTTCTCGACATTATAATCCGAAACCGTTACCTCTACTGGATGGACACGCGCGTGTAAGTCTCACAGTCAGACGATATCCGATTTTTAAGAAATAATAACGCAGCTTGAACATTGTTTTCCCACATTCACCCGAGAAGAAGCAAACGCAATAGATTGGTTGTTTACTATAGGGGCACTGTATAGGTGAACCAACACCACACCCTGGTGCCACCACGATATTAATCGAGCACCCCTAGGGATGACATCTGCAGGGTTCTTATATTACCCCTCCCGCTGACTTTTACGGATGGCACGCTGGAAGGACTTTTTACGGATTTAACGTGTCTCCACATCCGGTCTAGACACCTATTTAATGGGGCTCGTCGGTATTCGAACTGAGCACTGCGATGGCCGAATGGCTAGGGCACTGGCATTCGGTTCGATCCTATGGGTTCGAGTCCCACTGTTGGCATGGATGTTTGTAGCCGTTCCGAATCGGCTCTAAACTGTAGGCCCCGGTCCAATTAGCCCCCGTGTAGCAAATAGTTGACCGTAGCGCTCCAAACCAAACCGCCCAAAGCCCAACGCGCTACCACCAGGCTACCCCCCCCCCCCAAATGCACGCGTTCCCAGGTGGTCATCCTCCTAAGTGCTGGCCAAGTTCCATGCTGCTGGACTACGTTGATCGGACGAGAACCAGTATTTTCAGCATGAATATTTGATTGTCTCTAAAATTGTCTCTACTGTCTTACCAGAGTCTGCGGGTTGGAATCTCGCGGAAGCTATGGACGTTGTTAACCGTTCGGAATCGACTGTATGTCCGAATGCTTTAGTCCTTGTGTTACAAAACCCCATCGTTTGGAGCCAAACGTGAACCTGATCAGATGGCTTCTGAAAATTTTAATGATTATTTAACACTTGTACGAAATAAGAATAATAGGAAAATATAACAGAACAAGGGTAGTAGGATCAAGCAAGAAACTATATCTCAAACTTACATCTGTATGTAATTACTGATTGTGATATTTTCTCTTTTCCTAAAAAGAAGTAAAGAAAACGCGAATTATCACTATTTATTTATAGTCATACATGCACACATATTTGTATATTGTAGGGTATCGCACTGTACTGTGTTGTGCTATTCTGTATAAGGAATGGAAAAAATGAGGATTCCCCACATCGCCGGGAGGATCTATTGGGATAATTCTGTCACAATGTTAAGAGATCCGGGTTCAACGTGCGCGCGGGTCGTGTCGTGTACGAGTATCTATTTAAGAGAGAGACAAAAAGAACTCAAAACTATCTAATCTTACATAGAAGTGTTGTGAAACACCATTTTGTGTTCTTTTGTGTATTTTGTGTAGTTATATCAGAGGTAAATTACGTAAAGGAAATAGTATAGTTTGTCCAATGTCCGCTCTTTGCCGCAAGGCCATTCCACGCCGCGTAGACCAGTAGAGCTTACATAAAGGAAATGATATAGCTGGTCTATATTTAATGGCCTAAAACAATGGTTAACGATTTGAGACTATTTAAGACAATAGATATCGTTAAGTAGGTAGTGAGATTAAGAATACTCTTAACTACTGAGAGCAGTGGCGCACCCAGGATTTTTTCTTGGGGGGGGGCCGAGATGAATGGATAAAAATATTTATAATGCATGGGGGGGGGGCAAGATGAACGAATAAAAATATTTATAATGCAAAATCAATATTTCTACTTTTTTTTTTTGGGGGGGGGGGCAGGCCCCCCCCCCCTGGGTGCGCCACTGACTGAGACAGCTAAGAAAATGGGAAGTACCAAGCTTTGATACAAAGGAACATAAAACTGTACTTTGGTAGTAACGCGTACGTATGATTCACATTAGACTGTTTTTGAAAAAAATCTCTCACAAATGACAGGATAAAACAATTAAGAAGGGCAAAGCGTCTTCTAGAGCCAAATCTGAAGATCAAAGTAGTGGATCAACCGCTGTGAACTCCTGTTTCACGTTTTCTAATATTTAGCATAATTTTCTCGCATTTACTTATTCTTTTCCATTTGTATCTCGCACATAATTTAATAATTTTTCCTTTCTTTCTTTCTCTGCACTTCCTCCTCTATACTTCTTATATTGGAATAGTATAAAAATTACCGAAAAGCAAAATATATCTTACATAAGAGCAACGTTCCCAACTTTTACAGATCATCTCTGAATAATAGTCTATACGTGCTAAGAATTAGTTTGTTTTTAATTTCACCCTTTATATAGTTATATTTCTTTCTTGCACTAGATGTCGCCACTATTTAGTGACTTTTTTTAATCTGAGTATTTCTGACGCAGAGGAAGTATTACTACTATCATTTTAACAAATTATATGTTTTTAAAAGTCATATTGCGTTCTCGAATTAAATGACACTATTCATTCAGGTTGCTCGTTAGCTTTTTAAACCAAAATGATTTTTTTAAATAATTTAATTTTCGTGATAAAATCAAGTTAGGGGTTAATATAAAATGAAGTCAAGGTAAATTGATCTGCTTACTTAAAAAACACTAAAGCTAGCCTGGGCTAGCTTCTCTTAATGTTGGTCGAAAATGCTGTCACTTTCGTTCTCTTTGCGAAATCTCAGGTTTTTATTTTGATAAAAGGATAATAGTCTATAAGACAAACTCATTACTTTCAGAAATTTTCCACAAAAAATTAGGAATGAATTAATTTTTATGAATTTTTTGCCGATTCAAATTACTAATAAAATAATTTGACAATTTCGTTTTTTATTTCTAGATTCCTATTTCCCGTGAATTTGAACCTCGACTATCTCAGGTTCACCTCTTACGCAAGTTTACCATCGATAATTAACTAGGAATTTTTTTTTTTCGAGTTTTAAGAACCAGCTTTTCCAAAATTATTAAAATTACAAAAAAGTTTCATTTGCACTGTATTATATTGTAGAATAATGGAGAATTCATCTTATGGCCGATCTTCGATGCTCGATCCTAGCAGGCTGTCGTTACAGTTGCGCCCGATCGTTGGAAAAAAGAATAATGAACCTTTAGTTAATTATTTCGCAAAACTTTATGGCTGGAAAAAAATCAGCCACGAGAAAATAACTAATGAATAACATGAACATGACAAATATATAAGCACTGGTCAGCATTTTGAGTCGTTGGCCTAGAAGAAAGGGTTAAGAGGTTCGGGTTCGACCCCCGGTATAGGCTGACTAACTCATTTTTTACACTTTGATAATGTTATTGCGATGCAAATACAGTAAACGTGTTGCATCCCGTGCAACATTTTGTTTATTGTGTAAGCTTCTCTCTGCCACTTTGCGTGTGTGTTTTGTTAGCGTGCATTGCCGATACTGCGTAACACACTTCGCATGTTTCGCAGGAAACTCCAAGGAAAATTCGCCTGATGTGGTAAAAACAAGAAAATCGGGAAAAGTTTCGTAATGCATTATTATAAGCTCTTTATACCATCGTAATATAATATTTGAAACATAGCTTTTTAATAAATTTTATTGTGTGCATTATTTGTTACATTCAGTGGCGTAGCTAGGTGGGTGCGGTGGGTGCGGTCCGCACCGGGCGGCACATATTTTGGGGCGGCATATTATTATTTAGTATTAGTTGTAAAAAACCACTTGTTCAATTCATAAGTTTACTATTCGATTTCTACGAATTATGAATTACTATATGATTTCGAATATTTTTCCTCATCGTCAAGTCAATGTTATAAAACCATCAAGTCAAATCTATAAAAAATACCAATTGATTGACTTAGAAAGGGCGGCAAATTGGAGACCGCCCCGAGAGGCAAAAGTTCTAGCTACGCCACTGGTTGCATTTATTCCTGAAATAAATTTTAAAACATTAAATGTTTGATTAATGATCAGCATATGTAGTACTATTACTTAAAGATTATTCACTTTTGATCTTTTCATATGAGAAATAACCGGATATTTCGATTTTTTTTTAAATGGAAACTGGATGGTGAGGTTTTCCAGTTTTTTTTTTTTTCAAATTCTCTGCTTGCTACACTAACTGTTTGTAGTCCTTCATAGGTGCGTAAAACAAATCAATCAATCCAGCCATCCATTTGTAGGTGTAAAGTTTTTTTTTAATACCAAGAGTTTTGTCTATTTCTTCACTTTTTTCTCTGAAGAATATCAGATGATCTATAATAGATCAGAGGAGTTTGCTTGAACGGCGAAGACAAACATTTCCGAATTTTCCGTATGGGGAACTTTTTTCTTTCTATGCTTTTCTTCGTTTGTTGGCCAAATACAGATATATTTTTAAATCTGTGAAATCATTTTTCTTTACAATTGTCGGTATGCCGTGTCAAAGATTTTTATTCTAGCTCCAGCTATATACCACGTTTAAAAGAAGCCCAGCTATTACCACGTATTGTTGAAACATTTTAGCTTCAACAATAGTTTTTCCCTCTTCACCAAGCCTCCTTCACGGCATTCACGATTGTATAAAGCCAACGTTTATAATACATCTATTTTCTGACTGTTTATACAGCAATCCATGCAGTATGATTGGTTTAATCAGGCCCAACGAGATGAGAAAGAGGGGTGAGATTCCCGAGATTTATGAGCTTTCGGGGCGAGGTAAAAAATTATTTTCCGGGGCTCTCGACACCCCTGGGGTTAATTCCTGAAGTAAAAGATTAAAATAAAGTAGAAGAGATACGGCCAGTTAATAAAATGGAAATGGAGCTATGGAGAATTTACCTCTCACTATTTATTTATTTTTCTTTTAATCGCAGCGATGTTCGTTTGCTATGTTTTTTTTTAAATTCTGTTTTTGCATATAAAGGCAGCTGTTTGAATAAAATCAGTTGTGTAAATTGAGTAGAGCGTGGTTTTTAATATTTTAAATTTCCCCGTAGATAATTTCTTACAGAGTTTACAGAGTATTAAATTCTTGTTGTTTGATGCTAAAATTTTTTTTTTTTTTAAATTAAAATAAAATGGAAAGATATACGCTTTATATGCGGGAAATAAAACTGCAACACAGTCCCAGAAGTTAAGAAAGTTTTGAAGCAGAAAAATGTACGCAGCAGGCTCGCAATGCTGTAAACATTTCAGTGCACTGTAGATGGATCCCGGGAAAAACAAAAAAACAAAAAGCATGAACCGGGTAAAGGTACCGTGCGTCATATAAAGCTGGCTACTTCATACTTTAAATTGGAATTAAAAAAATTTTCTAAATGACAGTACAGTGCATTGTTTTACTTTTTATCAATTGTTTTTTTTTCCTTCTTTGAGGGGTATGGGGAAACTAGAGATATTCCGCGGTTTTTGCACTTGAGCGGTAGTCCTACCTCTCTAACCACGAACGTGGTGGGATGACTGTATTTCAATTTTACCCCCCCTTTATTGTTTTTCTTACGCTAATTCTTTGTTATAGGGGATGGCATTTCATACTAAAATATTTTCGCGATCACGTCATTCTCTACGATACATAGCTGCCAGGTTTTCCATTGACTTCACCTGAGTTCTGGATTCTCTCCAGCTTCTCTTGAAAAAAAAAAGTGCATCTCACCGGAGCTAAACTGAGCCTCTCTTACTTTCGATGTTTTCACTGTTGTTAGCGCCGTGTTTCCCCCGGAAAAAGTGTGTCACTGCTACATCGCGGTTGCGATGCGACCTTGCTTTCGAAGATCATCTTATGCACTTTCTTTGTTGCCCCATATTTAGTTCGTCTGCCTTACAACATCGAAGGTCGGATGCAGAGATACCGTTGGTGTGATGGTGACGGAAGTGATATATATTCGAGCTTTTCGTACGAAATCGAGCAAATTCTCTTTATCCCTTGTATAGGTTTTGATATTAGTGTCCTTTCCAGTAAATTTGTTCTGCGCTGTGTAATTTTTTTTTTATCTTATTGCTTTTCATGTTTAAATCACGTTTGTGTGATGCTTTGCTCATTTCTATTCTATTTATGAGAAGTATATGAAGAGCATATCGAAAACCGAGATAAAGGTCTTAATAAGGCTGTACATTTTTCAGGATGTCGAAGGATTCCTCCCAGATTATCTAAACATTTACGGGCTATTCAGTGAGGCCTGTATATATTATTAACGTGTTGATTTAGAGCTATTAAAATTACGAGCTTTAATCATAAATAAAGGAGTCACGTCTGGAATTTAAACCCCGCGAAATTACGTAAAATTATGCAGCTTGTTAACTTTCAGTTATGTTGAGCATGTGCTTTGTAGCAATTTCGATTCCGAAGAATATGTGACCACGAGTGTACTTCATTAGAATGGATCGAAAGACTTCAATATCATCTACTCTTTTTAGATAAAAAATAAAATTGCTCCGAGTTGGTCTGGGATTACAATAACATAAAAATTAACGCATACAAGGAGTTTCTTGATGTTAAGGTGTCTTCTGTCCTATGTATTTGTGATTTATTTATAAAAAAAAATAAATTATAAGGTTTCCTTTTGCACACTGTGATTTAAGAGTAAATAATTTTAGTGTGACAGTCATTTCTTGTAATTCGCGTAGTATGTTTTTTGATGTGAGCATCATGTTATGGGAGAGTCTTAAAACACTACTTTCTGATATATATATATATATATATATACTAGCATTATTGCCCGGCGTTGCCCGAGAAGATATATAGATATAAAATTTTTCATGTATTCCATCAAAAAAAATACTGGGCTGCACCCCTCCCCCACCCCCCCGCTCTTCATGTTCATCTGGCCAGACAGAATGCGCTTAGCGCGTTTCTATTGAAATGATATACCCAGTATTTTTTTGATGGAAAGCATGAAACATTTTATATCTATATATCTACCCGGGCAATCATTCTTTAAAAATAATTTCATTAATTTTCTTATGCCTTAATATAACTAATGGACTAATAGTTCGGAATGAAAGTTATGTGTCGTTATGCCTCTCTGTTTAAAGAGCTTTTCCTCTCACTGCTTAAAAACCCCCAAAACTCTAAAAGATTTATCTTATATGATTTCACGGAATAAGTAATTCAAATACAGATCGTATGTTAACTCTGTTTCGCGAACTTAGGGGAAAAAACCTGTAGAACTCTTAAACTTCTTCCCATTTTATGATCCTCAAACAATTAATATATTTAGATCAACAGAAGGCTTCCAAAAACTGTCCATGGGACAAACTTAATTTTTCTTTTTTTTCTTCCTTTTTTTTTCTAAATTTTATTAAGTTCTATTAGTTTGAACGCCATTGTCTAAAATTGTCTAAAGCAGCGGTTCTCAACCTTTTTAGACTCACGACTCCACTAAATGTAAGAAAAATAAAATAAACACTTCGTCACCCCCAGACCAACTCTCAAACCACCCCAGATCAACCCCTCAGAACAAACCTCTTTTCCCCCGCGTATCGAATTTGAATGTTTGTGGTGAAGGGGCTGTATCCACATTTAAGAGGTGCGCTTAGGGACACAAAAATCATTAAAAAATTAATTAAAAAAACTAATTGAGCCCCAAATTTTGTTTTTCCTGATTTAAGTTTCTCGGGTCCAAAACATTAACTGTGCCGAATTTGGTCCCGGTGGGTGAAACAGTCTATGATCCTATAGCGGACAAACAAACAGACAAACTCTTATATATATATATATATATATATATATATATATATATATATATATATATATATATATATATATATATATATATATATAAATAAATATAAGTAGAGCCAATGTTAGGGAGGAAACCTCTTTTCGATGGCCACCCCAACGTCTACTTTTTTCGGAACCATTTCTGGTCGCCATAGAGAAGTTTCACTGTATATATGTAACAACATGAGTTTAACGTTGTGTCATCGTAACGTAGAAGTGATGAACCGAGCCGGAGTGGTAATTTTTTTAACAAACCGGATCAAGAACGCTGATCGACTTGTATTGTAACATCGATGACTTTTAAAACTGCACTTAGATGTAACACCAACCGATGGAGGTGATGCACGAATACACAAGCTGGTAGTCATGGCGGTGGTGGCATTCTCAGCTGGTAACAACACATGATGAGAGATAAAACTAATTATTCTTTGGGCTCACTTTATTGTATGTAAATAACTTTCAAGAAGGCACACATCAACACTTCACTGAGGTAGGTAGATACAGTAAGGCAGTATTAGACGAGGTGGCACATATTGGACATACTGGGGCAGCGGCAGAACATATCTTGAATTTTGGAGAATAGGCGCGAGACGAAACAAAAGCGGGACTTCACAGGACACACAACATAACAAGGTACGAGGACAGACACAGAAAAAAAGGGCCCGCGAATCTCATTGCTCTGGCTTATATACGAAGGTTTCATGAACCTGCCACTTGAGGGCTAAAGAACTGCTAATTGGTTAGGAACGGGCATCTGACTTGATTACGTCAAAGATCGTATGATCTTTCGACACAAGTACTGCGTGATGAGATAATCCGTGAGGTGAATCATGTTTTAAAATAACTAATGTTTCCTGCGCGTGCATTAAGGGATAATTTAGTTATTTAGTTTGCTTATCTCTAGATGCAATTTGGAAAAAGGGGGCCGTACTTTATTGAAAGGTTAAATTAGTCTGTTTACATCCAAGTAGTTTTAAAGGAAATTAAAAAGAATTTGGAAATTCGAAAATGTTTTTGGTTTTGTATGATATATGGTATATATATTGCCTATTTACCTCCTTTTCTCAAATGTTTTATATATTTGTACAGAAGAAATACACTTAAAAACCTGTAAATGACATTCACAAAGACTTTTTTAAATGTCCCCAAAAGAAAATAAATTGTAAAACTAAGCGAAAAAAATTTTCAGATTTGGGCTTTTTTCCTCCCTAAAGAATAATTTTCCTTTGATGTGCTTATTACTTATGGTCGAAGCACAAAACTTTGAACGAAATGAGAATAATTGCTCGGGTTTAGATACTCTTCCATTAGGATATTGAATTTTCATCCAGTGTTCTAACGAAAATGAATTTTGTCTTCTTTGGATGAATTTCCAATAATTCAGAATGGAATTGCGCTGCATTCAAAGCATCCCGCGGTCATGTCAGGCTGATAACTCATAAACAAGGGCGAAACTAGTGTCCACGAACTCTGTTGAATGTCGAGGTGGAGAAGGGAGGAATGTTATATTGTAATCAATGATATGGTCTGTTTCTTTATCCAGATTTTATTCTTAGAACCTACAGATGAGAACAAACGAATTAATCATTTTGGGAAATTAAAAGCATTAATGTAATTCACACAAAATTAATACTTTACGAACTTTAAATCGAAAAAGGGGTGAAGAAAGCGGTAGTGAATTGAAATTATTCGTAACATTGGTTTTGAATGTAAAAAATGAACCATATTGCTGCAGATAATGCTCCGTGAAATACTTTTAATGTTTGTTAGTTAAGTGACCTATAAATCTTTTTAAGTACAGGGATTGTTTGCAGTCTTTTATATATATATATATATATATATATATATATATATATATATATATATATATGTGTGTGTGTGTGTGTGTGTACACACACATATATATACTTTTTGAAAATGCGTATTAGGAAAAGGTTCGATATCGCCTTTCTGAAACATAAGCATCGTGAATAAATCGATACACATAAAGAATATCTGAAGCATGTCTATTACTTGAGAGCATCTGAAACGTGATGCAAAATTTCAGAATTCAATACAGGTTGCATCCGAGGATTTTGGGATTTAGATATTACGAAACCTTTTCTTCTATATGGCTTCCGGCGGTGGATTTTATTTTAGTTTCCTTTCGATTGGATTTAGTAAACTTCCTTCTATACTAGGGCAGTAATAAACAACAAGAAAACCATATATTATGTAATATCTAATTTGTTGCTTGATTTCTCAATGTATTCATGTATACCGTAAAAAAATGAAGGTTTTAGATGTGTTACATATTGCGATTTAAAGAGGATTTAAATAAAATAGTTATAAAACTCCAAAAGATTTTCATATTTTCTTATGAATGACAAGTTTGTTTTATTCCTTTGTTTATGACCCATGTTAATTTTTTTTACATTTAAGTTGTGTTTTATTTTTTAATTTTTTTCTCCATGGGTAATCCAGTCTTGAATAATCGAAATTTCAGTGTATTAAAACAACGCCTAACTTAATATTAAGTGACATTATGGATGTATTGCTGCAAACAATGGATTATCTGAGAGAAGTGGCATGGCAAGAATCCATTTCTTTGACGATTTTACGTATCTGGAATGTGGGGAAGACAACGAAAAGTCCCACTAAAATTAATTACCCTAACGGAGTTGAGATATTCGTCCCCAATCATCCCCATTTCTCTTTCGTTATTGTTTCTTTATCGAGGATAGATTTCGTTTATCTGGTAGTGTGTGTGAATTTTGGGAGTACAGGATAACAATAATAAAATATATCTCACGTGATACATATAAAATTGTTTATAATTACCCGGAATCGCCCTTTATTCACGGTCGAATTATCAGTGCATCACCAATGAAAGCTGTTTGAAACTACAAAGGGAATCCGATAATAAAGGTACAGGTGGCTGTTATACAAACTACGTATGGGCAAGATTGGCTCCATGTGCATGCATATCTAGACACTTTTATTCGTGTAGTAGCAGAGTCTGGAGCGTTGTTTTGTTCAAGACTCAATTTAGCTTCCGGGAAGCAAACAAACATGAGTGTGTAATCGCATAGTGTTCGAAGTGTGAAGAGCGTGGAGTTACCAGATTTTGCAAGCCGACGGAATTAATCAGAACAGGGCGTTTATGGCCCGAACGTTTTAAGTCGAAAAGAAGTCAGCGTTTGGTGCAAAAAATTACAGATGGATGAAAGGAGCTCGATGATCTGGAGCAGAAGAGAGGCAGACCATGAACCTCAGACAACTGCACAATTGTTGCTCCTGCAACGTCCCCCATATAGTCCAGATTTAGTCCCCTAGAATCTTCGGACCTCTGAAGAAATGTTTGGTGGGTAAACGATTTGCGGATCAGGAGGATTTGAAAGACACCGTTGTGGACTAGAGATTATGTCGAGAAATAAACAAAACTATGTAGATTTTGTGGAATGTATCGAATATTTTCTTTAAATATAAATGTTACTGTAATTTTGACTTATGCCTTTATTATCGGACACCCCGCCCCGTAGATACGAAATTCCCCCTCCTTAAAATAGAGGGTAAACCACAGAATAAAATAGACTTTAACCACACTCATCCCCAAAGACTAGAAAATTATGCAAGCTTTATTAGTATTTTTATTAGGTACTGTTGCAATCGCTCTTTAAAATTTCTGAGTAGTTATTCTCTTGAGCGATATCAAGACGACCTTTTTTTTGAATTATTTTCCGGGCTCTCCGGTATTCCGTCTTAATTAGCGAGGATAAATCGGAGTTTATTGGGTTTTAATATATATTTATATATATATATATATACATACACACACATACACACAGGGTGTTCTAAAATTCGACCAACAAGTTCAGAGGGGTGATAGTAGGCATCAAGATGAGCCATAATCCCATAGGAATGCATGACCGGAAACACAAACCTGACGCTGGAGGGCGCTGTTTACTTAATCGGACCGTCCTTCTTACCAACCCTACTAGATGGCCGGAAATATCGCATTTTTCTGGAGGAGGTAGAAAACTCAAAAATAAAACAGAATCACATAGGAATGTATGACCGGAAACGCACACCTGGACAGCTAGAGCAAAGCTCCGCAACATTTTATGTTCCACGGCACAACAACGTTTTTATTCGATAATTCCGCCGCACACCACAAGAAAAAGCTTGCAAATATATAAATTACAATAAATACGTATATGTATTTATTAGATAAAAAAACACAACAAAATAGCTCTATGTATCAAGATAATTATAATCATTTAAGTTTTATATAAATCATTTTGAACTGTACACCAACACAAGAACAAAAATATAAAATTATAGTTTACAAGTAAAAAAAATTTCTCTTTAAATTTTTATATTAAAATTTGTTTTTTGGTCTTTACTTAAGCCTAATAAATCAAAGTTAATTTAAACATAACTAATTTATTAATAAGATTTGAGATTGTTTTGATAAATGTGCGTTTTATATTTGACTCTATAATAGAAAGAGCTACAGTTCATGGTCAAGGCCCTTTAAATATGATCGTTTGTCATTTTCAATTAGAACCAGTGTCGAAAAGCTTTGTTCGCTTAAGTATGTCGTAGAAAATGGGAGCAAAATTGCAATGGCCTTGTCAGAAATTTGTGGATATTCTTTCTTAACTGAAATCCAAAATTATGACGCTCGAGCATACATACAATGTATAACTAACAACATGTTTTTGTTTTGTGTATAATTTCGACCCAGAAAAATTACATGTTAACAAAAAGTTAGAGGAATATTTTACTTAGAAAAATTTCTATTTTATGCGGTGGTTAATTTTTTTATTATCATAATCGATAAAATCACCGCGGCAGTCAAGATCACCTCGCGGCACCAGGGCCGCCCAGAGACTTTATGGGGCCTGGGGCAAACTTCTGTTTGGGGGCCCCAAGAAATCTGATTAATCGAATAATTTTTTTTGGGGGCCCCTTTTATCAGGAGATTATTTTGAATTTTGAAGTACGGTACAAGTTTCAGAATTTTCTTTCTGCGGAGCACTGAGCTAGAGGATAAACAATGATACAGAAATGAAAAGCCAATATTTCCTATGTGATTATTGCTCGTCTTGATGCCTTCTATGAACCCTCTGAATTTGACGGTCAAATTTTGGAACACCCTATATATATATATATATATATATATATATATATGAAATAAAATACTGAAAAGAGCAACTAAATAACAAAACAGTAACCAAAACTACATAGCAAATGCTGACACGCGTTAAGATATCCATTATCAAACTAATCTAATGTAACTTTATAAAATTTAATTGTAGTAATGGCTATTCTGCACCACACATATTGTTTTTCTATATTTTAATTATTTTAAAGTTACATATGATATATACATAAGCTATATATATATATATATATATATATATATATCCTATATATAATAGCCGTTGTCTCTGTATGACACTTCCGGGCTGTACTCATCTTTCAATTGAAGTCCTCAGTAAACAAACCGCCGGATAGGCTTAATTTCAATTTCAGATTTGGATCAGAATTTTTTCTTACCTAAAAACAAATATCTTCTCCATCAAATCACGTTTGTTCAGCCTATTTTTCTATAAAACATTCAGAACTAAAAAAAAAATTGGATGTTTTTAGCTGTATATTTAACAGTTTTTAAAAATCTGTTTACTTTTGCGATGAATTCTGAAAGTAAACAACAAACTTGAATGTGAATGAATCGCGTAGTGAACTGTAAAAAATTTTTTTAACTTTCATATAAATTTTTCATTATGACATCATTTTTACTATTATGACGTCAAATTGACGGGTTGGATGGCAGTCTACTACTCCAATCGCATGAAAAACTAAATAAATAAAAAAATAATGAAAGGGATTGCTTTTACAAGGTGTGGATTAAATGCAATATTTTAGATAATTCAGGATATTTTTTAACTTTCATATACTTTTTCCATTATGACGTCAAAATGGCGGGTTATCTACTAGTATACATATATATATATATATATATATATATATATATATATATATATAGAGAGAGAGAGAGAGAGAGAGAGAGCTAATTTTTTGCTTTTAATATTGTTAATTTTTTTTTCCTGCGGTAAATTGAGCTGAAAATCGCAAGACTATGAATTTGTTATAGCACCTTTTCGAATGACTATAAAAATATTTATAAGTCTAATCAGTTTGTTTTGGAATCCGAACAGAAGTTATTTAATAATAAAAAAAGCTATTTTTGATGTAAATTACCATCAAAACTATAAGATAGAACAATGTTTTTTAACATTTTTTTCTATTTCGGTTGTTCGAGAAATAATGAAAATCAAGTGAAGAATCCGGCTTGTTTTACATTTTTAAAATTTTTTTATTATTAATATTTAAAATTTAGAATTTTGCGAAACTTACTTTCATTTCCTTTTATTTTACTGGCGCTCGATACTATAATGGTATTAACTCCTCCATTTTGTCGTTTTCCCATGCTACCGATCACCTTCGAAAACATCCGGGCTGGACACAACTTCCAAAAATAATTCCCATTCATACATAGGACTTGCCACCATGCAGCCTTATCGCTTGCAGTTATTACGTAATGCGTTATTGAAGCGAACCAGAGCGTCATAAAGGTAGTGTGCTCACGTCAATTCAATCCCATCCAGCTGTTGGAACTGCCTGTTGAAATACAAATAAATCGACGCACAGGCTCTATACTCACCCGTTTATTATTGTTACTTTATTTTCACGGGACATGTGTGGTAGGTAACCTCATGTGTTGTTTGAATAAAAATTGTCATCACTTAACTGCTCGACATTCATGTGATAGGCATCGCGATAAAGACGCCCTGTGGGATTAAAAAGATGTATCGTGCACCCATGTTACCTGTGGGATTTGGTAGACCTCCCGATATTCCGGAAGAAACAGACGCTTTTGAGGTAACTTATGTTGTTGTTTAATTATTTTATTTTTTTAAATGTTCTTGCTATGCACTTCTCATTTTTGTTCCAAGAAAGCACGCCCAGGTTTGATATCATATAGAAATTAATATAGAGCAGTAAATCAGGTCAGTGGATACCCAGGGGGGTCCATCACGTGATCATCAGGAGTCGTAGGTAATGAAGTTTATCCTTAACATTGTTTCAAAAACTGATAATTTGTAGAGTTATCCTGTAAAAGCTTTTTAACAATTGTTTTCAAGTAAAACCTTCCTCCTTATTAGTGGTACACGTGAGATATATTTGTTCACCATCATCAGACATTCTTAGTATTTTTGCAAAGACACTGAGAAATGATCGAGAAACAAATGCTCCCGAGCGATTATCGGATGCCATCCATATTTGAAATCTTTGGTCGCGTGAAAGATCATGTAGTTGCTGTTTTGACTGCCACATAAGCTTGCGAATCCTTACTCTCAGAAAAACACTTTATAAAAGACTAGCGGCCCGTCCCGACTTTGTCCAGGTTGAACAAATATCTATCTTAAGTAGATATTAGGTAGGTATAATTTATTTTAAAACTTCATGGTATACCACATTTTTTGTTTCGTTTTTCTGAGGTTTTAAAATAAATTGATTCTCCGCATTTCCTGACCTAGAGAGACCAACATATAATTGTTCATGAGTAAAGCAATCTTCCCATAAGTCAAGTCCAATATATTTGTATGTTTGACCTTAGGATTTGTTGATGGTGATGGCAAAATAAATTTTTATTGGAAACTGTAACGTCGGGCACTGAATTGTGTCCGGGGCCACCCGCATGCCGATTTTGATACGATTCGGCCCCATAGCCTATCAGCTACAGAGTCCAAACAAAAAGAAAACATGAAAAAAGAACCAAAAAGGGCCCAAAAATGTAATAACTTTTATTAGAATTAAAAATTCGAATATCCGGCTACGTCAGGCACTGAATCATGTCCGGGGCCACCCGCGTGCCGATTTTGGTACGATTTGGCCCCATAGTCTCGCTGTCAGCGAGGACAGCCGCGGAAGCTGTCGAAATAAGCAACTTTTAGGGGCAAAATCCTTAAAACATTAATTAAAAAAATTCCGGGGCCCGATTTTCAAAAAATAATATGCCTATGTTTTAATCTGAATAACTATCAACTATATCTATACAAAATTTCAGCTCAATTGAAGCAATACTTTTTCACTTATAAAGGAACAAACATAGGCCTATTCGAAATAATCAATAAATTTCACAGTTTCAATGAAACACACTGATTTTTGAGTAAAGTTCAATAATTCAAGTTCGATTTACGCAAATTGTGCATGAAATTATACATAAATTCAAAAACATAAAGTTTATAAGTTAAATAAAGTTCTGTAATATTATACCAATAAATTTCCTGTTGATAGCCAATAAATTATAAATCTTTTTTTACCGTAAATGTCGAATAAACAGCGTAGTTCCAAATGTAATTTTCTTCAATAAATCCTTAAACGTTGCCAATTTCAAAAATCCTTTTTGTATTTATCAATGCCTCCTCCACTTGAATCTTTAAAATATTAAATGTTTTACTGATAATAAATGAAAATGTTGTTTGATGTGTTGCTATGGTTACTTGACTATGGTTGACAAAGAAAATTCAAATGTTAAATGTTTTACTGATAATAAATGAAAATATTGTTTGATGTGTTGCTATGATTACTTGACTATGGTTGACAAAGGAAAAGTAGTAAAGAAGGATGGAGCATCAGCTCAACATTTAGGCCCCTAACTTTCTTTCTACTGATCAGATATACATAATATATAGCCTATGCCCATCTAGAATAATATACCTTTCAAATAGTCAAAGAATTTTTCAAATAGGTGCAGTGGCTCCCGAGATTACTCTCCACATACAAAATCCTCTCTCTCTCTCTTTATATATTAGTATAGATAATTTCAGAAACCGACTGTTGCAGTGGGTCTTAGGGCCTGTTCACATAGGAATCCGCTAGCGGAAGCGTAAAAGGAAAGATGGCGCTAAGACGGAAATAAACCAATCATAGGCGTTAAAAATTTTGTTTCTAATCGTTTGGAGGTTTGTCATTGGTTAAATATATTTCAATACTTTAACGCTTTCAATAACTTAACGCTTCCGCTACGGACTCCTATGTGAACAGGCCCTTACTCCTTCAAAGTAAAGTTTTAACTAATATACTTTCCGGGATGGACAGAGCTTCCTCCACATTTAGCTCCTTTGCAACCATGTGCTCAACTTCTAACGCAATGATGAATAAGTACTTCATATTATAAACTCTGTCTGCATTTTCCCCCTCTTCTCATGGTGCAGCAGTCTATATGCATCATCTGGGCGGATTGGGGCAGGCTTTATCTTGCTCGCATGAAGGAGCTGTCAATCTGGACGACTTAGAGGAGAAAAAAAATTACGTAATCGTTCCTTGATAGAAGCCTTTGCTGATGTTTTGAGGTCTTTTAAATTTAGAATTTTTTTTTTTTTGATATTTTGAAAGACAGAACAGACGATTATTTTATGAATATAAAAATATTTATATAAATGATTTAAAAAAAAAAAGAAATTTGCAATGCCGGGGAAGCAGCCTCCCCCCCCCCCAAAAAAAAAAATAATAAATAAATAAAATAATGTCTGCTTACGCCTAACGACAAAACTCTTCACATAGTGTATTTATCAGTGACATAACTCAAAACTGAATGAATCATTTACATCTAATGTGGGGTTTGTGAAATTTTTAAGGATTTATTTGTTTACATATTATAGTAAAGAAATCCAGTTTCAGTCAAAGAATGAATCTGATTATATTTCAAATAGTACTATCAGCAATAGCATCAACATAAGTAAAAAAAGTGGCTTTAATATCCAATATGGATTTTTAACGACGTGTTCATAGTTATTTGCTTTAAGGGGACTGTGGACCTTTATTTTAGCAAATCTTTTTTATTGTAATATTGATAGTGTTATTGTAAAAAAAAATCTTTCTATAGGATAGTAGTACCAAAATAGTTTTTTTTGAAGTAAAAAAATCATTTATGAAGAATCTACGAAGTAAGCAAGAAAGGGTAAGTGTAAAATCTGTTTTTCTCAAAACAGATTTTTCAAGGTTTTTAGATTCTTTTAAATGCTTCATGCGACTTCATTTTTGTTCAAAATTCATGAAATTTGTATGGAAGAATTCGGATACTGTTAAAAAAGAAACGGGTATGCATTTTACAATCCGACTGCATTAAGATAATTAAATTTGCTTTTATAACTTATTAAAAGGGAAAATTTTGAGGAAAATCGGGATGGAATTCAGCAAAAAAAAAACAAAAAAAAAAAAACTCAAACTCAAAAATTAATTATTCAAGAGATTAAATAACTGCTACCCAGATTTGTTTGTAATACAGTTTTCAGTGATTAAAATGCAAAATTGAGAAAATACATCGAAAATTAAGACGCAAGGAGCATTAAAAATTTTTTTTTATAAATTTTAAATTTTTAAAAATATCTTAAAATTGTAATAAGACTGGAAAATTCTTTTAAGGTATTCTATATACTTATGGGGAAATTTATATATGTACAAAGTTTCATATCTCTATGATAATAAATAAAAAAAATTTCAACGTCCACCGTTGCCTTATTCGTTAGCTACTATTTTATTTGAACACTGCAGACCGGGCCGCTCTTTGGCCGAAGAGGCATGCTAAGAGGCATGCTTACGAGCCCGGCCGGGCTAAAGGTCAGTAGAACTCTAGCAAGGCTGTGCATCATTCTCTACAGCAACTTTACATTATATCCTCTCGTAGATGTTGACATAATTAATTATAATTACTTTTAACCGATTATGAGATGCAGTGTGGGGAGTTATATCACAGAAATCTCTCTGAAACGCAAAAAAAAAAAAAAAAAAAAAAAAAAAAAAAAAAAAAAAAAATCTAATGTAAAATTAATGTATTTAAACAAAAGGTTTTATGAATGCTTGAAGAAGTTAGTTGGTAGTTTTTTGATGTATCAAGTGACGGTGCCATGAGTGAGAGAATGAATTTTAAAAAAAAATGAACTGTGATAACTTCGTAAAATGCAAAGTGTTTTTTTTTTTTTGTTTTTTTATCTCAATACAATAAACCCACTATTTTCACTTGTGTCCGTTCTTTTTTCTCAATTTTATCGTAAAAAATATCACTTCTCGCACTTGAGAAAGTGTTCATTTTCTTTTCATGTGATGCAGTCGGATGTGACGTCACTCACGATACACGGAGCTCAGTTTTCTCTCATCGTCTGCTCACTTTAGGGTTTCCTGTTGTTCGGCTGATCAGCGTGCCTTGTTTGTTCAGGGATGCTGTGATAAGGGTATTCATGATTCACAACATTCAACCAACAAAGGCTAGGAAAAAATTTCCGAGCACGCCTAGATTTTCCCAGAGAGATCAAATATATCTGAAAAAATTGCTTTTGGTCTCAGCTTTTGAAATTAAAAGTTTTATTTCTTTATAATCAAGGAAGAAAGCTATAAAAATATCCGTTCAAGATTTTAAATAATAACCAGGAGGATATTGATTAAATTCATTATTTTTTTCTTTCTCTGTTAAATGGCGCCGAAACAGCGTGTTATTATTATTATTATTATTATTTACTTCTCTTACCGCAACCAAATCGTTGCTGTATTATTTATTTTATTGGAATTTTTGGTGATCTTCAAAAAGGCAGAAACTCAAATTTGTCAAAGTTACAGGCTTAACACAAGCTATAAAAGCGATATCTGCCAAAGTCATAACAACTTAGTGCTAATAGTGCTAAACGGAATAAGAAATTCGATGCAAAAATGGATGCATAGACCCTAATTACTGTAAAAAGTACTTTTTACGCATCCAAGGGAGAGTATTATGTGGGGTTGCAAAGGATTTCACCACAGTAGCGAGTGTCAGCAGAAGGAACTTGATCAAAACTTCTTAATAATTAAAACAATAAATAAATGAAAGAAAAGCTTTTTAAATTGTACTAAATAATTCGGGTTTAATTCTTTCTATTTAGCACTAATTGTGACCTTTCTCCTCGGTTTTGTTATCGTTTAAAATTACTATGAAATTGAATGCTGCTAATATTTTACGAAATTTTTTAAAGTTTATTGTGCCAACCCAGGCTTTTTTCGAGGTATTGTCACATGTAATTGAACTCAGATATCCCAAAATTTCAAATAAATCTCGGAGAGATCTGCTTAACCCGTGTCATGTAGAAACTACAAGTCTCGATAAACGTGGACTAGTTATAGCTCTAAATCTGCGATAGGAATACCCCAGTCGTAAGTCCCCGACTACCTTTGGTCCTTGAAAATTCGCAAAAATTTCGGTCCTTAAGTTATTAATAGTCCTTAAATTTTTAGCCCATGGAACCACACTTAAAAAAAAAAAAAATGGTCAGTAGTGAACTAAGAAGTGATTTCGATGTCAGTTTGAATCAAGCCTTACAAGATAGATAGGGAGGTATCAGAATCCAAGGGTAAAATATGAGGTAATATTACTTGGGATTAATTATTTATTGGAATATCAGTTTTAACAAACAACTTAAAGTAATTTAAATTTGGAAATTTTAAAATGCTCTCTGGATAATCTTCCTAGTGCAGATGAGGGCAATTGTTTTGGCTCGGAGGCCACTTTGTGTTAGCGGAGGTCCACACCTTTTAAAATTATTGCATTTATTATTTAACTTTGCATTTCAGAAAAGGTATAAATTGTACCATAAAAATCAATAAATATAAATTAAATAAAGTATTGGCAGTTTTTCTGGCTGTCTTGGAGTTTTTGGCTGTCTTTGGCAGTTTTTCTGTGTGTCCGGATTTTTCTGGGTGTCTTCGCGGTCCACACACACCAAAAAAAAAAAAAAATAAATAAATAAATAAAAAAAAAAAAATCTGTAGCGGGCCGCTATTTGCCCACCCCTGTCCTAGAGCCATCCTTCATAGGTTTAGTAAAATAGCTAATGTTACTTAATGTATTTTGTGTGATAGGATTATGCGTTTCCATAATTTAAATGTGATTGCATTTGTTTTAATTATGTGTTCTGCGTTGTCTTTAATAGTTTTTCTAAGCAAAATAAATTGTATATTGTATGTATTGTTAACTGGTAAACACTAAATAAATGTCCTATATATGATTGCATTTATAAAACGTAACTTTTTCACCAGAAAAAACAGACCTTTCGTGTGGTACATAAAATGACCAAATATTTAAATGGTACTTAAATATCCTTAATAAGTATCGAATTTTTCGGCTAGAAAATGAGTAGAAACTCTGGAAGTGCCGCTGTAGTTTTTGTTACCCTTAATTTCACTTTGAAAGATTTGTAATTTTGTGTATAGAGAAGTTTCCTAGAGAAGTTGTTGCATATAATATAATTCTATAAGAGTGCTGTGAGACTCTTGTCAGTTATTTTCTTTTATAATCAATCTTGGAATTATCTTTCAGGTGCTCATCTATATATATATAAAACAGTTCCGTAACTGACTCACTGACATACAACGCACAGATCAAACCGCTGGACCTATAGGGCTGAAATTTTGCATGGCGATTCTTCTTATGGTGTAGGGGTGCACTAAGAAAGATTTTTGAAAAATTCTTTTTAGATTTTTTAAAATTAAATTTTTAAGTTGTTTTTGTAACTGTTTTTAAGTTTGCATTTAAAATAATAATTTGAGGGTTATAAAATTTATATCACGGGAAAGATCATAAAAATTCCTTTAAAATGAAATCTTTTTCGAATATTTACCTCAATTTTCTGATTTTTGGTGAATTTTTAAAGATTAATTTTTAGAATTTAATTTATTAAATGCTGATCACGGGATTTCTTTTTCTGGTACTCTAAATAAATTTATCGTCACGTGATAACAACGAAATAGACAAAAAAAATATTTTTTTTTCTTTCTAATGCAGCAGACAATTGGATATTATAAAAAAAAAAATAAATATCCCTTACGATTTTTTTATAAATATATATATATATATATATATATATATATATATATAATTTTTACATCAATTGTATACATTGATCGACGTATTTATTATAAATGTATATATATATATATATTTTGGCCTTAATTGCATATATTGACCGTTGTATTTAATTTGAATGTACTACGTAGCGAAGTGCGGGTTTTCAGCTAGTTTCGATATAAAAGTTTTGTAAATCATGTTTCCTTAAAATGTTTAATTTGTTGATTGTCATGCAAAAGTTTTAACCACGTAAACTAACCGAATAATATTTTTTATATCATCAGCAGTAGGATTTTAAGAACAATTTTGACCAATGTAAGTGTCCAGATATGATTTCTTATTTTGAAACAAATGCTTTTTTAAACTTGTTGTGTGCTGATAATTAACTTAATAACGTTTGCTATCCTTCTCGCTCTTTCCAACAAAATTATCACGATCAATTTATAAGGAACTAGGCCATCTCGGGAATCGAACTCGAGAACTTTATTTTGTGGACAAATGTGTTGTACCTTCAAACCATATTATAATCCGCATAACTTTATGTAGTTTCTGATGATTAAGGATTTTATCATTTTTTTCGCTTCCTTAAGGAAGATTTAAAAACAAAATCTGAGCTGTTATCTACTTTATTGTATATGAGTTGGACAAAACTGCATATTAGGATTAAGGAATACCGCACTTTGCGATAACGCTGTTCATCTCCTGTTTTCTTTACTTCATTCCGCCACTGCTATCTCATTGAGTAAATGATTTATTTCCCGCAGAAAGAGCACACAGATCGTTCTTGTTCATGTTTTGACGGAAATGTCTGAGGCTTAGGATGTGAGAAATCGCAAGGGCATCCGTTTAGTGAAGGTTTATAGACATTAGGGAGATATTTGACTGGCATATCCGACGAGCGATAGCGCGTTGAATTCTTGTTACCTTACCGCCTGTTGTACTATTCGACACAAAGACCAGCTATGAAGAAACGGCATCTATTCGTATCATCTATTCATTTGTTGCCTCCATGACCGCTTCTGATGTCCGATATGCAGATAGATATTCGTTAAAAATTACTAAGATTTTTGTGTTTGAATTTATTTTAGTGCTCGCCCTTAGATATTCTTCCTTTTTTTTTTTTTTTTTTTTTTTTTTTTTTTTTTTTTTTTTTTTTTTTTTTGTGTAAACGTGTCACCATTGTTTCTTGTCTGCATACTCTTATGATTTATTTTTAGCCAAAATGAGTCTTATGGGATTTCCCGAACGAGTCAAAATAGCGCAAGTGCGGGATTTTACTACTGAGAGTTATTGATGGGAAAGACATTGATCGAGCTAAAAGTAGTGACCACGCACTCGTATGGTCTGCCATTTTATTTTAGATCGTTACTTCGTCCTTATGGTGCTCATAACTTCAAAGTGTAGGGAATTAAAAAAAAAAAAATTCTAATTTTTTGCACACTTTTTGTTGCTTTCAAATTTGGTTTTTTAAAATTAATGACATAGAAAAATTTTAATGCAGAAAAAATGGGTTTTCACAAGTTAAACTGGTATTGAATGAAATTTTTTTTTTCAAATGTCTATCGATTTTCCTTGTTGTATTTACTTAATTTCATTCGTTATGAAATTAAGTCATAACTAAATGTTGCATGAATAGTGTTACCAGCAGTAGAAATTTTCCCTTCTCTAGAGGCATTACCCAAAGAAAATTTTTGGGCGGCACTTTGATTCATCACATAACGTGATGAATCAAAGATCATCATAAAATAAATACTCAAAATTTAATGCTATGTTTGTGCAACATTGCTCATTTTTTTTATCACTAATATGTGGCATTACCTCTTTCTTTTCCTGACGCATTTCAGGCAAAATTTTTTGTAATTACTTCACAAGTTTTCATCTAGGTGCCTAATAAAGAAGAAAGTTAGTGATTGCAATTTTTTAGCTCGAAATAAGTTTCTGCATCGCAAAGGAAACTTCGGTGACGATATTGTGCGAAAGGTCAGACAAAAATCCATGGGAGATGATTATAATTTATTGAGACGAAGTGCGTTTTTCTTAGAAGATAGGGTCTGAGTCATTTTTACCATGTTTTTATTAACTCGCTTTCTTGTTTGTGTGTGTGTTTGTTCAGTACAAAACTTACAATCGATTTTTAACTAACTGCCCGACTAGCTAGACATTTGAAACTTTTGGAATAGCTCAGAACGCGATGACAATGCATTATTTTAATGCTTTTAGCCATCTTTAAGCAAGATTGAATTCATTTTCAGTTAATTTTGTTTTGTAGACTGGTGCAGCCATCTATCGGCCGGGACGGGAACGAAAAGTTAAACACAAGTTAACTTCCAATTAACCTCATTTTCTTTCAAGTTGATGGGATATTTCATCAAAAAAAAATTTTAAAAAGTGTTTATTAATACTGTCCGACCACGGAAGCTAGGTCCCTGGAAGCTGTCACGCATGTGCGAGAAAAGCTAGTCTACTTAGAAAATAGGGGAAAACGTCATATTTTCGGATGTGTTTGTTTGTGAAATACGGAATGTATTTCAGACTGCTTTTTGTCCGCGATTTTAAAGTTATTTTTTAAAACTTTATTTTTGATCGAATATGTGAATAATAATTTCAAAATAATTAAAAGAAAGAAGCAAATCTATTTAAAAAATAGGAGTTTTATTGGAGTGGATATTTTCGGATTACATCACAATCAAAATTATCTAAAGCTACGTTTTCGGTAGTTCTTTTTTTCTGAAGTTTCCTCGGAGATTCAAATTTTGGAGTTTCTTCACCCTTTGCTTCTCTGCGTATTCTTTTTACACTGGACATTGATATCCCGGTCATTTCACTAGCTCTCTTTAGGGATTGCGAAAGTGGAACAATAACATTTCCTTCTAGTGCTTCTTTATCACACAATTTAATTACATTGTGTATTATACGCTTACAATCACTACGGAACGGCTTATTCCGAGCAGTTGTGTTGGGTAAAGGATCCATTAATTTTAATATAATAATCAAAATAACAGACGAGGAAAAAGCAAGCAAGCGCAGTTAGTAACCGATTCTAAAGAATGTCGAGAGACTACGAAACTTTTCCCCCTCCTTGCTCAGCAGCCTTACCTACAGCGTGAATAGAATCGTCTTGGCACTATGCCAACCGTGGTTCTTCGTACTGTGGTCGGACTGTACATAGAATTGTCAAGTTTATATGATTCAACAGAAAATTAAAAAACATGGTATATAAAAAGTTCTTTTTATCTTGTAATTATTGGTTTTACTCCCAAATTGGCGAGCCGTGATAGAAATTTTTTGGTTGCAAGTTAGAGTAATTTTAGTTGTTGATATTATTATTATTTTTTTTTAACTGAAGTCAAATCGTCAATAAATTATTTGCTTTTGTAACAATTTTGTTTTTACATCAGTTATTCTAAAATTAGTCTTGTATATTTACATTGTGATCATATAAGGCTTTTATTTTCGACTTATTTTTTACCTTTAAGTTGTGAACGCCAGAATGGATGTCTTTTAAATTTTCCCTTTAGGTCTCTATTTTAAGGTGCCATGAAAACTGCCAATGTGCAGTGTTTGTTGACTTAACTAGTAGCGTTTTAAATGAATTTTTTTAAATCCCTTAATTGAGTCTTTTTCAGCCTTTGATATTTATTAGCTTTATCATAATCATTTCAATAGCCACCGATAATAATTAGAGTATCTGTGGTGTAAAATCGGAGAGACTAAATGACTTACCCTTACAAATAGACGCCATCAGAAAACAAAACTACTCCTACAATTTATACTCAAAGCATCTAGCATCTAGTCTAAATCCATCATTTACTTCGTTGTTGCGTATGGCTTCCTCGTTTCTAAGTTACAACAGAATGATGTTGATTTTACTTTGGAAGAAGCCTCTTCTCTTATCATATCTTATATTTGTTTCAACATCACTATGCGTGAAAGATTTACTGGTCTTGTACAATCTTCGCTTAAAACAGAAAGATTGCTTTGTTTTTGCGTGGAGTTTTTGCGATGTTTTGGACGAGGTTTTGTACTTCTTACAGAAATCTTCTTTAAATTGTTACTACCAAGAGAATTAGCTTAGTAACTGATTGTGCTCCGATATCGATTTCGATTTTACATTGTCTGCGTCGTAGAATTTGCAATTAATTCATCTTACAGTTCTGACGAAAGGGAAATCTCTGAGTAATAAACTGATAAACCGGTTTTATTCTGGTGCGATTAGTGTGGATAAACTTTGTTCTTATTGAGAAAATAATTTGAAAGCGTGTTAAAAAAATGAATGTGTGCATAATTACAATGGATTATTATTCTTGCGAAAGTTGTCTTATTTTTATCATCTAAAGTACTCGTTTTAGATTTGAATCTTAGCTTAGACTGAATTGCCTGTATTGATATTTGAGGAGTTTTTAAATGAGGCCTTATAGAGGTGGTGTTCAATACTTTGTATGAATAATTTTTGTGTTTTAATTTTAAAAAGGTTATTTTATCCGAAACATTTGGAAGGACTGCTAAAACTGGAGTTTTGCCCAAGATCAGAATATAATTTTCTTGATGTTGTGCAGCATCTTATGTGTATAAACTTCCGGTTGACAATTTTATGAAGGCCGGAATCTTAGACGTTATTATTTCAGAACCGTCGCGCTTTCCTCCCACATCGCAACTCCAGCTGGCTTGAACTATTTCCAACTTGCCCCTACTTTCACTTCCGAAATCATGAACGTGAGTGCTGGAGGAAAGATGTAACATCACATTTTATGCAAAGGGATATGAGGAACTCGCAAATATTTCTCTAAAACTTGTAATAATGGAGATTGTCAAATGACAGAGAGAGTGTGCGGTTATTTAATTTTTCATCGAGATATTTAATATTTCTGAATATTGTGCTTTCAACGACGTAACTCTTGGATTTGAAAGTGCACCTTGTGGTGAAACTGGGAAAACCATATCTTGCGTTATCAGACTTGTTTCTCTTCTGTGAAGTTTCTTTATCGAAACTGTCAGTTGTATCTTGTGGAAATTTGTGATGTAGTTATCTTACAAATTCGCCTGCATTTTTGCTAAACTCCACATGGCATGTGCAGGGAGTTAGATCTGAAGTCTGCCTCCAAAAGTCTCATTATTTTACTCGGTAGTTTCAAGTTATAAGGTTATATTTGCATGCTGTCTGTGTGTTTTGAAATTTAAGTTATAAACGGCGGGTGATTCCACGGATGTTGTATTGCTAAAAGCAGAAAAAGGATTTACTCTTGATGTCTCTTCGTATGGAATTGTTATACATGTGTTTATTTAATGTTTTATATAAAAATGGATACTACGAAAAATGGTATTAAGCTTGCCTTCAAAGATATGTTTTCCAAGAAGATACCAGGTTATTGCAAAGTGACGTCGGAAGACGCGGGACAGTCTGTTCAGATTCTGTTGACCGCCTCTGATGAATCCGATAGTTCTGAATGTGAAAAGGTGGTCAATAAGGAGATTAAAACTGTACTTGCTGAACAAATACCTAAAATTACGATAACTAATGAGGTAAGATCCTTCTTCATTATACGTTATTACCATGAGCATTTTTTAAATCATTATTTGTATTTGTTTTACATTTCCATGTAAAATAAAGCATAAGTTCCATGTAATCTTTTTTGCCGGGCGCTGGCTTTGGGTACCAGAGTCTGTTGGTTCGAGCCCCACTATTGGCATGGACGTTTGTAGCCGTTCGAAATCGGCTTTAAGCAGTAGGTCCCGGTTTAATCAGCCATCGTGTAACAAAAAGTGACCGTAGCGCTCCCAACCAATCATGTAATCTTAATTTTAACTCCAGGAATTTTCTGCTTCATTCCTTCTCCTTTGAGCTTTTAAAGCAAATAAGATAAACATATTTACAGAGATTTTTTTCCCCCTCGATATATGTAATTTATAACCAAATATTTTGAACATGTTTGGATCTTCTGTTTCTTTTTTTAATGATTAGTTAATTATTACGTTGATGCTCACTTTCACTTTTATAAAGTTGTGTAAACGAGTGTAAGGTGATAAAATAATTTCTGAGGTTTTACAAAATTTTGTAATTTTTACACTGTAAAATACCGTTAACGTTAGACCATCAAGTCTTTAATATCAATGCATTTATCGCGTTACAGCGTCAGAAATTTCCGTTATTTTTTTAAACAAGTTTTAACCGTAGTTAATTCTGTGCATTTTTTAATTACTTAATTTTTTTCTCGTATTTTCGTAGGTAGACTGCCATAAAAATGAATCGGAGTATATGAAATTTAAATATTATGACTTCATCTGCATAACCTTTTTTTTCTTGCAGAAGAATACTGATTTCGAATGAATTAATTTCGGTTCAAATATGTATTAAAATAGTCATTTTTAGTTTGGTTCAATTGCGATAATATTTTAAAGATTTTTTCCCCCGGCATTTCCAATGCTACAAATTTTATTATTACGCGAGGAATTTTTAAAAATCTGTATAAAAATAAAATAAAATTGAATTTGCTTTTTACTCTTTATTTTAATTTTATTTTTTATTTTCTCTTCCAATCATGAATCTGTAGATTTCCTCTCTGTTAATCACAAAGTTCCGTCTAGTTTTGATGACTGCATTTTTTGGACACTATCCTTGTTTGACGGCCCCTAAAAAACAAACGACATTTTAACGATGTTATTTAAAAAATGATTAAAGTTGAAACAGATTAATCGTTCACTATAAGCTGTCTGCTCAATGCAATTATCGCGCTATATCCCAATTCCATTATTGGTATTAGGAATTTTAAAACATAGCTTTAAAACATTGCATGTCTAGAGATAACTCATAAATGCCATATTTTCATCTTTCAGTCATGCTTGGGAATAGTTGCTAAACATAAAGCAGATGGTTCGAGACAATGTTTTCCATCCGCACCTATCGTCCATTCGAAAAGCTTTGTTTTCCAGGTAATATTTCCACCATCTTTAGACGCCATCTATCGGGATGTTAAAGCAATTGTTTAACTTCTTTCGTTATAAGAAATAGAAACTCAACGTTTTGTGTATTTGTTGTTTTGTTTACGTAGAACCTATTTTTGGAGTTCTGTGATCTTACGTGTATTTTCTCCTCGGTATCGATTTTAAATTTCATGTGATGCACGTTTGAAACTTTAATCAATTTTATTTTTTGGAACAACTTGGATAAGGGTGAAATATGGCCTAACAGATATTAATCTTATATTTTATACAGTGTCGGTAGTTTTTAAGAGAAATCTTGTTTGTTTTTCGTATTGAATTTGCTTATTAATGCCTTATTGTAACCAGTAAAACTTTTATAAATTGTGTTATATACAAAACAAAAACACGCACTTCTTAAATGTAAGTTACATGACGTCCCAACTTTTATAATAGTCTAGCTGAATGACCGTGCTTCGCTACAGAGTACATTTTAGGATAATTACAATGAAAAACTAATAAAATTGCTTTTTAGAGGATTTCCTTACAAACAATATTTTTTGTTTCTTCATTGGGCGAAACTAATATTACCAGGCTCGTCCGCGAACTTACGCGTGAGCAAGCTACGTAAAATTGACAGTGGGATAAACACTTTTCTCTTAAATCTACGCCAGCGTATTTTAAAGTTTGGCCTTGAGACTTATTTATCGTCATGGCGAAACATACTTTGAGGGGAAATTGTAGTTTTATATATAGGTTTAATTTAATATACATAAAGCATACTAATTTGACTTAAATTCTTAAAAAACTTCCATCCTTGTTAGTCTAGTGGTTAAATTTTATCTTTTACTCTATTTTAATAATTTTTTTGTCAGTTTATTTCGTTGTTGTGCACGTGACGCAAAATTAATTTAAAGTATTACAAAAAAGAAAAAAAATCTCGTGATCGGCATTTAATAAATTAAATTAAAAAAATTAATCTTTAAAAATTCACCAAAAATCAGAAATTGGAGGTAAAGATTCGAAAAAGGTTTCATGTTAAGGGAATTTTTATTATCTTTCTCGTGATATAAATTTTATAACCCTCAGATTATTATTTTAAATGCAAACTAAAAAAAGTTACAAAAACAGCTTAAAAATTGAATTTAAAAAATCTAAGAAGAATATTTTAAAAATCTCTCTTAGTGAACCCCTACACTATAAGAAGAATCGCTATACAAAATTTCAGCCCTTTAGGCCAGCGGTTTTCCAGCGGTTTGGTCTGTGCGTTATCTGTCAGTCAGTTAGTCACGGAACTGTTTTATATATATAGAATAGATGCGTATCAAACTGTAAAATAGTTACGGCTCTTCTTCGCGTTGGAAGGTATAATTTGATAATGATAACATTGGAGTTTAAAAAATTTAATTTTATAGTTGAAATTTTGCATAGTCCTCTTTTATGTGTTATAACTTCATTTTACCTTTATGAGCACCTTGAATAGTAAGCCTGCTATGCCAAACGTGCGGCTTACTGCGAATAAAAGGGCAACGATATTTTTACCGAAACCTTTGCTCTTTGGAATACAGTAGTTCGTCTCTTAAGATACTTTTTCTTAACATATATTTGAACAGAAAAGGGTAAAATATCGTTTTATATTCTTATGTAAGTAGCGAATATTATAATAAAAGTAAAATCTAAAATTATTTTAGTCTTTCCGTAAATTTTTGTGTGGAGTTTAACTGTTGTGGATGAAATGAGTTTACCTGTAAAATGAAATGAACAAATTATACTTTCCACATTTTTTGGGGCCTTCTTAAGTGTCATAAGTATAGGTCTGACGACTATTGCATTATTATGATTATGTGTGCGTACTTTAAGTAAATACACAAAACGGTTGTGCTTGTATACACGGTGGTTTTGTTGAGTAATTCAGAGCGGAGAAAAACTCCACGTATGATCAAGTGCACTTCGAAAATAGTTTAGAACTTATTCCTCAAATATCCTTATATTTTGGTTGCTTTTAGGTTGGAGTGAAATATGGTCAATAATTTATAAAAATTCAGTAGTGAATAAAAATGAACAAAATATAATTGCACTTTGAATGAATACACGTCTTTAATGCCAGTTAGAAGTGTAATTATCATCTGAGACATTTTGAATTCGAGTTTCGCGATGAGAAAAATACAATGAAACTAGATGAATATGATGTAAAGATGAATGCATATTTTTTACTCCCTGTTGTATCATAGTATTTTGGCATAATTACTCAAGTTGTAACTATTTACCACCCACACACACGCACAGACACATACTCACACATATAAATAAATAAATAAATAAATAAATATCTATATCTATCTATTCTATCTATCTATCTACACACATATATATATATATATATATATATATATATATATATATATATATATATATATATATATATATAATGTATGTGTGTGTGTGTGTGTGTTTGTTTGTTTGTTTTATATAGTAAACATATGTGCAAAATTACAAGTACTTTCGCTGTATCGTAATTTTACACTTAAACCATTTTATTTATTCATATATTCTATTTCTTGTAACAGATGTTATCATTTTCGTATGTCAGTCTGTTATGTGTAGTATTTTGCTCAACAATTGAATAGAGAAATGTCTTCGCATTAATACCCTGGCATTCGTGCATTCCCTACGTTCCTATTTTGAAACTTATTTTTACCTCAATATATCTACGCTAAATATGTGTGGGCGTATTTTCCTAACATCCTGAAATAGTGTCTTATGTGATCATTATGTTGTAATAGATGGGTTGATAAAATATTTAATAACTCATCATTTACAAAGTGACTAAATTTTGAATTATTTAAGTTAGCATTTTTTTTCCCGTTCTGTTTCACCATTATTATGCTTTGTATGGTTTGTGGACGTATGCAAGGGCAGCAAGTCCGAAAGCAAAACAGCAATTTTATATTTTTAGTACTAAATTAGTACTAAAAAAACCGTCTATATTTTTAGTACTAAATTAGTACTAAAATTTCCGTCTTCGAGTTCCAATTCACGAAATGGAAATCATTATGAGCTACCTCTGATCTTTGCACTAAATGTAACATTAAAGGATTATGAAATATAAAGAATTTTAAGAAATTATTTTTTATTTTCTATCTTTAATTTCTAAACTCCTCCTCCCCTTTTATTTGAAAAAGAATGACTTTCATTGGATTATCTATATATATAAAACAGTTCCGTAACTGACTGACTCATTGACCGATATACAACGCACAGACCAAACCGCTGGACCTAAAGGGCTGAAATTTTGCATGGCGATTCTTCCTAGTGTAGGGGTGCACTAAGAAAGATTTTTGAAAAATTTCAAAAAGATTTTTTAAAATTAAATTTTTAAGCTGTGTATTAACTTTTTTTAAGTTTGCATTTAAAATAATAATTTGAGGGTTAAGAAATTTATATCACGAGAGAGATCATAAAAATTCAATTTTAGAATTTAAAGATTCAATTTTAGAATTTAATTTATTAAATGCTCATCACGTGATTTCTTTTTCTGGTACTTTAAATAAATTTATCGTCACTTTCGTAACAATGAAATAGACAAAAAAATATTTTTTCCCTTGCTAATGCGGCAGACGATTGGACATTATCCAAAAAAATATTAAAATACAGCAAAAGAAATGCTCCTCAAACTGTACTATATTAACTGTACTATATTCTTTAGTATGTTCTATTAGATTTAATTTGAAAATTTACTTCTACATTATTTTGTCTATAAAAATATCTCTTACGATATTTTTTATAAATAAATATATATATATATATATATATATATATATATATATATATATATTTTACATCAATTGTATACATTGATCGTCGTATATATTATACATATATATATATATATTTATTAATTTTTTTTGGCATTAATAGCATACATTGACCGTTGTATTTAATTTGAATGTACGCCTTCAAGTAATGTTATTCATGCCGTGTGACAAATATAAAAATTCCTCGACATATTTTGGTATTTGTACTTAATTGATACTTGGATCTGATCTGGTTAATCCTCCATGCATTCTTCTTTCTCTGTACAGGGTGTTCCAAAAGAGAATATGCTACTTTGAAGGGGAACAAAGAAAAATTGGGAAGATCTACAAACACTTAATACGTATCATAAACATTTATTACCCATCAACTTTTGGTCTCATAACTTAATAACCGGAGTGCAGCAGTTGCTAGTGTCATATATCTCCCTATTAGAAAATGACAACTTTCGATGATGCAGAATGGAAGCACACTGTATGTTTTGCTTTGAGAATAAAAAAGTCAAATTTATTTCAGAGGAATTTTCACACAGTACACCAAAGGGCACTCTTGAAGACCTTATTTCTGTATTTTGTGGAAGCAGGCAGTTTTGCGCGTCATTCAAGGTCCACACAAAAGGTGTGTGTTTTCTTTATTGTCGTGCCGGGCGATAACCGAATAGCTAGGGCGCTGACATTCGATACCAGAGTCTATGGGTTCGAAGCCCATAATTGGCATGGATGTTTGTAGACGTTAAAAATCGGCTTTAAGCTGTAGGTCTCAGTCTCAGATCCCTCGTGTAGCGCCCCCCCCAAAAAATAAATAAAGACCGTAGCGCTCCCAACCAACCTTTATGGTCGTGGAAGAAAATCGTCTAAGTTAGTCCCAGTGATTCAACCATGCCAACGTCGCTTAAAATTGACAATATTTAAAAACCATTTGAGGCTTTTCCACCGAACTCCGAACTATCCTTACTTTTCGAACACACACACACTCACTCTCTCTCTCTCTCTCTCTCTCTCTCTCTCTCTCTCTCTCTCTCTCTCTACCTCTACCTCTACCTCTCTCTCTCTCTCTCTCTCTCTCTCTCTCTCTACCTCTACCTCGCTACCTCTACCTCTCTCTCTACCTGTATGAAAGGCTTAAGTCTATCAATTTTGTATACAAAAGTACATTTCTTTGTACAAAAGACTCAAGTCGAAATTATATTTCTGCGATTGGTATAAAAGCCTATAACTTGGTATATTTAAATCACTGTTTTTCTCTTACGCCCTTTATACCGGGCGCCATATATATATATATATATATATATATATATATATATATATATATATATATATATATATATATATATATATATATATATATATATATATATATATATAGAGAGAGAGAGAGAGAGAGAGAGAGAGAGATAGAAGGGCGATTTTTCACCGCAGGGAGCATTTCATGATGAGAATTAGTGAGCATTGGGAAAAACACTGTCTACTAGTTAAAAATCTTTTTTTATCCTGATCTCTTTTCAGTCCTTTGTCGGTTGTGATCAGTCTTATATTCTTGGCACGATTGAAATAATTTTATGTTCTCTCTTTGTAAGATTTTTTTTTTTCGCGCTGTATGAAATCACCTCTGGCTCTTTTCAAATAAACTAGAAGGTTATTTGTTAAGATTTCCGTTTCTATTCTAGGCGGTTGTTTCTACTTCTCCTCTCGAATCTGTCTGCAAGACAAAAAGCGTTTCTCAGCAATTCTGTCTTTTTCAAAGTTTTATATGCTGGGTATGTAAGTGAATGTATGTGTTTTACATGTAACTACGATATGAGGTGATTACATCAGTTCCAAATGAATGATATTCAAGGAATATTTAAAATACTCCAATAGTTAGGCTTCAAATGCAGCAGTAATCTTTGCAAGTAAATGCATTTCACAAACTGGACAGATTAATGAAATGTAATAAAATATTATAAGGAAAGTTTGAATTACTTAAATTCCAAAATTACTGTGCTTGTGAATCAGTTTTTAAAAATATCATGATAAACATCATATTCGCAAAAATAGGCGAATTTAAGTTCTAAAGGAAATAAGATTATGCATATTAAGTATAAAGAAGTGAGTTAAGAAATAATAATAATAATTATTATTATTATTAACACCCACACATATCTATATATATATATACAGTCCAGTCACATTAATGTGACCACCTGTCAAAATCCAGAATAACCACCTTTCGCAGAGCGGACCGCTGCGAGACGTGCAGGAAGAGAGTCAATTAGGTTCCTGAAGGTGTTCACTGGGATGTTGAGCCTTGCCGACTCCAGTGCCGTGGCCAGCTGTGCTAGGTTACGAGGGTGAGGATCCATGGTGCGAACAACCCGATCGAGGTGGTCCCACAGATTCTCGATTGGGTTCAAGTCCGGGGAATTTGCTGGCCAAGGGAGTACGGTAAACTCATCCTGGTGCTCTTCGAACCACGCACGTACACTGCGAGCTTTATGACACGTCGCATTGTCCTGCTGGTAGATGCCATCTGAGGAAAAACAATTCGAATGTAGGGGTGAACATGGTCCGCAAGGATAGATGCATACTTGTGTTGATCCATCGTGCCTTCCACAATGATGAGTGAATCCAGAGAATACCACGAAAACATTCCCCAGACTATAATGCTCCCTCCTCCAACTTGGACCCTTCCGGCAATTGTTGCAGGGTGTTTGCTTTTAGACGTGTCACACCGTTTACGCCAACGTGCATCTGTCCGATGGAGTATAAAACGTGATTCATCGGAAAAAGCCACCTGTCTCCACTCAGTGGAAGTCCAGTTGCGGTACTGGCGTGCAAATTCCAGCCTTCGTCGTCGATGAACAGCAGTCAGCATAGGTGCATTAACCAGGCGTCTGCTGCGGAAGCCCATACGCAGCAACGTTCGCTGAACCGTCGTTGTGGAGACACTGTTGGTAGCCCCTCATCTGGACGGTCAGTTGCTCAACGGTTGCACGTCTATTCGCCCGAACGCATCTCCGCAGCCATCTATGGCCCGTGGTGCACCACATTTGCCACGTCGCTGATTTTGGATAGTGCCATTTTGCCATGCCCGGCAAACTTTTACCACGGCGGTCCGCGAACAGTTTACAAAATTAGGCGTTTCGGAAATGCTTCCACCCTTGGTCCGAAAGCCAATGATCATGCCCTTTTGGACGTCGGATAAATCGCTCCGTTTCTACATGACTGCAAGAACTGAAATGTTTTCCGAATGCCTACAACACACTTTATATATCCACCAAATTTGGTGATGACACGTGCCTTCTGCGATTGGTTATTTAACGTTGACGTCAAAAGTAGGCGGTGGTCACATTAATATGACTGGACTGTGTATATAAAACAGTTCCGTAACTGACTGACCGACTGACAGATAACGCACAGACCAAACCACTGGACCTAAAGAGCTGAAATTTTGTATGGCGCTTCTTATAGTGTAGGGGTGCACTAAGAAATATTTTTGAAAAATTCTTCTTAGATTTTTTTAAATTAAATTTTTAAGCTGTTTGGTAACTTTTTTAAAGTTTGCATTTAAAATAATAATTTGAGTGTTATAAAATTCATATCACGAGAAAGATCATAAAAGTTCCTTTAAAATGAAATCTTTTTCGAATCTTTACCTCCATTTTCTTATTTTTGGTGAATTTTTAAAGATTAATTTTTAGAATTTAATTTATTAAATGCTGATCACGTGCTTTCTTTCCTTTTTTCGATACTTTAAAATAATTTTGCGTCACGTGCATAACAACGAAATAAATTGACAAAAAAAAATATCGAAATACGGTGAAAGATAAAATTAACTACTAGACTAATTGAGATGGAAGTTTTTTAAGAATTTAATTTTAATTAGTATGTTTTATGGATATTAAACATACAAATTAAATGCTTACACTGACCGCTGTATTGAATTTGAATATTTTCTCCCACATTATTTTTGCTATAAAAATTTCCGTTACGATTTTTTTTTTTATAAATATTTTTTATTGGCATTTATTGCATACATTGACCGTTGTATTTAATTTCAATGTACTCCGTAGTGAAGCACGGGTATTCAGCTTATATATATATATATATATATATATATATATATATATATATATATATATATATATATATATATATATATATATATATATATATATATATGGTCATCCCATAAGTTATGCAGTTATTTTCCTTGTTGGTCAAAATGAATGATGCAGTGTTTTACATTTCTTGCTTGATCTTACAATCTGCATGATTTATATTATATTGGAACTTATTATACTTATGGGAGGGTCCAGTAATATGTGTGAGTGTGTGGAGAGAAAGAAAGGGCCTGTTCACACTGTGTCCGTGTTATTCGTATTGACATATTTTAAACTAATCACAGACCTCAACAATTTCGTGGCTAATCGTTTGGAGGTTTGTAATTGGTTTAATATATTTCAATACGAGTTACGGTGACGCTGACGGATTCTATGTGAACAGGCCGATAGAGAGTGAGCGTATGTGTTTATGTTTGATCATAATAGGGCATCCTCATACATATAGAGCAAAAGTTTTCGCTCTCTGCGGTTAACTAGTGCACAGTTAAAGCCACATAATCTATCCTGGTCGCAAACGAGGGGCGTATCTAGTTTTTTTATTTTTTATTTATTAGAACTTTCCTCGCGCACGAAGCGTTCAAGGCTGTTGAAACTACTATGGGCTTGGGGAGAAGCAGCAGAGGGTAATGCCCGAGACCTAGCGTGGATTTCCCCACCTCTTAAGAGGCTCCGAGAAGGAGAAAAGGGAGGAAAGAAAAAATACATTTAGGGTGAAACAAAAATGGCGCAGCGGGATCATACCACCAATAGAAATTTCTACTTCTGTCTGTCACCGAAGTATGTGAGGTGTATCAGGTGTAACAATTTCAGAGTTTCAGTTATGAGAATTTGTATGATTACAATGAAGTTGTCATATTATTTTAAATTCGTCGTGTGCTGCTAAACAATTGTGATGCATGTAACATTGATTAAAGAGTATCTCTCTTGATGTAGAGAATATTTTGCATATTCGCTAATCATTCCCACTAGGTGAAAAATTTTGATACGAAAGAGATATGGAATATGTAATTCGGGAAGAAAATCATGAAATAAATAAAGAATGAATGTTAAAAAAAGTTTTGTAATTACTACCGAAGTTAATTTTCTATTTTCCTCTCTATCGGAATAAAAAAATTTAATGATCCGAAAAAGTGTTTTTCTAATAATTCAAATTATTATTTATCAATTTTTGTTAATAGCTAGTCTCCTTGTTCTGAACAAATGGAATTCTGCTGCAGTTTAGTAATTGACAGCTTAAATAGCGCTCGAGTGGCATTTAAGTAAAAACTTACTGGTCTAAAGAGCAAACTGAACACTTTTTTTTTTCCCGCATTAAACGCTTATTTGGCTATTTTACTCAACACGTATAATTATGTATACACTGGTGGGCGAAAATTAAGGACGGAATGGGGAAATTAGCATTACGGCGGAAATGTCTGACAGAACAGAACAAAGGACCAGTCAGGACATTGCCTTGAGGCAGGTGCTGTGTATGTACAAGCGCACATACGCAGTACCTTATGGTATGTTTTTTACAAATCATTCCACATAATTTGTGGCTGGTCGTATAGTATGTTTTTGCAAGAATCTTGACCGCTGCTGTGCGACATTACATGGAAAAACCTGTCTCGTCCTTAATTTTTGCACACCAGTGTATAATGATACATTTTATATTATTTATGTATGTCAGAAATGAGGGGGTCAGTAACTGAGTTAAAGAACGAGGGGGAACAATTGTAGACGTCCAACTGGATAACAGGAACCACTAAATGCGCTAGTTATCTACTTTAAAGTAAGGGAATAGTAAAAAATAACGCAAATTTTGAGTGTATTCAGTTGCAGACTTGGGTGTGTTTATTGTCAATGCCAGGCTCTTGTCAATGATGACATTCGCATTTTATCTGCGAGGATTGTTCGTTGTTTTCAATTGAGGCATCGTGTAGATGAACCAACACCACCCCCTAGTGCTCGTACCTTCTCCCACCCCTGACCTCATAGATCTCTATGGTCTTCTGGTCTATCTATGGATTTAACGTGCCCATATCCAGCCTAGACACGAAGTTGTTTAGTGGCACTCGTCGGGGTTCGAACTGACTACCCCCAGTTCGAAGCCCAACGCGCTACTACTAGGCTACCTCAGCCCCCCCCCCCAAAAAAAAAAAAAAAAAAAAGCCAACAGGACGCGGTGTTCCCAGGTGGTCACCCTCCCAAGTACTGACCGCACCCGATGTTGGATGACTTCGGTGATCGGACAAGAACAGGTATTTTCAGCTTGGTATGGTTGTCTTGGATGAAGGTTTTGCTCTTTGGGAACCTTCTGGGCAAGACGTAACCGCTGAGTGCCCTGGCTGTTCCGTAAGGGAATTCATTCTAGAATTTTGTCTGTGATGGAAATTTATGTCCGCCACTAAGCCGTCACTAGCACATAATAAAAATAATTAAATAATGCTGTAAACGATAGGTACTCGAATAAAACTGTGAAAAATGCAAAAGTACCATGCTAATTAGAGATGTTACTAAACGTAACAAGAACTCAAGAAATACTGCTAGAGTGCAAGCCTTCCTAAGGACTAGATCTCCTCATTTTCAAGACATAATTAAACAAGTTTTGATGTCCTTACTTCCTAGCCGTTGATGAAAACGAGCAGGGTAAACTCTTTATGCGGATTAGTTTTAGTCTATTCATTTTTTGTCTTGTTCTCGGTAAATAAAGTAAATTGAACTGTTGACTACTTTCTGATATTTGTGTTCTTTACTTTTCTGAATGCAAAGTTTTGATAGTATGGGCAGTTTGAAACAGGGACGGACACACACGTAGATAAATTACTTTATAGTGCGTAGAAATGTGGGTAGTACTTAAGTCTCATTTAAAAAAAAAAAAAAAAAAAAAAAAAAAAAAAAAAAAAAAAAAAAAACTAGTCTTGCTTGAGGAAACATTATAAAATTTATAGTCTTGCCCCCTGACGGAGAGCAGTTTGTTTCACTGCCAAAAACGACAGCGTCCACTCAAAGGAAGAAGTTTCATTCGCGAGAATTTAGCGACTGTCACACATAGAATTTTCTATTATGCGGGCCTGTTACCTTGATTTGGATCGAATCGTCTACTCCCTCCAGAAGCCCAGTTTCTTCCAGAGGAGTCGAACCTTATCGACAGTGAACTATAGTATTAAGTTGATTCTTTGAAATGGCATGATTGTACAAATGCAAGATTTGCATCTTCGTTGCGTTTCTTGAAACTTCTCCGAAGATGAAAGGAGTTCAGAATCTTGTAAGTGAAATATTTATGGTACATTTTACCTCTTCCTACATAGCTACCTTTATTTTGTCTTGCTATTGCTACGATAGAGGTAAGATCATCAAAAAACAATTACTGAACAATTTATTACACTCTTTTTTAAAATGTGTAGAGGAAAGGGAGTTGTTCATCAAAGGAAACTATGGCTGAGCGAAAAGAGCAATTTATAGTGAGAGATTTTTTCCCCCCTTTCTATCACAATTATTGCCTAAAGCATTAACTAGAGCAATTATTAAATTGTTGTTATTGGATTTTATACAATGAGCAATTTCTACAATGAAACCAACTTTCAGTGATTATAACTGATTTTTAAAAATTAAATTTCAGTCTTATTCACATTGTCCAGATAGATTCCAGAAGTAAAATTCTCAATTAAAATAGCCATCATTTAGCCGCTGCGCTCGTTTTATGTCATCCATCGGCAATTCTAATTATTGCATACCCTGGCTATCTTGTCTCACACGGCGCCGTGAAAACGCTAGGAGAGGACTGTCGAGTGCAACAACTGGAAAGGAAATTTTAACAAAACGTGGTTGGTTATCAAAAAGAAGGCGGCAGTGTTTATTTGCAAAGTGTATGAGACACATAAGCAGACTAAAATTGTGGAGCTCCGCGCAATTACTTCTGTATCTTCTCTTAGTTAAACTTTTGCGTTTAGCAGATATATTTTTAAAAATAAGAATCAAGAGCTATGTAAATTACATTTAGCAATTCTTTTACTAACGACCTGAAACCTATTTACCAGCAACTAGATTCTGGAGGCATTGAAAAATTAACAATAGCCTCTCGATCAGGATATTTTAAGACGACTCTTTATAAATGAAACTCTTATTCCAGTATCAACGGCCTGAAAGTAGAAAGGAAGGTTATTTAGTTTGCAAAATAACTTACGGCACAAAACTGTACTGAAGGAGAATTTTCCACGGTGACGACTTGGATTTATGCCATAGCTGCAATCAGCGAATTATAAAGTCAGAGATAAACGTGTGGCATAAGAAGAAAAGATAAAGATTGAATTAAATGAATGTTAGAAATTTTCATTCATGTTTTGCCTTTAAAGCAACACTATTTTCATTAAATCATGCATATATTTCTCAATCCAGTTGTCCGTTCAATATTGTTATACGATCATCGTTTTGTGTCTTTCTAAGTTTCGTAACAGCTTGTAAATTTAGGACATAAAATTTATTTAAAAGCTTATAGAAAGTAAGAGAAGGAAAAAAAAAGAGATTGAGCAAAAAATTCCTATTGTTTAATTCTGGACAATAATAATTTCACCTTTCAACCCCCTCTTTATCGTTGCATCACGGTTTTTTTATAGCTCTCGTTGTATCTGGTGTGTCTATACCAGCAGATGGAGGAAACGCTGCGGTAGGTTCCGGGCGTTCCCCTCCGGTGCACCTTTATCCAAGGCTACCGATTTGTCCGGCCTTGAACGTAGTACCATGCCCGAATTCGGGTCTAAGAGTCCCAAGCAATGCCCTTCCTCACAGAATGTTCTGAAGTTCGATGAAACGGCTGGAGTTCATTCCCTTCGCTGCGAGAATTTTCTATCGAGTGTAAAGGCTGTAATAGGTGGCACAAGTACTTTCTGGAGAAGTTATAAACCCAGAGCCATTTACAAATAGCTTAGTGGTTCTGCGTGTGTTAATATTGCGTTTTTCTTAAATGCCTGAAAATCTTGTGCTAGAGGAGCAAATGACTTGCGTAAATTTATGTTTGCGAATGGAAGTGTTAGGAGTAACACTTGCGTCTACATGTATCTAAATTATTTATGCAATTGTTTGGATTTCCGTTGTATGTCCATATTTATTTTGTATTCCATATATACATTTATATATGCATATAAATCTGTTTATATAGCACTGTTATATGATTTAAATTGCGATGGGCGTAAGTACCTGACACAACATAAGCTATCACGTCCGTAGAAATACGTGTTTGAGAATTTAAACCGCAGTTTGTGTTTCTTGTGAAATGTTGAATATATACTCTGTTGAGTGCAGCCATGTTCATTAGAAGTGGCGCTTCGGGAATTGTGGACAGTTGGTATAATTTTCGGTATGATTGTTGTTTTAATCAATTCAAACTCACGTTCATTAATTTTGTTTGTATTGTGACTTAATATTTTTCTTTTATACTTTTCAGATTTTAAATGTTTTAAATCGCAGAGTAATATCTTTTTATTCCGAGGAGGTTTGACAAGTTTTTTGGTTAATTATGATGGGGCATTTTTAAATGTCGATCTTGTCCAAATCAGGCCTGCACACACATATGTTCCGCGGGCCACATGAGCTTGTCAGCACTCACTCTGTGGCCCGCTTGTGAAGACGCATATCATAAATTTGAAAAATACGGAATATTATTTTTATATTTATGATATTAGGAAAGAAATATGTATAGAATCAACATTCATATTTGTTTAATTTTTAACATGAACATTAATTTATTTTTTGTTAGATAAAATATTCTTTGCTTTCTCATCTATTCTATTTTATTGCGGCCCGCAGCAGTTTTCCATGAAGTAATAGGGCCCGCATCCCATTTCGAATTGTGCAGGCTTGGTCTAAATTCTTAAGAAATTTTTTTAGGATTTTTATTTCTACTCTGGGTCAAGAAATACGAAATAGTTCACTATAGGTATATTCAGTCCATTGAGGAAATGTTAGGGAATTTGCAGACCGATGATACGTAAAAGAAACGCCAGGGTCGAATACCGATGGACGTAATCTAATAATTGATTTTCGCAATTCATTTTTAAAGTGTTAAAAAAAAGAAACGAGAATGAAGACAGTTCACTGAATTTTGATAAATTTTCATAGATTGTGTTCTAACTCTAAAATTTTGGCGGTGGTGTGAGAGATTGTCTAGAAAGTTTATTAAAAAAAAAAAAAAAAAAAAAAAATGAGGAAAGGAACAGCAATTACTTGCAGATGGAACAAAAATTGTGTGTTCGGCTTTGTGTTTAAAAAGAAAGAAAGTAAGTAATAAGCTAATTATTCCAAGTTTGTTTACGTATGCAGTCGATGGAAAAAATATTGTGATATTTTGCATCTATTACTTAATATTGATCAACGTGTGTAATAAAGTATATTTCAGAATTACATTACCAGTAAAATACATTATCTAACTTTCACTATATTGTTTAAACGATTGCAATAAGAGTACTTCATTTTTGATTGCCGAGAAAAAAAAAAATTCTCCATATTGCCTTTGTTATGTAATGTGAGTATTTTCTTTTTTTTTTTGAGTATATTAAACAGTACTTTGGCATAACTGCGACTCTTGCATAATCTGCTTGCATACATGGTGTAGTCATCGTAAAATCTGAGCAATTAATACGTTTTCAGACTGATGCCTTTTTCCTTTCGGTTGGGGGCGGTTTATATTTTAAAGATTTATTGGTACCGGAAATATTAAGCAAATACTCTCGTCTAGTTCAGTTGTTCCCAACCCGTAGAAGTCTGCGGGCCACTAAGCCAGAAATTGAACCACGTGTAGACCACCGACTTGAGGGGGTATGGGGGTATAGAATATCCCTCAGGCAAAAGGGATACAGGATTAACGTATTCACATTATAACGTATCATATTCTAATAATAAAATAATTGTGTTCATCTTTTGAGAAATTTTAATTCAACACTCGATAGTCATCGGATATATTCGGCCCATGTAGTTCAGCGAACATTGCTTTCAAAATCCTCATTTATTTAGCAACTTTTTTATATGTGGTGCCAGACCACTCCCGAGGCTCTCGTGGACCACGGGTTGAGAACCACTGGTCTAGTTCACCCGATGTTCAAAGACACCGTGTCTGTGAGGAGTACTTGAAATATCTGATCTCCAAGAGGGTAGGGTGCAGGAGCATATTTAAGAGGTGGGTCATAGGGACCTTGCCGCCTCCCGAAATTTAGGCCCATCTTACATTATAATAATGAATTAACGGCCCAGAATTATGTTTTCGTAAGCCTTTTTGCCTCCACCCTTGAAAGGTTTCTCTCTGTGTTCAGCTTGTGCCTATGTGTGTTGGTATGGTGGTTGAACTAAATTAGTAATAAAGTTCTCCCAAGGTGGCGATAAAAATAGTTTGTCTTTTTGCCTTTGTGTAGCATTGCGAGAGTAAAATTAATACAATGCTGAGAGTTAACTTTCATGTTATTAAGTTAAGCTTTCAAATCCTTCGTTATACTTAAGGGAATCTTTTCTTCTTTAAAAGATGGGCTCGAATTCGTTAGCAAGTACCTTTTTAAATGTTATACCTTTTAGTGTTTCCATTTGCAATATTTCCCAAATTCTGGTTAGAAGCGTCATGAAGTTTTCTTAACACGAGAATGGAGTATTTTTAGTCGTCAATTGACTATTTCAGTTTTTGGATGACTGTTGCATTTTTAAATGTTGATTTTGGTTATCAACGGACACCAAATTCGAGTAAAACATTTTCTTCATTATCACATTTAAAACTTTTTTTAAAATTTTTATTAAAGTGTCACTTTATGAATATGGTATCTAGCATCAGTGTGTTCATATTTGAATCGATTATTATTACTCTCCTTATTTAAAAAATGTTTCTTTTTTAGCGAGTAACTGATGCTGCATGCTATATTCCATCAAAATCATGGTTCAGTTTATTTAACATCCAAAGTGTTGTACAATATTAAATGCTGCTTTGCACTTGTATTTTTAAGTTCTTAATATTAAGTGAAACTTCCCAATAATTGTGTGAAAGAAACGTAATTAATAAAAAAATATTTGAAATCTGAGATACTTAGTAAATTTCAGTCTTGAGTGCTTGTTAAATACTCTTATTTCAGCTTATGTGTCCCCATCTTTAAGTACGACTCCTTTATTGGATTTCAGGAGCTCTGTTCATAGAAGGAACCAGTCAGGTGAAAATAAACGGAGAAGCTTACGCTAACGAAAAGAGAAGAGATTTGTCTTTAAAAAAGTCTTAATCGTCTCCCAATTTAGCTACAGCAGTAAAAGTTTTATGTCATTGTTCGGATATTCTTTCCCATTCGTTGGAGAAAAATATAACTAACTGAAGCACTAGGATGAACCAGGAACGGTTAACAGAATTAACGCGCTTAGGTATATTAGCTAGGCATTGATGTAAAATACAAATATCGTTGTTTATTATCTGTTTTATTTTAAATTTGCTTGTGGATTATTCGTAGAAAATATTGACGATATGCATAAAATTGAAAAAGAGAGAGAGAGCTTAGAGAATGCTTATTTTAATGGACTCAACTAAGGTACTGCGGTCCCACTTTAGCATTTTGACGTCCTTTTGTGTTGCATACGGTATACCGAAGGGAATTTGTACTAATTAACTCATGCGTAATAATAAGTTTGCAGAGAAGTAGAGTGCACTTTAACTGGACTACGAAGCAGATTTAAATAAACCTTAGAGAAGATTCTCTCTTATATGTTAAAATTAGATCAGGTCTAGTTGTTATATGCAGAGAGAAAAAGGAAACAGTTGTTTTCAGAAGGAAAACTTAATAATGGTAAAAGAAAATATTTCTGATAGTGGCTGCTGTACATTCTCAAGCTTCTACCCCCTTCATTTTAGATTCTATTTTCAACAGATTTTTTTAAATTAATTAATTAATTAATTTATTTATTTTTATTGTTGTCTGAAACGAGATTTTATTTTTTTTCATTTTACACTTTCATTCCGATTGCAGTGTTTTTTTCCCCTTCTTCTTCTAAACAAACACAAATTTCACTTTTATATTGTCTCGCTGTTCCATATTACAGCCTTTATGCATCGTGATTTTGATTTCAATTGAATGTTTTCAGTACTAACCAAGGCTACCCGAGTAAGCGATGTCGTTAACGTTCGAGGACACTTGTCCAGCAAAGCAAATTTCGTAATCTTCCCGTTCATTTCGCTTCTGTTCTTTAAAATGTATCAAGGTTTATTTCCTGGAATTTTTTTATGAATCAATTTCCTTTCTATATCATTTTATTTTGGCGATTTTTACCCCGATTTCCTACCAGTTGTACAAGATTCTAACTATATCCGAAAGTAGAGCGTTCGTGTGATACATTTCGTTAACCGAAGCAGGGTAAAAAGAAAAAAAAAAGCTGTTTTATTTGCGCCGTAGAAATTTTTCCCCAGATTCAAAGCATAACTTGTGAGTCATACTCTATAACGCATAATACCTAAAACATTTAGTAAGAGCAGGAATGATAAGCTATATACACATCTTAAAGATGCTGTGTACTAACCCTATTGGATTCGTTCACCTCAATGTTACCCTATGGAGAAAATTGGTCCAAGGATTGCTGACTTGGATTTTAAGATTTAAAAAAAAAATTTAAAAAAAATTAGTCTGTAATAGAGAAAGAAATTCCACACTTTGGGGCATTTTTCATTTTTTTAAATGCAAATAATATTTAAAAATTTAAATTATCCGGGAGACAATGTGGTCTAGTGTGTTTTAAACGTTCAGAAATTTCTGCGGTAGACAAAATTTATAAAATTAATCCTGTTGCAAGGGGCAACAAAAAATTCAGGCTATCTGAAAATACTATTTTTATTGGATTATCAGCATTTATGTAGCTGAATATAGTAGACAAATTTTCTCCATAGGTCAACAATGAAGTGAGCGAATCCAATAGGGTTAGTACACAACAACCTTAAAAGCTGTATATTTAATTAACTCGTACGTATAGTTTTATGTACCGGAATTGGAAAGTCAGCTAACCTAGTTGGAAGCTAAGGAGTTGTGGTGGTAGGGGTGATGATTTTGCATTACGTGTCGGTGGTCGAGGTGACGGAAGATTATTGGAAATATAGATGTTGGACAGAGAGAGGAAAATCATCCGATAACAGTACATCTTCGTCTAAATTCGTTGGAGCATGTTGGTCCCCCACGTCTACTCTTACATTTCTGCAAAATAAATCGTCCACGCTCTACTGGCCTTTCGCGTTTTTTTTTTTCATAAAATATAAAGATTTTGTAGGATTTCCATCAGTTTGCGGAAACATGTTCTAATCTAGGTTTATGAAAGTGAAATGTGAAGCTAATTTCTGGAATGTGGGGAATATCTGTACTGTTCAATATTATCCTACAATCCTCAAAACTTATAAATGGGTAATTCAATCGTACAGTCTAAATACTGCAGGTATTTTTGGATAGTTCACAATAAATATTTCTCGCTAATAATATATAACACTGTTTATCTCATGGAAAAATAAAAGGAAAAGGAAACAGTTATTTACGCTTTTCTTGAAAGGAAAGGGATCCACAGATTTTTTTTATTATTTTTAAACTGTGATAATATGCATCTCTAATAACGCCTAGTGAAAGCGAAATTTTTTTTCTCCCTGCATTCATCCAGAAGTTACTGCTCTTTTGTCTTTTTTTTCCATCCATTTCGCCTGTATTTAAATTCACGTGTCTAGCCCGCCTAGCGTAACACCGAAGTAACGCTGTCTCTGAAACAGTTATAAAATTAATACATAATTCTGTTAGACACCGACGATTGATCTCCTGCATTTTTAACGAATACTGACCCCTCAAGGCAATTACACCTTTTTTCTTTTTTTTTTTTTTAAAAAAAAAAGGTCTTCTGAACTCTTGAGGTTCGATGTTTCACATCAAGGCCAACCGTAACGTTTGCGCCGTCCCTACACCTTTTGAGAAAATCTGGCCAATAAACCCTCCGGAGAGTTGGTTCGCCTCTCTGCGGTTAACGAACTGACAGCTCGCTCCGTGAACTCGCCACTTTACATAGTTTTTATCGGTCGGGAAAATAAAAACATAAAGCTTAATGCTCGGTTTCGTTTGGATGCGATGATCGTTTGCAACAATGTTTGCTGTTACTTTGACTTTTGTGTTTCTGTGATTGTAATGATCTGCGTATACACGAAGACGCCTCGATTTTGGAAATGGCAAGAGACTAGCTAAAATAATCGTCCTACAGTGCACTTCGTTCCAGTACTTACAGGGCACATGTGGAAATACAATAAATGACAGATTCTTAATAATTTTAGCTCTCTGTGGATTATTAAGAAGCCACCTTTTCACTTCGTATTAAATCAAGAAAAAATTTTTCAGGTAGTCTCTTCTAACGAAACTACCGCGGGTTATTAACGTAGGATTATTTATCGTTGCTTATACCTCTTTTGTATGTATATATGTATGTATGTGTTATGTATATATGTATCTATATATGTATGTATGTATATATATATATACATATATGTATGTCAAAATTTTGACGCATTTTGGTAATTTTCTGTTTAACTGTTTATTGCTTATTCAAGTGATGTAGACTGGGTTTAGCGCGCTGCCAAAATTATAACTCGCGAGGTACGGACGGACGTAATCCTTTTTAAAAAAATGTTTAAGATACTATACGAGGCTACGATGGTAAATCTGCGTTTTTCCTTATTTGGCCAGAAACGTTTAACTTGTCAAAGGAATTATGAATAACGATTGTACTTGTGTATTTTTCAAATGATCACATCCACACGAGTTTCATTGTGGGTTAAAAAAATGAAAAACAACAACAACAACTGTAAAGGCATTCTTTGAATTTCTCCTGGCATTTCGCTTTTCCTCTGGTAGCTCCAGTTGTATTAAATGCATTGAAATCCTTATTACCATATTTACGAGAATCTAAGGCGCCCTCAAAGATGACGCACACCTACCCTACCGCTTTACAGCGTTTAACTCATCATAAGCATCTTTGAAAGTGACATTTTCTAATTGGATGATCGATTTCATGAATGCGCGAATCAGATGAATATTCTCTTCTGTGTTCATTGAAAATATTCCCCCTTTCATTTCAGATTTAGGTGCATGGTTCTTACAAAGAACTTGTGGAGAGCTGCCAAGTTGTAAGTGACAGCTTCTGAAAATCCACAGTAAATCGGATAAATGGCAAAACTAGTTTCGGATTAACAGTTGCAGTTTTTCCTCCGGCCAGAGAACCTTTGATAAGATTGTTTCATGGATAAATCACAAGTACGAGGATCAATATTATGCCAACAATGGAATTATTCTGGAGAAATTCTAATAATTCCCATGTTCGTTTCATGATCGTTTCATTTTTTATTCATCTACTGAGACAATCGTATCTTACATGCTCTAAGACTTTAAGATATATTATACCTATCAGATCGAAACTAATTGTCCTTTATACGTTCTAATGGGGAGTTTAAGATACTGTCCTTTACAATTTTATTAACGTGAGAAACAGTGGTATTCGTTAAAATGTGGGAACCGTTCGTTGTGTCGATAATTATTTTGTATGAATTTCTATGCATTTCTATCGGCAACTGAAAACTTTCCGGTTAATCGAGGAATTCGTTCGATCGCGGTTCGTTAACCATTTTAGTGCTATGGGTAGGTAATTCTTTAGCATTACTTGCCCCCGATCCTGCGGGCGAGATGCCGGAAACCGGAATTCTATCTAATCTGATTATACCAAACTCGAAACGCATTATTAAGAGAAATTATTTAGCGCATTTTCGAACTGACTTTTATTTCAAGTTCAATATACCCAACCGCTGCTACGTGACATAGTAACGAAAGGGTACGCCGAGACACCATTTATGTATTATACCTTGTCGTGGGAGTACCAAGAAAATAAAAAATCTCGATTTTGATTGTGCGCTTGTCTTTTGTATTTCTTGTTCTCTTTTTTTTTTGTGTGTGTGTGTTTTAGGTGCACCATAAAGCTGTTACAAAGGTAAGAATATAAAGAATTACAAAAATAATTTACACTGGTTATCAAAAATTAAGGAAAAGTCACAAAAATAGCGATTACTCAAAAAGTTACGCGTAGAATATAATGAAACTTGTACACATTATACAACACATAGGTAGGTATAAAATGCCATAAAAAGAAATCGCCAGACAATTATGGTGTTGTAGAAACTAGCATATGTATACAATGAACAAATCGGATGTGTCAGTTTGGTATAGGAAAAGTACCTTTAATATTGCGTATGATCCCCCCGAGAAGCCATACAGCACATACAGAGATATGTGATGCTGTCAATTATGCGGTCTTTGAGTTCGGTAGGAAGTGAGAGCCATTGCTCTTGCAAAGCAGTTGAAAGCTTGGCTAGGATCCTAGGAGGAGAATTGAGAGCAGCTATACGTCGTCCTAAAGCGTCCCAAACATGCTCGATAGGATTGAGGTCCGGTGATCGAGCTGGCCACTCCATGCGCTGAATTGTTTCCTGCTCAAAATAAGCATCCACGATGCGAGCCCTGTGCGGTCTCGCGTTATCGTCCTGTAGTACGAAAGCATCTCCTATTGCCCGGCATAAGGGCGCACATAAGCACCAAGGATGTCATCTCTGTAGGTGTGAGCATTCACATTTCCACTGTGAAAGACATGGAGGTCTGTGCGTCCACCCAAGGAGATACCACCCCAAACACAGACACTGCCTGATCCGTGTGCATCTCTCTCACGGATGTGTGATGGATGAAAACGTGTTCCAGGTTCTCTCCAAATCAAAATACGCCTGCTATCGCTTTGGAGGCTAAACCTGGACTCATCCGTAAAGAGCGCAGCCCTCCGTTGATCACGCGTCCAGTGGACATGTTGACGTGCCCACTGCAAACGTTCCCGCCTATGGCGTGACGTGAGTGGGACGCAAATGGTTGGTCGCCTCGCAAAAAGACCACCTTCGTGAAGCCTTCTACACACGGTTTACGTTCATACCAAACTTCTAGAGCTTGCAGCGAGGGAGGATCTGCAGACGGAGTTGCGGTTCTATTCCTTCTTGCGCATAATGACAAATATCGGTCATCGGCAATCGTCGTAGCGTATGGCCGTCCTTGGCTGAACCTCCTGGATGCCGAATCCGTGATTAGAAATTGTTGCCAAAGTCTATGAACCACAGACGGACTCCGATTTAGCCATCTGGCCACTTCTGACTGACTTTGTCCTGCCTCTAGTCTCCCAATAGCTGGCCATCGCAGTTCTTCGGTCAAATGATGCCTGGAGGTCATTGTTACAATTTGGCTATGCCAAATCTCAGCCTCGCAGATATAATTGCCGCCTTGCTCTGAGACATCCACTTTTATGCTCATCGCAAATGACGCATTCCGACTGCAGCGCCACTATTTTGCATAATGAAGTATTGTTCAGCACCTTCAACTTAACAACATATTCAAATTTTAAACATATTGGCCTAGTTTTCAACGTGTTATCCCTCTTTTTGTGATTTTTCCTTAATTTTTGATAACTAGTGTATTATATAAAAACACGGAACAAAAAGATTGCGTCTTCCGTTTATGTAACAACCATGATAGATTTTATCTTTGTTTATACGGTTTTTAGCGTAACAATGATGTTCAATACGCGAGACAGAGTATCGGACTATAATGAGTTATAAAAGTTCTAGCACGCTTACTCATACATACTTTCATAAATACTGAAAGAGCAAAAATATTATAAAAACACTTATAAAATAACAAATTGAACTCCACCTTGTCTACTATGATCGTCTGGTTTTACCAGTGTGATATAAAACGGTTAAAAATATGTGGGTGTGTTGCCGTCGTGGAAAAATAAATTGATGCTTCGAGCAATCACTTTCATAATCATTGACCTGTAAGCAATTGACCATCTACATTTTCACTTTACGTGGCCATTGTTAGCAATTTGACTGAACTCATTTCATAAGCTTCTAGAGCTTAATTGGCAAAACCTCGTTGGGCAAATTATATATCTATTTATTTATATATATTTATTAAACCCCCCAGCTAAATTTAAATCTATGTGTGAGGGAAAGCTGTCAGGTTCTGCAGTATGATGCTAATGAGGCCAGCATAAGTACGACACAGCTTAATTTCTGCGAGTGAATTTGAAACTAACTCATTATGGCTGAACTATCTTGAGATCAGCCATCATAATGGCAATTTACTCTTTGGGGGTGTATTCCCGCTTTTTCTCTCTCGATGAAATTCTCGTTTATGTAAAAAATACAGTTTTGAGAAGTTTGCTGGATCATTTTCAAATTCCTGTAAAGCCTCTATCAGACTACAAAAATACTTGCAATACAACACGTGGAATAAATATGATTTGTAAAGGAATGAGAGAGAGAGAGAGCTGATCTTGACGGAGTAGTTATCGCGCATGATGAAGTGCTTGAGACTTTCTCATTTTTGTTTTCTGTTATGGGAGATCAGTATTGCTCCTTAAGCAATGCTATTTTCTTGTGCGGATTTTTGTGGATAAGGGCCTAAAGAGAACTCAAGATTTGCTCCTCTCCTGTGTTAGTCCAGCGCGTTCTCTTGAATGTTACAATGTTTTCGAAAGCGCCGGCGGATGGGGATGGGTGTATGAGAATATGATTCCGGTGTTAGAAGGGTTTGCGCACATTTTTATGCTTGTCAAAATTCCCAAAGAATGTTAGGGAAAAGGAATCACTGAGACGAGGAACGTCCTCGTTAGCAACCACTTCCAGCCATAGGAGTAATGTCGGGGGGGGGGGGGGGTTCCCCACCCCCAACTTAATAAATTAAAACGTTAATTGAAGTTCAGTTAAAATCGAAAAATTGTAGAAAACTTTTAAGAAAGTTGGTCTTTTCCCGCTTTTTGAAACTGTGAACCTGAAGATTCCGATATGTCCTTAGCCTTAACATAGTTTTTAACAATCATATGATCCATAACAAAAATTCGATGCTATAATTTTTTTACTCATTTTATTTATATTATATTTATTTTTCTCATGGTATAAGTTTTGAATACTACTCAAGCATCAATTCTATTGTTATTCAATTTCCAAAAAATCATAATATTTCATATTTTAAGGACCGTCTGGCAGTCAATGCGCTGAGGAGGGCCCTAACTGAATTCAATTCGTGCTCCCCCTCCCCCCCAAAAAAAATTATATAAATAAAGTTAGAAACTTGCTACGCCTATGCTTCCAGCCCATTTGAACTTTACTGTATTCCGATTCGAGATGACCCGGATAGAATGAGACGGACCCCCTTCCCCTTGTGGTCAACCTCGAGGATGAGGAGGTACAAAAAATGAGGGGTGCTTTGTTCTTTGGAAACGATCCTCGCCTAGAACCGATCTGTAGCGGTATATCCTTAGGGCCTGTTCACATAGAATCCGTCAGCGTCAGCGTTAAAGATTCCCTTGGCGCTGATTGATTAAATGGGTCAGTGATTGGTATATGATTGATTAAAAAACTTTTACGCTGACGCTGACGAATTCTATGTGAACAGGCCCTTAGAACCACTATACTCTATATGGGGGTAGAATCACTACTGGGTTGGGAACTTTAGGACCAATATATTTTAAGTTGGGTTGGAAACAGCGGGTGAACGTTGTTAAAAACCGCATCTCCGTTTTACCTTAAACCAAAACCATTAACGACATCAACTGTTCGGGAAAGGCGTAAAGCTAAAAGATAAAGCGATTGATGCAGAAAATTCATCTGTCTCGGATGGAATAATATCTCGAAAATGGAGGCGATGCCACTGTTTAAAACTGAAAATTTGAAGAGATTTAGAGGTTGTAAGTTTTTAGTTTTGTTTATGGTGATCGATATCTTTTTACAGTTACATATTAAATGTGACTGATATAGATTTTCAAATGTGCCTTTCCTTTTAAAAATAGATTCGGGCGAATTTATTACTTTTTTTAATCGAACGTATAAACTGAAATTTATAAAAATAAGGGACTTCAAAACTTTTATGACTGCTCTTACGAAACAATAGAAAGTAAAAGCATGAAATAATACAATGGGAGAAATTATCCTACGCATTTATAAAATTAATGCTAATTGACTACTCTGTCGGCGACAGAAGAACTCTAGTGTTTTTTTCTTTTTTAATGATTAATCTTGAAGTTTTTCTGAGCTGCTGAGAATAAAAGCAGCATCCTTAAAATGCCATACGCAAGATGCGTGTGTTTTATATTTTTCAAGGGCTTTCTTGTATATATTTGTAACTGACTGCCGGAGGTATTTTTTTTTATAGCAAACTGTTCGGAAAATTATTGCTTTATAGTTAAGTTTAATTTCGATTTTATGTGCTTTCTAATTTTCATGCCGCTGTGTGATCCTCTTGCGTGGTTTTCCCCATTAAGAATGATTTTTTTTTTCCTGTGTCTAATGTCTGTGACATAAGTTCACATTTAACTGACCCGATTCATTTACTGAAGCAACCACATTTTATACAATCAGGAGCGTGTTATTGATTTTATTTTATAAATCAGATAAAATCGGATGTAGGAAAAAAAACCGGTCTTCAGTTACATAGTTCTTTTCTCCAGTTCCTATCTTGCTGAGCTAAGCAATGGCAGAAATCAATTTCATCCGAGATTTCTTTCGATATGGCATTCGTGTGGCTTTCACGGAAGCTTATCAACTGGAAATATGACTATGCAACATAAAACCTAACGTAATGTGCGTATTGCTTATATATGTCATCTTAACGAGTATTTAATTGAAAGTAATGTTAGTGGTAGAATTATACTGGAAAATATGATACAACACTGAGTTTTATGATTGATTGCAGCGTTTCTATATTGTTGTGTAGGTTCGAACGAAAAATATTTTAGGATCCGATTGTAAGTATACGAGAGATCTCGGTTTTGGTACGGGATTAAGAAACCTTGAAGATTAAAAAGTTATAAATTTATAAATAAATAGTCTGATTTATAGTCTGAGAGAAAAAAAAATTATGTTGAATTTTGTGTTTAAAAATGTTAATTCTAATCAACATGGTGTAGTGGTTAGCGTTCTGAGCTGCCACACGGTGGGCTTGGGTTCAAATCCCGAATAATGCTTGGTCGTTTTCGTGTCGTCTCCCTTATAGGGGGCAATGCTGGCTCACCTATAAGGTGCTCCCATAATAAAGTAGCCAGTAAAATAGCGGTGAATAACAAAAGGTGAATGTCTAACGACAAGTGCCTCCGCATTAGATGAAAAAAAAAAGTTGATTAAAAATAAAAAAATAGTTTGCTAGAGGGATTTGTACAAAATTAATCAGTAATTATAATTATTACTACTACTATTATTATTATTATTAAAAATGCTAAACTTTATATGTGGAGGTCGTATTTTTGATTGACTTTCCTGAGCACTACTTCATTGCAGGAAATTGAGCATGTCGTAAAATAAACAGAAGTTAAGGTAAAAATAATACGGCAAATCATCATGTCTAGAGACAAAAAGAGCCGTGGTTCGACTCTCACGGTATTAGTAGAAAAGTGTGGAAATACATCATTATACTTACTGCACATTGTAAGGACTTCGCCTAAAACCAAGACTGACAGCCTTTAATATTTACAAAATGCTTTATTGGCATTCTAGAATAATATAGGCTCTATACAATAATTACAAAGTAAACATTATCTATGGATAATTCGCGGGTTCAGGATATCATGAGAGGAACGCGGCAGGCTCTCCGTCTCTGGCACACGTCCGACGACGAGGGTTGTTCACACCTGTAAAAAAAAAGTCAACTGCCCCCATTTACATCAAGGTGGCGACTATATATCCTCACAAAAATCTGTGGGTGGTTGAAGCGGGCTCTCTTTGAATTCCTTTCTGTAGACCGTCTTCAAACCATCCCGCGTCTTCCGCTAAAGGCTAAATGATTATCCTCGGGACAGGCTTTGTCTGCAAGGAGGGGGATTTCTTACAGAAGACGGCTTCCTAATTGTCCGATGGCGACGCGGCGTCTGCCACAACTTGGTGACAAAGCGACTGTCACCGATGAATACGGTAGGTTGATAATGGACGTCTTGCCGTTAGGCCCTCTCAGAAATTCCGGGTGTGAAAGAGGCGCAAAGTCATTACAGACTAAATTCCTCCCCTCCCCAGATGTTTTTCTGCAGAGAGTTTTCACCTGCAAAAAACAGAACAAAAACATGGTCCTTCTCAGGACAATTTCAATTATAAAACTTTTCCCGAAGGCAAATGCACGCCCAATTGACATTACGAGTAGACCGTTAATTTTGATCAAACTCTGGCTTTACCTTCATGAAAGAAAATTTTTAACTGTACTTCAAAGTATCATTTTAAAAGCACATCAAAAGGAATTTATAATTAAAATTTACGCACTTTAAAATCTCTATTAAGAGAACATGCCGTAGCAAAGAAATTATAAAAATTACACAATAATATAACAAGTCATGGCAAAAAATTTAAATAAATTCGTATACTAATACATGTCATATCAAAAAAAATTTAAATTCATAGAACACTAGTACATACACATGGCACTACATAAAAAACATTATAACTAGTAAATCACTCAACTGGGATCCCATAATTTACCTTAATTGTGATCACATGACACAAATAAATTCTCAAATTGATATTAAACACAGTTACCATGAAACAACTTTACACAAATAAAATTAAACACAAATCCAAAATGGATACCTAAACTTCATACAGAACATATCATCACGGTTACTAATACACATGAAAATTTTAAATTTCTTACTTATCTTTTAATACATTTAACACTTATCGTCATAAAACAATTTAATACTCGGCTTTCCGTAAATTCTGGATCAGGGAACTTAATTCGTTCACGATTACCTGTGATCCAATCTTTTCCATTTAAGTGGACAGCCATCAGTGACCTAAATTTAAATATTCATTTTATCCTACTATAGGATTCACAATCGATTTAGGGTCTAATTTTTTCAGTACTGACTGACATAAAATTATAACAAAATAGCTCATTGGCTCATTCCTTATCAAAAAAACTCACAAACTTCACATTCCTGTTAATCACTTTGTTTCTTTGACAACACTTACATTTATCTGTTGTCGTAACAACTCTTCAGACAAAACTTATCGATTTCACAATAAATCATTCAATTGCGGTATTCAAACACCGTACGGAGTGCATTTTGACTCCAATTACTACCTTCTTAGGTATACACAAAAACATACACATTTGCATTTAAAAGTTAGCCATCACCTTTCTGAGGCATTCTACTGGCTTATGCAACAAACAAAACAGAACATAAAATGTTACAATTGAACATTAATTAAAACCTATCTGAGGCATTCCAACACGGCATACATAAAACCGTCATATGGCGTTTGCCACTACAAAACCGTTATATTATGATAACGTCAAAGGAATTTCACCTGAATTTTCCTTTAAAGCAAAACTCAACTTCTATGGTCGAGTCGCTCAAATTTACAAACAATTACATGTTACACTTCATAAAAAAAACATTACTCAAACGAATACACATTAATTTCTGGTCACATTTTTACACTGAAACTGCAATTAATCAACCTACTTATAATATACATTTAAACTTTTACGACTAAACTTCGGCTTAGCCTGGTGTTCGGCGGGAATTAACAGTGTTAAGACGTTTCGTAGAATTCTTAACATTAGGGCATTTCCCATTTTGACATTTGTCACAAGCCGACACGTAATCATTTATATCTAAGTGACAATATGGCCAGTAAAAGTACTGAGTTAATGATTCTTTCATCTTAGCAACGCCTAAATGAACATTAGTATGTTCGTGGCAGAGTCTTTTTAATTTCTCTCGATACTTTCGAGGCACAATAAGCAGTTTTCTAGTGGTTCCATCGTTATTTTTTTTCTGGTAAAATAACATCTCTTTTACCACTACGTACTTATTTTCTTCGTGCGTCTTCCTTTTCGCCCTATCATAAATTACTTTTAATTCTTCGTCCTCACTTTGTGCAACTCTAAATTCTTCGGGTGAAGTCTTTAATAAGTCGGGAGTAATTATTTGTTTCTCCTGGAGAGGCAAGATAGTCGCGTTCTCTTCCGAAGTGATTTCTTCTACCGCTTCTGATCCGGGGATCACTTGCTCTATTTTCGTTATTTCATCTCCCGTGTCTAGTCTTTCTCTATCAAATTTTAGTTTTTCGGCCCGAGTTTGCACAGTATTTTTCACCGGAACTTCTACATTCCTGTTGATCTTCTCAAGCAAGGCTGCCGTTTTATTTCCTAACAAATAGTGTTTCTGCTCGAATTCCGTATTGCTGACAGCTGCTCTAGTTCTGGTGTGGCCCCATTCACATTTTAAATCGACCTCTGCTATAGGTAAGCAAACGGATGAATCTAACACAGGTGCACTGACATAAACGTGCTCTCCTGTGTACATATGGGGTTGTACCAAATTTTTAGAAATCAGATCAATGCTCGCTCCTGTGTCTCTCAGAATAGACGTAGATTTTCCATTAACGACTCCCTGACTGATATATGGAGTCATCACGCCACTCGAGTCTCCTCCACTAGTTTCTGTTGCCGCGATAATTTCCGTTTCTTTAAGTTTAGGGCACTGTGGTCTCAGATGGTCATAAGAACCACACTCGTAGCAACGGAGCTGTTTTCTTTTCTCAAAAATTCTTTCCTTGTTTTGTCCACTAGAAGCTTCTTTTTCCACATCTTTTTTTTCTTTCTTCTCTTCCTTAAAATTATGGTTATTTTTAAATGGCTTATTAAATTTATCTGTGGACTTTTGATTCTTTGGGAATTCTCTTGTTCGGAAACTGTCTTGCAAGCTTTCATACTTATCTATTTTTTCAGCTAATTCTAAAGGAGTATTAATCTGCATCCACTGCTCCAAAAAATGATCTTTTATATCGGCAGGTACCCGTCTCTTCATCTGTTCCGTTATGTGTAGGTCTCTCAGTTTCTTAAATGTAGTGATTTCTAAATCTGCTATCCATTCATCATAATAGCCACTAAGCTCATGGGCATAATTCCTCCATGACTTATCTGCGAGTTTAGGATGGCGATAAAACAGTTGTTTTAATTTTTCTGTATTCATCCTAAATCTCTGGAGAATCATCTCTTTGACGTAGTCATAATCTTTGGCCTGTTCTGGCGATTCTCTGGCCATCATGTTGGAAATTTCTGGGGTTAGTACCCCTAACAAATATGGCACCCAATCTTCTTTAGGGACTCCCGCCATCTCTGCTCTCCTCTCGAAATTTATTAGGTACAGGCCCATTTCGTCCCGTTTCTCGTCAAATTTCTGTATGGTTTTAAGGAGCTGAATGTTCTGAGTTGCGTCTGCATCTCTGTCCCTCCCATTTCGGGCTCTATTGTCTCCATTAATTCCTAATTCCAGTCTCCTTATTTCGAGAGTAAGTTGGTCTTGACGAATTTTGTCTTCTCTTTCTCTCTCTCTCTCTTCTCGTTTCGCTTCTCTTTCTCTCTCTCTCTCTTCTCGTTTCGCTTCTTCTTCTCTCTCTCTCTCTTCTCGTTTCGCTTCTTCTTGGCGAAGTCTCTCTTCACGTTCCTTTCTATCTTCAATAATACGCTCTAGTGCGAGTCTAGCGTCTTCTTCGACGTAATTTTCGTTTTCTGTAATAATCTTCTTAATTTCGAAAATCTTAAGCGTATCGTCAGCTAGTCCTCCTAACTCTTCTAAAAGTTCTAAAAGGTCCCCTTTCTTACCCTTATTTAAAAAGGACATTTTTCCAAATTTAGGGTTTCTAATTTAGGGTTATTATTAATTATTTATGATAAACAATAAAATTATCCCTCAGCTACTAGCTATACCTTCCGACGGTATGTGTCCTAACCGGAACTAACAAGTTCAAAACTGATCAATTTTAGACCGAACTATAATTTTAGCCCTTATGAACACCAAACTAGCACCGCACAATATAAACATTCACAATTTACTCAATATCTATCAAATCAAAATACCGAACTCTTACACAGAATACACATAAACAGAATTCTCAAATTAATCAACGCTCTATATAGATTTCCCACACAGTAATACACAAATACTAAATTATCACTGTTAATATCCAAGCATAAGAAACTTAAATATATCTGTTACTATTAAAAGAAAAAAAATTCTAAATAAACACTGTTATTATCAAAAGCAAAAAAAAATTCACTTTCTTTAAAAATAGAGAAAAACATACAGTATTTGCAATTAACAAAACACAGAAATTGGCTAAACTTATTGCAATTCCTAACAAACAAAATATTGGTTCTTTACTTGAACACTAACTGGTTACTCATTCATATACCATAAAAACACACAGAAATTGGTTTTACTTATCACAATTCCTAAAACAATAGTTCCTACTTAGAACTTCAAATGGTTAACTCATACACCATTAAAACACAGAAATTGATTTAAATCATCCAAATTTCTAATATAAAATATCAGTTCTTAATACGAACTCTAAATGGCTACTTATACATATACCATTTAAAAAAACACAGAAATTGATTTAATTCATCAAAATTTCTAAAATAAAATATCAGTTCTTAATACGAACTCTAAATGGTTAACTTGTACATATACCATTTAAAAAAACCACAGAAATTGATTTAATTCATCAAAATTTCTAAAATAAAATATCAGTTCTTAATACGAACTCTAAATGGCTAACTTGTACATATACCATTTAAAAAAACACAGAAATTGATTTAATTCATCAAAATTTCTAAAATATTAGTTCTTAATGCGAACTCTAAATGGCTACTTATAAATATACCATTTAAAAACACAATAAAATAATTTTACTTATTGCATTTATACAAAACCATTATTTAGTTTTTAAATCAAAGCCAGAATCTGATAAAAAGAATCGGCCTACCTGTAATCCTTTCGTTCATCACTGATATCCTATCGTAACTTCTGACACCATTTAATAACAGTCTGTAAGGACTTCGCCTAAAACCAAGACTGACAGCCTTTAATATTTACAAAATGCTTTATTGGCATTCTAGAATAATATAGGCTCTATACAATAATTACAAAGTAAACATTATCTATGGATAATTCGCGGGTTCAGGATATCATGAGAGGAACGCGGCAGGCTCTCCGTCTCTGGCACACGTCCGACGACGAGGGTTGTTCACACCTGTAAAAAAAAAGTCAACTGCCCCCATTTACATCAAGGTGGCGACTATATATCCTCACAAAAATCTGTGGGTGGTTGAAGCGGGCTCTCTTTGAATTCCTTTCTGTAGACCGTCTTCAAACCATCCCGCGTCTTCCGCTAAAGGCTAAATGATTATCCTCGGGACAGGCTTTGTCTGCAAGGAGGGGGATTTCTTACAGAAGACGGCTTCCTAATTGTCCGATGGCGACGCGGCGTCTGCCACAACTTGGTGACAAAGCGACTGTCACCGATGAATACGGTAGGTTGATAATGGACGTCTTGCCGTTAGGCCCTCTCAGGAATTCCGGGTGTGAAAGAGGCGCAAAGTCATTACAACATCATGGTGCAAACTGTAATAGTCAACTTTTGTGTGGGATCTGTCTAGCACTATTACGGTTTCAGATATGTAATTGCAAGTAGTAAGAAATACAATGCACTTGTAAAGTGAATGAATCTTTTTTATTTTTTAATTTTTTTTGTATCAATTACAAATTTGAATCTGTTTAGTGAATATTGCGTACTTATGTAGTCTAAGTTGTAATAATAATAAAAATAATAAGAACAATAAAAAATATGTTGCATTAGACTGTGTTAAGGTTTCTTAGGTCGGTGGTTATAATGCTCTTATAAGCTTGTGGTTCGAATCGTGACTAAAACTGTTTAATAATGTAATGTGTTACGAAAACTTTATAATAATGCTAAAATCTGTGGGAAGGGCTTTCTAATCGTCTGTAATTTATATCGGTGGCTTAGTATTCAAACTCTGTCCATCCGCTGCCCATTTTGAGATTTAAAATGCACCATTTCTAGAGGTCTCTTAAGTCTCTTCCTGATGTTCTTCAGTCAATGGTTATGTGTTCCTGCAATAGAAATATGTGTTCAAACAAGGAGGATCTATTTCTAGGCAACTGGAAAGTGTATCTAAACAATGCGGTACGTCGTATTTCTCGAATGGAAATGTTGTATTCGCGATGAACAACAGCTTTACAAACTTGAACTGAGAATTCTCAAAGCCAGGAGTTGTGGACCTACAACTTGTGTGCTCTAAGCCAGAGGTTTTCAACTGGGGGGGGGGGGTCATATGTCCCCTAGGGGTTGTAGGATGTCATTGCACAAGGTAAGGGGGCCACAGTCGGAAGCAAAATTCAACATAGTACGTTGGTATTATATAGATATTGATAACGCCCAGTTTCCTCTTTGGTAGCAATTAGTGATGAACTGAAAGATGATGAAATAGTTGTGTGTGTGTGGGTAATTTTACAGATTTATCATGATATGGAAGTTTGTTTCTGGACATGGATCCGGCTTCGGTAGCTGATCCTTTTGCTGTGAATGCTGCTGACGTTTATGTTTCTTTGAATGAAGCGATGATATAGCTGCAGAGCGACATAGCAGCCAAAGTAACTTTCAGTCAAGAAAAACACCATTTTTGTGTAAAGTGTACAATATTGAAAAATTTTTCCACAGCTTTTGGATAAAGCAAAATTGTTTTTCATGGCATTTCCTCCTTCTTGTTTGGTAGAACCAAGTTTCAGTCGTGGGAGTTATTTAATTTACTCGGCCAAACGCGGAATCGCTTTAACATAATGGACAATCGTCATCCTCCGTTATCCTTCATACCAGTAGGACTGGCTTTAAAAATTTTTTATATTTGATCATCAAGTACAAGGGTCACGCGGATCGAGAAATACTCAAAGTATAAATTTTTATGTAATTGTATCTTGTATAAATTATAAAAATTATATATAAAACATGTTCTAGTTACAAGTTAAAAAAAAAACCCGCTTTAATAGAGGTACCTTACTCTCCGTAGGACAGGGGAGAAAATAAAAGCAAGGTCGAAAGGGGTCCACAGGGGGAAAGGGGTTCAGAAACTCTTCAGCTATGAGGCATCCGTTTAGTAAAGCCTTATGACATTTAATTTTAAGTATCATAAAGTTAGCGTTTAATTCTCTTTTCCTTTCTTAAAAATCACTCAGGAAATCGTTGCATTACCAAGGTATAGTAAAAGACAGATAAAGCTCATACGGTCTTTATTGGCCATCTGTGTTACCGTCGTTAATGACGAGATCACCAATAACAACTGTATCGTAACATTTAATGTCGGATATTACATTTCGTGAATGCTACATGAACTTTTATGGAAATAAGTGCTTTAACCGTTACCTAATACTTCTCTACGATTTATTAAGGGTGCACACTGAAGACGTGTTTTCCAAACATAGAGTAAAAGACTATGAAACCTGTATTAGTAAAATACTATCAAACCTCTTGCAATTCTTAGATCTGCCTTATCTGATGTCATATCTAATTTTCTGTAATTATGATTTCATCGTAGCATTTTTCTAGATATCGATGCTTCCTGCGTGGACTGAATAAATTTTTTTTTTAATACAAAACTCGCATGCTTTAACATTGTTCACATTAGTCGTTTCGTGCACAGCATTTACGTCCCATCGCCATCCGTCCTGTTCCACTCTCCCTCGCTCCCTCCCGCATACAAAGCCGTCTATTGTATGGGTGTATTGGAGGTGTTGTCACATCATTTCAAATCAGACATATCAGTGGGGCTAGCAGTTAATCAGTCTCGCTTGATTTCATCCATACTACAGGAAACGGCGATAAGTTTGTGATGAGGTTCTAGTGGCTTGTGCCGGAAAGATCGTAATTTAGTACTGCTCCGTTTTTCGTTCCTCCATGATTGGCATAATTTGACGCGTACTTTTAGTTTTGGCTGGAAAGAATGAAAGTTGTGGGGTTATTTGAGGGAGGTCATAGCCGAGTTTTCCTAGATGTATTGGTCAGCGCTTCTGTTTTGTGATGAGGACTCCGAATTCGACTTTCTGAGCGAGCCAATATCCAAGTTTGGTTTGGAGCGCTGCGGTCATTTTTTTTTTTTGCTACACGAGAGCTAATTAGACCGAGACCTACAGCTTAAAGCTGATTCTGAACGGCTACAAACATCCACGCCAAGATTGGGACTCGAACCCTCACATTCTGGTACCGAATGCCAGCGTCCTAGCCATTTGGCCATCGTCCGGCTACCAAGCTTCAAGGAAAGAAAGAATGTGAGGGAGAATGAGTTGCAGAGTTTGAATCGTTCTAAAGTGTATTCATAATCAACGACATACCGGAAATGGAATTTTACGAGTGCTTGAAAGACTAATAAACTAGTTTTTTGTTCCCCACGCACTGTGCAGCAATTAGCAATCTTGCACTAGGAGATCACTTTTGTGTTTGCGAATTAATAACACAGTATTGCGCAATTTGCACGTTTGGATTGAATAAGTTTACTGTTTAATTATATTTGTCAGATACTGTTTAATTAGATTTAATCAGATTTGTTTGATCCACTGTTTAATTAGAAATAAGTTTTATAATTTACATTTGCCTTTATTATTTATTTTTCCCTTAAAACGCAGTTTTTCCATCACTCAAGAGGTAAAGTGCAAGATGCGTTATCCCCTTTATTTAATCAAAGTAAGGCGGGATTCCGCATGAAGCCTATTTTCCTTACTTTAGTGGAAAATAGGCTTTTCAAAGTAATTCCTATACATAGACCACATTTATGTACCATTCAGTTCTCTTAGTATAGAGTGGAAATACACATTTCTTTGAGCGACCAGCCCCCTAACGCAAACCACCTCTGACTTCTGGCTCGAATACTAGTAATCCTGATTTTTTTTTCTTACAAAAAAAATTAAATAAATAGAAAAATAAAAATGACATCATTAAAAACTTATCGCGTCTTGTTTATCAGTAGAAACCAAATGTGTATGCATGCTCATTTGATTTGTTTCTGAACAAAATAATATACTTTCGAAGAGAGTATTCCAGATGTGTACTCACATTTAATCCACTACATTTAATTTGTCTCTAAATTACTCTTTTATTTTCTTCTTCAAAACCGGACGAACCTCATTCCTCTTTAGACAAGTACTAAAAAGCCGTTGTACTTTATATTATTGTTTGTGTCCTAAAATCAAGAAAAAAAAGTTTTTAAGTTATATATATATATATGTGTGTGTGTGTGTGTGTGTGTGTGATAATAACGGCCCACCATTATATAAAGCGTATTTAAAATTACCCTGTTAATAAAGCACGACCCCTTTTTCCAAAATTGGAACCTAAAAGTAAAATAAGATAAATTATATTATCCCTGCAGATCATTATACAGGCATGTGAAGTAGCTGAACTCAATAACATCCCCAGATATGAGTGTTAGAAGTTATGAGATTCCGAATGTCAGTATAGTGTCAAAAATCTTGAAGAGACCTCGAACCACTCTGAAATTATAGGTTCTGTGACGTCAAAAACCACACTTTGAAAGACTTTTATGGCCACTTATCCTGCACTCAGGTCAAGAGGTCGCGGTTCTAACAAGCGCGGGATCTAGCAGTAAAGTCCCCGATAAACTTGGACACGTGAACTCCAAGAATCTAAAGTCGCCCAATTAAATTATTAAGAAGTTTTAGGACCTCTGGCGTCAATATCGCAAAGCACTTATTTACTATTTGCGTGAAAAGAAGATTTCTGTCTCTTGGGGTCTAACTCTCGTTGCTGTCGGACATGCGGTCCGCTTCTGTCTTGAAAGGTAATCCGCGCCTCGTCAGGCCAAGTCATGTGGCCGCTGCAGCTAAGGCTTTCTAATCAATAAAGCAAATCCCCGAAGTTGTGTATTTCATCAATGGCTCCAAGAATACGTGTCTCGCCTAAGGTTCGTAAGTGATTCCCTGGATCTACAATTCGCCCGACTGCATCACATCTTCGTGACGGCTACGCCTCCGATTAGGGCTATGCCTCTCCTCCACGGCGTGAGGTACGGGACATCACACACACACACACACACACACACACACATATATATATATATATATATATATATATATATATATATGTGGTTATCAAAATAATGGAAACACCTATCATATATTAGTGGCGTTTATGAATGTGCTTCGTATTCCTCAAAAAACAAGCCCACCGGTATTTTTTTATATAATATAGTGTATGTATTATTCTACTGTCAGGTAGCAGTAATGAAGCTAAGGACATCGTGCTTTCGGGGGGAACAGCGTAAAATATCAAACTTTACAGACCTTGCAAAAAGGGCAAATTGTTGGAGCGCGTTTAAATTGGAGTATCTGTTACTGCAACCTCCAGACTAATGGGTGTTTTTCGAGCTATGGTATCGAAAGTCATGATAGCATACAGAGTGCACTGAAAAACATCCTTTGTCAAACAGAATAGTAGACGAAAAGGAGAGTTGAGTGAAAGAGACGGACTAGGTATTGAAGCGGATTGTGACACGAAGAAAGAAAACAACTGCAACCAAAATGACCTGAAAGCTCAATCTGCATCTGCATGTTCCAATATCAACCATTAGAGGTAGGAAGAAACTTTACAAACAAAGCATTTAAGGAAGAGTAGCTATTCCCAAACCACTTGTAATAGATGCCAATACAAAATATCGTCCACAATGGTGCCACGAGCGCAAATCCTAGTTGAGTAATATGTCGAAAAACGGCATTTGGCCCGACGAATTATAGTTGACATTGTTCCTCGCAACAGGACGTGCGTATGTCTGGAGAACCCCTACACAAGCGTAAGATTCTGGGTGTCTCATCTCAACTGTCAATCATGGAGGTAGATCTATCATGGTATGGGATGGCATCTCATGGTTTTCGTCCGGCCCTTTTATAACCCTAAAAGGGAGATTGAAGTGGAAGGACTATGACGAAATTTTAGCTCACTAGTTCATCCTATGGTGCAAACATTGTTTCTTGCAGGAGTTGATGTTCTCCAGGATGATAATCCCCCTATACATACAGCTAAATCTACCAAGTATTGGTTTGAAGAGCATGAAAAAGAAGTCAAATATCTTATCTTGCCCTGTACAATCCCTCCGACTATATATCATAAACCACTGTGATCTGTATAAGCGGATAGATAAAGGTATCGATATCCACCACAGCATCTCTACTGGAATTTTCATGATTTTTCCCTGAAGAATGGTATAATATACTCTTAACCACTATTCATGACTTGTATATTCCAATTCCAAGGTGAATCAGGTGGTATTACATGGCAAAGGCGATCCTGCGCCGTATTAATAAAGGTTTTCATGATGTTTCTTAGTGTTTCCGTTATTTTGACAACCACATGTATATATATATATATATATATATATATATACATACACACACACACACACACACACACACACACTATTTACCAATAAGTATTTGGACACCTGTGATAAAAAAGAAAAACAAAATTTATTCATATTCAATAGATGGTAGAGTCCCCACGAGAGGCAATTACAACCTCAACCCCCGGGACATGCTTTCAACAAGTCCTTGCATGACGGCTAGTAGTATTTTCTTCCACTCGGCTTGGAGAAGACATATAAGTTCTTTCACCGATTTTGAACGGTTGTTGCACACCTTAGTTCGGCGATCCAACTCGTCCCAAAGGTTCTTGATAGGGTTCAGGCCTGGGCTCTGGGCAGTCCAGTCCATTCAGTTAACCCCATTGTCACCATACCAATCCATGGTGGACCTCGCAACATGACAGCTGGCGTTTTCGTCCTAGTAACATGGGTCCGACCCGTAAAACTGCCACAACGTAGGAAGCACACTGTCATCCAAAATAGTGCAGTAGGCATCGGCGTTGAGCTTATCATGATTTGGGACCAAGATTCTCAGTCCATACCAGGAGAAATATCCCCAGACCATAATTCCACCTCTATCGAACTTTACTGTGGCCACAATGCATTCTAGCAGGAGGCGTTCTCCAAGCAGACACCAGACCCAGATCCTGCCATCCGAACGGTAGAGGGTGAACCTTGATTCGTCGCTCCGGAGAACCCGTTTCCACTAATCTACGGTCCACTTTCGACGTTCTTTGCACCGCATTAACCGAGCAGCGCGGTTGGACTTTGTGATCAAATGCTTATGGGTCGCAGCACGACCATGAAAATTAAGCAGATGTGCTTATTTACGGATGGTATTAATCGAAACAACAATCCCAGATACCTGTTGAAACTCCTGAAGTATGTGGACCATCGGTTGGGTGCGGTTCTTCCGAATTTCTCTTGACAGCGTCCGTCGGTCTCTATATCCCAGTTTCGAAGGGTTCTGCCGACTCGGGCCACATTCCGACAATCACCGCTCAACTTCCAATTCTGAATTACATAGGCCACTGTCGATTTTGGGTATTTCAGCTCGCTAGATATCTCCCTTAAGGATCGGCCATTTCTGTGATACCCGACGATTACACCTTTCTCGAAATCAGATAACTCTGCACTGTAGATTGTAGCATCTTGCATGTGACTAATGCCAGTGTTGTTTCGTACACGATATTTAATGGCGGAGGGCATGACGGATATCAGAACCGCAGATATCGTCATTTGCGTGGGGTCCAAATACTTATTGGTATATATATATATATATCTATATATATAAAACAGTTCCGTAACTGACTGACTCACTGACATACAACGCACAAACCAAACCGCTGGACCTAAAGGGCTGAAATTTTGCATGACGATTCTTCTTATAATGTAGGGGTGCACTAGGAAAGATTTTTGAAAAATTCTTCTTAGATTTTTTAAAATTAAATTTTTAAGCTGTTTTAGTAACTTTTTTTTAAAGTTTGCATTTAAAATAATTTGAGGGTTTTAAAATTTATATCACGAGAAAGATCATAAAAATTTCTTTAAAATGAAATCTTTAACTCCATTTTCTGACTTTTGGTGAATTTTTAAAGATTAATTTTAAGAATTTAATTTATTAAATGCTGATCACGTGATTTCTTTTTCTCGTACTTTAAATTAATTTATCGTCACGTGCATAACAACCAAATAGACAAATATTTTTTTTCTTGCTAATGTGGCAGACGAACATTATCCAAAAAAAATATTAAAATACAGCAGAAGATATGTTCTTCGAACTGTACTATATTAACTGTGCTATATTCCTTAGTATGTTTTATTAGATTTAATTTGAATATTTTCTTCTACATTATTTTGTGTATAAAAATATCAATACGATTTTTTACAAATATATATTTTTGTTTTTTTACATCAATTGCATACATTTATCGTTGTATTTATTATAAATTTTATATATATATATATATACAGTTGGCTCTCTGTTTAACGAGTTTCAAGGGACCGTGATAAATCTTCCTTAAGTAGAGATCGTCTTTAAACAGAATTTGTGAAAAGATAACATTTCCCATAACGTCGGAGTGGCCGGTACTGGGAAATATCGTCTTTAAATAGAGATCGTCGTTAAGTAGAGCGTCGTTAAACAGAGAGCCAACTGTATATATATTTATTAATTGCATACATTGACCGTTGTATTTAATTTGATTGTACTCCGTAGCGAAGTGCGGGTTTTCAGCTAGTATATATATATATATATATATATATATATATATATATATATATATATATATATATATATATATATATATATATATATTTATATATATATATATATATTTATATATATATATATATTTATTTATATATATATATATATATATATACATATATATATATATATATATATATATATATATATATATATATATATATATATATATATATTTATATATATATATATATATATATATATATATTTATTTATATATATATATATATATATATATATATATATTTATTTATATATATATATATATATATATATATATATATATATATTTATTTATATATATACTAGCGGACCCGACAGACGTTGTCCTGTTCAAACGTTGTAATTCTAGCTGAAGTACCCGGCGATGCCCGGGATTTTAAGAATGTTTGTTAACCAAAATCAATTTAAAAATTATCACAGTATAAATAACATAGAAAAAAAAAGCATACGA